>OX637343.1:3635326-4235326 GCA_951799405.1 Agapetus fuscipes
GAGAAAGTAAGAAAATATAAAAGTTGACACGTATGACTACACAACTGCAATGTTTGACAGGACTGAGCCAAAAGTGGTAGATAGTATGTATCAATTCAGTTAGTTTCTGCTCCTCTATGTTATTACTCAATGGAAAAAAAAAAAAACATAGACAAATCGGGAAGAATGGTGTTACAAACCTGGACCTCCTCTTGTTGTGTGATTTGCTGGCGGAGCATACGGAGCAGGAGTCATCAGAGCAGGAGCTCATGGAGGAGCCTGAGGGAGATCTGCCAGCCTGGAAACATGACGTGTCATAAGACATCACTAGCCTACCAAAGTGTCCTCAACATTCTTCCTGTTGCCCCGTCCAAGTTTGGGGCAATGTGGAAATCTATCGTTTACAACATTTACAAGGAAAAAACTTTATGTCAAATTTACAACAATTTACTGGTCAGTGCTGGAAGGTTAAATCCGTGACACATTGTGTAAAGCTAACTACAGTGGAATCTTTCTTAATGCCCACCTCTTATAAGGAATAATTAGCATAACAAGCAAAAAAATGTGAAAAACCTGCTCCCTTAACCTCTCAGGCGCCGGAACGCGGATCCGCGCTCATAGTACTATATGCGATTTTTTTCATTTTTCTTTAGTTTTTACACAGCAATAAGATCGAAAATCGCATGAAGTACTGCTATTGGGTAGAACCATCCACCAATAAATTCAAAGCATTCATTTTTGTTTGAAGGTATTTAAAATATAAGTTGACCTTGAAAACCGAATGTTGAAAAGACGAATTCCACAATTTGTTGACATAAGAACACTAACATACTAAAAAAAATCTTTGTGTAAATAAAAAGGGTCATTAACTTCTATTTTTTTCAATGTATTGGGATTTCGTGCCTACGCATACTAATGAGGTATATCTATCTTTAGAATCTCGATCTTTTTTCCGGAATCTAAATTATGATGGAGTATAATAATAATTTCACAAAAGTTTTTTTTTTTTGGTAGACACTAAAAAAACTTTATTTCACTGTTTTTTTATACTTATAAAAAAAACCCACAGGAGATATGTTTTGTATCTTTGGAGATATTTAATATAAAAAACCACGAGTTGGGTTTCTGAAATAGGCAGAAAATCGCTGGCGCTTCAGGGGTTAACGAGCGACATTTCGCATAACGAGTGACAGAACGAGTGAGTACCGAATGCGGAAGTCACATAAAGTATGACTAAACGTAAGCAGCGCAACAATCTTCTGGTGCAATAAGAGAAATGCTGAAAGCATGGGAAACTGTTTCATTGTACATTGAGAAGCATCATCCTGATAAGGAGGTGGCCATGCGTGCTACAAATTTATTCAATGATAACGCTGTGTCACATTTTCACCAAATTCTAAAGAGTCGGCTAAAACAAATATCGTCTCTAGACAGCTTTCTAAAAAAAAAAAGTATTTGTCATAAATTAATAAATAATAAGTTAGTTTTGATTTAAAAAAAAATTATTATCCAGGTTGTTACGATCATTAACAATTAATAAGCATGTAATTTTATTTGAATAATTAATGTTAAAAAAAAATATTTCCCATGGAACGCATTATCATGTTTTACATTGATTTATATGGGAAAATTAAATTCGCATAGCGAGTGTTTCACATAACGAACGAGATTCTGGAACGAATTATGCTCGTTATGAGAGGTTCTACTGTATTATTCTGTAACACAAGGATATAAAAAAATATGTGTACTAACCCTCCTGGGTTGAGGTGGTGGGGAGGGGGGCCTGTCATGTGTCCCCGGCCTGTTGGCTCTCTCCCTCTCTCTCTCCCTCTCCCTTTCCCTCTCTCTTTCTCTCTCCCTCTCCCTCTCCCGCTCTCTCTCCCTGTCCCTGTCTCTGTCCCTGTCCCTGGAAGAGGACACCACATTGTGTGATGTAGATGACGGGGGCTCGGGGCGACTGCTGCGGCTGTACGATGATGACGACACTGAAACAATATATACATCACATTAACATTCTAATACATCAGTGACGTAAGTTGTCTGTTTCCAAAATTCTCTGTCCCCATTTACAGTGAAAAATAACTTCTCATATTTTTGTGAAGGGATAAGTACCCTATAGACAAAATAGTATAAGAAATGGGTCAGGTAGGTACATAATGTTAAGTACCGAGTAGGGAAGCTTTATAATGTAATCAAATCCTTTTTTGTTATGCTATGTAAAAGCTATTTAAATATACACCAACGAATATGAATGCTTTGAGTTTATTGGTGGGTAGTTTTATCCAATATCTATCTATAATCTATGTTGCAAGGATATGTTAACATTTAAGGCTCATATGAAATGCATGCCTACAGACAGGCACATGTAGGTTCGCGCTTACACATTCTGCATGTGTGCATACAAGTATGTTAAAGTACATGAGTATGTTAAACGATTTTCGATCTAATTGCTGTGTACAAACTAAATGAAAAGTAAAAAATCAAGATCAGTACTACTGGTCAACGACGATACCATGTTGAAAGCACCTGTTCTCATTAGATCACCGAAGTAAAGCAACATTAGGCGCGGATGCTACTAGGATGGGTGACCGCTCAGGTACACAGCGTGTCGTTGGTATTTCTTGAACTGGTCCGTAGTCCAGTGGCAACACTTCGGACTCGTAAATGGAAGGTTGTGGATTCGGATCCCGGCGGAGTACAAAAAATATACAATTTATATTTCTAAATATGAGTATTGGGGCTTTGTAGTGATGACCAAGCACGTACACCTCTGTTGCACTACAACAAGTGTCATAGACCCAAAGAGTCTCTAGAATCTAGGGAGTCTCCCGCACAGGATTTCTTAAAAAAAAAAAGCGCGGACTTCGGCACCCTGGTGGCCAATCTGGATGCGTCTCCTCTTTGTGAAGTACAATATACTGACCTTGATTGTGGCTGGTCCTGGGTCTGGATGGAGGGCTGAGAGATGTGCGGGGATCAGAGCCCCCTCCCTCCAGATACATCTGCTTGTAGCCCGTGTGACACCATCTGAACACATACAAGCAATGCCAATGCCATGAAAAAGTACAACGGGAAAACTTCTACACTCCAATCCTTTTTTTCTTAATCCAATTCTTATGACTTTGTGATTATTGGGCGTCGAAACACAAAATGGAAAAGGCAAGAAAACATGGGATTTCACAGGTAAGAACATGTTTTGTATGACTACAACACTGCTGTGTTTGACAGGACTGGAGACAACTGTGCCCCAAAGTATGTATCAATGCCGTAAGTTAGTTTCTACTCCCCCATATATAACTCAATGGTAATTAATAAAGTAGGACAACCACATTTGACCGTCTTGAGATTCCGCCACTGTTCGCTTTTACCAAAACTTCTTACCTTTATGTACGCTAGCATGATGAAAAGTATGCTGCATTAATGTAAATGTTACAATATCACAATAATTGTTATCCTGTTGGTGTTGCTTGATCGGGCTGTTACCTGTTGGGGTCCTTCTCCTCCACTTCCAGGAGTTTACGGTCCCAGATGCCCGGAGAGGCAGCGCGCGCCCTCTTCATCACATTGTCTATCTCCTTCCTGCGACCAGCCGCCAGGGATGGATCTAATCAACATCATACAATGAGTAAATAAAAACACAAACCAGAAGACAGTCTACTGCACCTAGCTCTCTATATAGAGTAGCTGATGAGAAACCCCGTGTCGTGAATTTGGAGTAAATAATTGAAATTCAGTTGAAACATAGAATTGATTTAATTAAAAGAAATAATGATTTTAGGGTGATTTAAATTAATCGTCCTATCAGTGAGCGCTATTTTTGTGTGAATCACACTTGTTGGCATTTCTTGGACGGGTCCGTAGTCTAGTGGCAACACTTCGGACTAGTAAATGGAAGGTTGTAGATTCGAATCCGGGCGGAGCACAAAAATATACCATTTATATTTACAAATGTGCTCTTCGCTGGGTTGAAAAATTCATAAACCTTTACCACAGACCGGTCACTGAAAGGTCAATCCAACCTTACAACAACTGGGTCTTGCTTGAGAATTGGCGCTTTCTACAGCGGCGACCAAGCTCGCAGAGGGCTCTTGAGGTGTGATACACACAAAAACAGCGCTCACCAAATAAATCATCCTAATATTATTATTATTCAAAAGCCGTCTTAAAGTTTGGTGGTTGCTTTTCTCTAACGCCAATTCTCAAAAAAGACTCAGTAGCTGGATTTACCTTTGGTGACTGGTCTTCAAAGGCAAATGAACGTTTCAACCCAGCGAAGAGCATATTTGAAAATTTGATATTTTTTGTGCCCTGCCAAGAATCAAACACAAAACCTTCTGTTAACGAAACCCCTGGAGCGCCAGCGATTTTCTGCCTAATTCAGACACCCAACTCGTGGTTTTTTATATTAAATATCTCCAAAGATACAAAACATATCTCCTGTGGGTTTTTTATATCAAAAAACAATGAAATAAAGTTTTTTTAGTGTCTACCAAAAAAAAAAAAACTTTTGAGGATTTATTATTTTGCTCCATCATAATTTAGATTACGGAAAAAAGATCGAGATTCTAAAAATAGATATACCTCATTAGTCAACTTAAATATTATATTTTAAATACCTACAAACAAAAATGAATGCTTTGAATTTATTTGTGGATGGTTCTATCCAATAGCAGTACTTCATGCGATTTTCGATCTTATTGCTGTGTTAAAACTAAAGAAAAATGAAAAAAATCGCGTATAGTACTATGAGCGCGGATCCGCGTTCCGACGCTCGAGGGGTTAAGCATCTATAGTATTCTAGACAATGATTACTGGGCAATGACTGACAGGAGATTTTTAAAATACGAAATAATATTGAATTTAACGGACAAAAATAAAAAAGATTACACTTCTAAATCGAGCACGCTCGTGATTTGATATAGAATGAGAAAATAGTTTAAAAATGAAATTTGTACCAAGTCTATTGTATTACGTTGACAGGACAATATGAAATTATGAATAAATCAAAATGTTGTTTTGGTTTTTCGTAGTCACCAGTGATCCTTGCGTGCGCGGGGTTCCTGTCCATCCTCAGTCGACCCGAGGCAATCTGCTCAGCCCGGGACATGCTCCCAAATCCCGAACCCGATCCCAATCCCCCTCCACTGCTGCTGGACGGGCCACGGCGAGACATCTTCAACACCTGCACACACATTATCTGATTAATACACGGCGGAAGAGAAAGAAAGTGCCTTGTGGGCCGTTATGCTGGACATTCATGCAAAGCTTACCGGAGAGTTTTAAGAAAATAACTCTCATAGTAAGTGGACTTATTACATCGCCATCACAAAGATTTCCACAGAAATAAACTGTCTCTCCAAGTTCCTTGACAGGGTGACAACAGACACTGGTCTATGTAATTAGCATCCTGAGCAACCAATAACAAAACATTAGTTAGCTTTTTCCCAAGAAACTCAGACAGATCTATCCATAATTTTAGTTGGAAAGATATATTGACATTTAAAGCTCATATTTAATGCATGCCCACGAGCAGGCACTACACATAACCATAAACTTTGCAACTCCTACTGCCTATCCCTGAAACAGGGTGGCATTGGCAAAAGTGAACCAAGTTTTTACAGCATGGGGGGTCAGCCTCATACCAACCTAACAGTCAAGGAATGCTGATGTTGCAATATTTCCACGGTTTATTATTCAAATACTTTTTATTTGCTTCTTTTTAATATATTTTTTGTACATAAAACATTTGCATTATAGTAAAAACCAAAAGTATGAAAACCAATTTCTATATATAACCACGCCTGCATTTCACACAAAAAAGGTTGAAAATAATTGTCACAATAAAATTACAAAATTACCTCGAGTATAAAACATTGCATAAAAGTCTTTTCACACAATTGCCCGGATTGTTTATGGTTTACCTATGGATTACCGGTTCAAAAATCTAGTAGCGAATGGGGGATGTACGAAAGCTTTCAAACAGTCTGTTCGGTAATCCAAAGACAAACCATAGATCAAGTTTTAAACTTTCACTTTCATAGTCGGTGTAAGATGACATAGTTTTTCTCGGGTTCGATCACGTTCTATTTGCAGTAATTTTGTCTGCCGACGTTTCATTCACTCGAGCAGGGAACATTTACAAGGCTCGATGTGACGGGACACCTTTATACTCCGCTTGCTTAAAAAACTATGTCATCAAACCATAGACAGTCTGGGCAGAATGGTTCTTGTGAAGGGGTAAATCTCACCTTGATTGCGCAAATTTAATATGTAAGGAATATACGACAGTACTCCTAGAGAGTGGTTTAGTTTTGAGACATTTTTACAATTGAGGTGAGTTTACGCAATATTTTATACTCGGGGTACAGAGCTTTGATCAACTTTTAAATCAAAATTCCCAGTCGCTGAAAACATTATGCATTTTGTTTTTCTTCATCTCAAAGTATAGCCATTTGTCCAACACATGAGCTGAATGGAAGCAGTAAAGATATAGTCCTTGTGATGCATCCTATTGGTTTCTGTAAAACTTGGTTATGTATTTTCTGTGATCTTTTACGTACCAGATGATTGGGTTAGCCAACACTCGCAAATTCCGAATCTGCCCATTGGCGTTTGGACGCGACGTCGCCTTTGCAACTTGCACCGACGTCGGACCGCACGTAACGCAAGACAACAACGCTCACGGGAAGTGATTGAAAGACACAAAAGTTACGAAAGGCAAAATATGGATATGAATGACACGGCGAAGATTCTACATAGAAATACATTCAAAAAAATTTTTGTAGTGATGTAAAAGATAACGCGAGACAAGGCACGTGACTTGTTACATGATTTGGGATCTAGTTCCATGCTATAGATCGATTTGGAAATTGGTCATTGCGCGACACGAATCAGTTGAATCGCGAAATAGGTCATTGCGTGATTTGAATAGGTCGAATCGCGAATAGGTCACTACGCGACAATAATAGGTCGAATCACGAAATAGGTCATTGCGCGACATGAATAGGTCGAATCGCGAAATAGGTTATTGCGCGACGTGAATAGGTCGAATCGCGAAAAAGGTCATTGCGCGACGAGAATAGGTCGAATCGCGAAATAGGTTGACATGCGAAATAGGTCAATACTCGGTGTATGATGGACGACGATAGAATTGGTCAATTCGCGATATACTTTCGAGGAACGACAGTGGCTCGTTTTATCAAATAGACTTGACACCGTTGTAAGACTCATCGAATGCCCGAAGATGATCGATCCACGAATTCGCAAGAAAAAAGTTCTCGATTTCCGACGGCAACTTCAGTAGAGTAAAGAACCACGAATTGTTTTCGAATAAACGCGCGGCGTTCCCAATGTATGTCGATGTCACTCGATACAAAAAATATCGTCATTTTTGCGACAACGGGCGTCGACCGTCGATTTCTTCCGACGTTTCCTTGGACGCGTGATTCCGAAGGCCATCGCGACCGTACCGCGCGTTCTCCCGGCAGACAACTTGCACCACATCGCGTCTCCAAGAGAAGATGCCTCGTCTTTATCCTGGGTGAAAGTCTCCAAATGGCAGTACTGCTGGCAAGGAAGACATTTTGTCATTTTCGTACTACACTGTTTATTTTCAGACACAATATTCATACACAATGAGGGCAGCTCTACAAACCGTACACAAGAGAAACTCCGTTAACAATTCGTCCGACGATTTCCGATGCAGCAATCACTAATATAAATAAGGGATATTCACACTTTCTTATTTGGAAAATCTTCGATCATCAACCACGGTTAACGACGGCGGCCATTTTATTTTGATTCTCAACGATTCTCAAGTTGTGCATGACATGCATAGTGCTGCCATGTTGTGATTTTCAAATCCGCTGGATTCTACAGTCAAATCTGCCAGTTTTCGTTGACTTCGATGACATATAGTAAATATTTAGAAGATTCATCTGGTGAGTGCTGTTTTCATTTGCAATCACACATTGAGAGCCCTCTGCAAGCTTGGTAATCCCCATAGGTAAATTCCGCAAATCTGCGAAATAACAGGAGCGCGTAGATAAACAACTATATTTTCGCAAATTAAAATGTCAATCGGAGCAATATGATCCGTTTAAAAGAGGACAACCGCCTTTATAAATCGCCATGAGATCGTCAAAAAATCTATCGGGCAAAAAAACCGTCGTAGAAGCATCCATACTCTGCGATTGACAGAAAAATCGTCCAGAATGCAACACTAGAAGTGAACATTTAAAAAGATTCGGATCAATATCTAACGGCCCAAGGAAAAGTCAGCAGCTCGAAACCTTTTTTCGGAAATCCGAATCGACTTTTTCTATAGGTTGGTATGCGGCTGACCACCCATGCTGTAGATAATGGTTAACTTTGCCAATGTGTCAGGGAAGGTCGGCAGGAGTTGCAGGGTGTATGTATTGTAGGTCCACATGCAGTATGTTTAAGCGCAAACTTATACGTGTCTGCTTGTGAAAATGCAAATGATGCGAATCTTTATGTTACATAATAATATTTGCACTTAGATTAGATTAGACCTCTTCTCATTGCCTCTTCTGCACATTTTTTCAGCTGAAACAAGATTTTTGTAATTTTCAAGTAAAACCCAGAGCATTTATGTTCAATTGATATATATTTCTACAAAATAAATATCTACAATAGTATTACTTTCATTATGCAGGTATAATCTTCATTACTACCTAATATTATGTATTGTAACATTAAAATAAGCAATACATATGCTTCATTGCCAAAACATATTACATAAAAATTTCAAATTATAGTTACGCAACGATGCATATTTGTATACATTTTATTAATTCAGATCATATTACTGATTATTTATATGATTAAGTAGTGTGTGGATTCCTCCTGTGATAGAAGAGGGCAAGAAATGCAGGAAAATTATATTTTTTCTATTTCAAAAAACTATCCAACATAACGCACGCTTAATCATAAAGAGCAATAATTAAAAAAATAAGAATGTTGGGAAATCACGTTTGAAGTTCAGACAACCAGTACAACTTGTATGGGATGAAAAAGGCGTCCGTTGTTTTATCTCGGTCATATTCGTCCAAATTGAACGGCTGTCGCATTATACCTATTCTTCTCACATTGTTCTTGCGTTTTATTACAAAATCTCGATTTTCCCAATTTTTGAGTTATTGCTCTTTATTATTAAACGTGCGATAAGATTTGTGCTAGGTTTTAAGTACCTAAATTCACTTACCGGCATAAAAAGGGGGTTTGTTTAAACACATTGGATCAGAATCATTCTATATTCATATCAAATGAATAAATTATATACAAGTGAAAATTAAACAGTGTTTGATTCAAATTAGTCCTAGAAATTAAAATATTAATCATATCAAATGTTTATTTCACAGGATACCACTAGAATGGTACCACTAGTGGAAGGATGGTACCACTAGTGGAAGGATGGTACCACTAGAAGCGACTGTTCTTCATTTTACTTATACAAGTTTCAACAGTAAGCTTACATCTAAAATACTTTGTTCTAAAATACAATCACTAAGGTTTATTATTTTTGTATTTACACAAGTTTAAAATAAAAATAATACATCAAAGATAAAATAATACTTTTTAGAATGACACTACGCTGCTTTATTCTCTAAGGCCAAGATAATTTTTGATCGACTTAACTAAGCATTTGCTCCTCAACAAAATTAAAATATCTGTACCAGATAATATTGACACAATAAAAGCCTAAAAAATGTTACACAGATGATATTAATACTGTTTTTATTAAAAATAAAGTGAGTCGTATGGTTCCAATCTGTGATGAGTCCACTATGGAATACTTGGATCATGCTTTTTGCATGGCCAGCCCTGTGTTGTGGAATGCCTTACCCCCTGAGATTAGAGCTGTAGAGAGTGCACGGTTGGGATCAAAGACTTCGTTTCGGAGATGTTACAGTCGAATAGTGCCCTTTGCAGTGATTTATCACAAAACAGCACTGTAAATTTTGTCTTAGTTATTACTATTATTACAACAAAAAGTGACATGGAACACTTAGGCCCGGTATATTGAACTGTAGTAATATTTTAGTTAACTATTACTTGAACTTTTATTCAAAATACTCAATCTCGAGTTAACTAAAACCGAACATTACCGAAGTATGAAACCACGCCCCCAAATCTTGGAAATAATTAAAATGCCATTCAAAAGCTGTAAAACAAACAACTATTCATAAAAATCATTTGCCTAACCTTAATTAAGCTAGAAAACGAGACAAAAAATGTTCAGTTTGCAACAACTTTGATGTATCCTTACATTAAAAAAGAATAGCTGCTGTCAGTGAAGCGCCGCCATCTTGAAAATCAAAAGTTAAAGATACTAAATATTTACTGCCGAAATTCGGTGAGTGAAATATTATGATGATTTAACTAAAATTGCATTTTAGTTAACTTTACGATACTTCAAAATACCGGGCCTTACTTTTAAAATCTTTACCCTCAATTGCATAAACTCTCCTCAATTGTGTTAAAAGTAGTAATATAGAAAAACTAATTCACTCACATATTTTTTCTATTTAGAGGATCGATTCCCGCAACATGTCTGCTTGTGGGAATGCATTTAATATGAATCTCAAATGATACATATCTTTGCATCTTAGATTTAGATGGGAGCTTACACAACATTTTATACCGGGATACTTGGGTATGAAAAAAATATACTATGGAAATATATTAAACACAAAATCATCCAGCAAAATTAACAAATGCAATATCTCACAAGTAGATAGGTAGAAAGATAGATAGATATAGATAGATTATAGACAAGGGTGATTTCAAATGAAAATATTCAGGGCACCAACATGTATCAGCTGTTACTGTATCCAACTGCAATTTTGCTAGGGCTGGCCAGAACCTCCACAAATGCATCTCCACTTTGTTCTGTCTGTGCACATTTCTTTCATCTCCTCAACATTCATCACTCTTCATGCATGCTCTGTTCTGTGATCATGCATTATGATTGAATGAATAATGACAAACTTACGTAGTTTTATTTCAATCATATTTAAAATTTATTACTGCATTTTTAAACCGAGCAATTTAATCTTTTTATGCTATTACTGAGTGGATTAAACAAAAAACCAACATGAAAAATCTTAAGACTGCAAATTCAGATGAATGAATTCAAGTTGATAAAATTTTCATACATAAGTCAAATCAAATAGTTTTACTGTTTTAATTGATATAAGTATGTAGTATTGATAAAAACTATAAGGCAGAAATATTACATGCCTGATAATAAAAGCTTTGTACAATTACATTTTACAGCGTAAAACTAAGTACACAAAAATTAAAAAAAAAAATCTCATAAAATTATAATATAGCCTCTCATTTGTTCATCAAATATCATAGACAAATTGGGATTCAACACGTTTTACTTCAAACCTTTTATATCTACTTAAAAATACCTTTTAAACATAAGCTACATCAAAGTTACTTATACTTTTATGATTGAGTTGATTGCTTATCGATTTTATAACTACTTTTGATGTCGTCTCTTTACAAATCTTGTTTTTTTTTTAAATACACAATTATTTTAACTGTTCGAGTATAAAAAAGGAAACAGAATGTGACGTCAGACTAGATTATAATATGATTATGGCCGTGGAAGAATGCGTAAAAACTAAGTAAAAAAAACTCACCTACAAGAAAATACAAATTAAAAGTGTCATTAAAATATTTGACAATGTCATTGATATAAGATAAAAACAGAAGCAATTTTTGTATTGAAATCTATCAATAAATAAGATACAGATGACCAGCACTTAAAAAATACTGTGCACTGCAGCTTATGCCGCAATAAATTGTTTATGGACAATTAAAAATTCACACCTTGTTAGAATCATGTAAAAATGCATTACATTAGGAAATTGAAAAAAACTAAATAGATTCACTTGGACTTACTATACACGATAATACTGAAGTGGGATATACAAATGACAGATTTTGGGCAAAAATTACTACATGTCTCATGGAGGTATATACATATATGGAGGGGCTGTGAATGTGATTTAGTACCAATCGACATGATGCAACGCCTTTGACACCATACATTGTTAATAGTGCTGTCTCGCTCACGACATATGAAATGATTTTGTTATTTTCTATGTAAGCAACGTGTCTCTACTCCATCTTCAATCTATGTATATATCACCAAGGAAACCAAATGAAATCACTATGGTAACGTGTTTGTTACTGCAGTGTTAGTGTTGTTGAAAGTATGAAAATATCTGATAAATTCCGAATTCAAAAATGTTCCCACCTTATTATGTACGGGATGATTTTCACAAGTATCTATTACCGCGCCCATAGAAGTTACATACTTGAAGAAGAAAGTACCTTTATATTTTAACATCATCAGTTCTGGAAATGGCTGTCACTTTCGCGAACAAAATATTTCGACAAACGAAAAATAAATTTTATCAACGTAATCATATAGAATAGTGATTAAAGTGAAATATTATTCCATGTTCTATAACACATTATTTTACTCTCTTTTGTTGGCACGTTTAGAAAATACCCAGTTTGGCATTTATATGGATTTTTTTTCCAATTAGGTAACACACCTGTTCACAGTTGGAAGGTTACCGATAGACTGAATTTGGATTTTTGTGTGATGAGTGGGGTAGCGTATTTCTAATTCTCAAAGGATTGATTTCTCAGCCCATCCAGTTCTATATATCGATGACATGTCTAACTTATTTAGAGACACTGTTTATTAAGTTTCCATACATTTTTTGGTAAGAGGGAAAAAGGTGATGGATATGAATGAATTGAAAGAGGTATGTAAGGATAGGAAAAAATGGAGGCAGCTCTGCAGAGGCTCTGGCCACCCCTAGCGGGATGGCGACAGAGTTACAGTTACACGTTTGTATAAAAAGTGCGCCCTAGGGTGCACTCTTTTTTGATACACAATTGGCTCAGATGCTTCTATATCTTTTGTGTTGATCGATACTGTAACTGTAAATCTGTCGCATTTCCGCTAGGGGTGGCAAGAGCCTCCGCAGATCGATGGTTGTTTCAATATCACGCAAAACAATACAAAATATACAATACTTAAAAGGCTAATGGTCGCTGAATGCCTAAAGTTGGATTTAAAAAAAATCCTTAATTACATTAAAATAGCTGCCAAATAATACTGCTTTTGATACATGAAAGATTTAATGGCTAATGAGGTTGGAACATGATTGAATTTGGAAGTTTTTTTAAGGCGAGCAAACGTAAGTTATGGGACTGCTGTCCTTAGCAACCAATAACAAAATATTTATATTTGTTAGTGTTTGGTGGTTGACACGGTGAAAGTCCATTGTATTTATTTAAAAAAAATACAGTTTCAGTTTAATTTTATAATTTAAAATGTTATTTATTGCAATTAATAAAATTTAAAAAATATGAAAGTGAACTATATTTTTTTTTTTTTTTTACAAAAACAAAATATTTGTTTGCCTTTTCCCTAGCAACCCGGCTCGGTGACGGTACAATTTTGTCTATGGCAATTCATGTGCGGACCTTCCATTATTGAAAATAATCATCCTGTGAAACTAGGTACTTATCTATCTCATGTGGTGGGTAGGCAACATTGTGTTCCAAAATTAAAAATTCAAAATATGGAGAACTAAAAATCCCAACCTATATGTTTTTCAATAACAAATAGAAAACCATAGTTTTTTCAGTGATTAAGTAAGTACCTGCCACATTTCAAGGTATAAAATAAAACTTTTCTATTTGGCTGATCACCCCTACTAAGTATCAGTTCAACTTTGATGAAAAAAACTCCAACCCCGTATAGAAAAAAAATCTTAAGGGTTCATGGTGGCAAAAGAGCTCTAGGATTAAAGAAATGTTTTGTTCTTTTTATTCTAATCTTAATATTGGCAAGATCTACAATAAATGGGAAGCTTCCTTCAGGAAGAGAGGAAGCCTACGCTTGCATATTGAATATGCAACTTAGATACACACATGACAGCCTCTGTAAGTCTAATGTGTGCGATTATTAGATTCACAACCAACCTAGTTTTTGCAGGACATAGTTTGCGTTACATATCTAATTAAAAGAGTTACAATGGAGTCCGGTCATTCAGTATTTCTCGGTTAAAGGACGTCGCAATTTTCCGCCCATAGTAAATAAAACATTTGGAGGGATTCGGCACATTCAAAATATCCATTGTCTATGTGACCAAGAATCCCTTAACTCATAATAATAATAATATAGGATGATTTCTTTGGTGAGCGCTGTTTTTGTGTGTATCACACCTCAAGAGCACTCTGCGAGCTTGGTCGTCGCTCTCAAGCAAGACCCAGTTGCTGTAAGGCTGGATCGACATTTAGTGACCGGTCTTTGGTAAAGTTATATGACTTTTTCGACCAGCAAAGAGCATATTTGAAAATATACATGGTATATTTTTGTGCTCCGCCGAGAATCGAACCCACAACCTTCGATTTACGAGTCAGAAGTGTTAACCACTAGACTAAGGCCGTTGGTATAAGTTGGTATGAGGCTGACCATCCATGCTGTACAAAATGGCTCACTTTACCAATGTCACTCCTGTTCCAGGAAAGGTCGGGAAGAGTTTCAGGGCTTATGTTCATTTGAGGTTTGGTTTTTGAATGGTTAGTACACATGCAACATTTGTAAGCGCAAACTTACATGTGTCTGTTTGTGGGCATGCATTTAATATGAATTTCAAATGTTAAATAAATCTTTTATACTGCATTTTATACCGCAGTAGCATTTTTTCAATCTACCAACACAATATTATACTCAAGTATAGCTGTATGTACTGTCTCTAGTGGAGTATTTTATTTTGTATGGTCTGCAGCGCCAGAATGGTGGTGATCCGATTGGTATGTAGTCTAGTGATTAAGGCTACAGACTCGTATTCTAAAGGTTGTGAGGTCGATTCCCGGCGGAACACGAAAAAAAAAAAATGCTCTTTGCTAGGTTGAAAAATTCATTTACCTTTAAAAAACAGACCGGTCACCAAAGGTTCATCTACCCTTACAGAAAATGGGTCTTGCTTGAGAATTGGCGCTTTGTAGCGCCAACAAAGCTCGCAGAGGGCTTTTGAGGTGTGATTAACACAAAAACAGCGCTTACCAAATAAATCATACATGATTACATACATGAAAATGTTCGAGCAAAAACAAAAAGAATAAAGTGAATTAAAACCATGTTTTACCATTTAAATATTTAATAAAATCATTCATGTGTTCTCAGATTCGGAAATAAGGTCCGTTGTAACCATTCAGGCCAAGTGACACAACAACTTTTTTCTCCAATTTGAATGTGCCGAATCCCATTGTAATGTTACACTTAGAATTAATATTAAAATATACATGGCCGCCACTGGGATGCACAAATAACATTTGTCTTAACTATAAAGCTATGTAATTCTAAAGGATAGTTAACAGTACTTAGCTACTCGTTAAGTTAGTTTGTTAGTCAACTATACTAGCAAGTGGTCAAATCTAAGTGTAAATCATCTAAGAAGCCGCTTAAATAGTTAACGAGAGCGGCCATTTCAGCTGCGGCAGAATTCCAATCACTGAGATTATTATTATATTGTGTTACATTAATTCAGCTAAGCATAAAACATTGTGTGGATTCCCTACCATCGTGTAAATGCACAATGCAATCTAATCTAAGTTGCAGATATGTTACATTGGGGATTCACATTATATGCATTCTCACAAGCAGACACGTACAAATTCGCGCTTGCACATGCCGCATGTGAACCTACAACATAAAAACCCAAATCTGAAATGAACATACACCCTGCAACTCTTGCCGTTCTTCCCTGAAACAGGGGTGACATTGGCAAAGTGAACAATGTTTTGTCAGCCGCAGACCAACCTATAAGTCAAAAAAATATGAAAACTAAATCACTCACTAAAAGAGCTGTTATATTTTCCAAATTTTTTCTATTTAAAGTTATTTTTTCATTTCGATAGCTCAGTTGGTAGAGTGCTTGCATTCCATGCCGAGAGCTTGGGTTTGAATCCCACCAAGGGTGTCAGAAATGATTTCCCGTTTCGGTGTTTATTTCAAACCCAAAATAAAATACCGGCAAGGTTTATTTGACTTCTAGGTTGGTATGAGGCTGACGCCCCATACTGTAGAGAATGGTTCACTTTGACAATGTTATCCCTGTTTCACGAAAGGTCGGCAAGAGTCGCAGGGCTTATGTTATATGAGATTGGGTTTTTATGTTGTAAGTCAACATGCGGCATGCGTGAACGCAAACTTATACGTCTCTGCTTATGGGAATGCATGTAACATGAATCTTAAATGTAATATATCTTTGTAACTTGGATTATGGATTTACTCAGACTTCACAAGAAATGAGTACCAGCCTCCTCCAAATCTGACAAACTCCCCCTTACCTGTAGAAATAAATAGGTTCCGCTCACCACATGCAATCTCTTCGGGGAGAACGGAGCAAGAAATTACACAACTAAGCGCCCTTGTAGTAAGATTGTCTACTTATTATTATTACATGAGCAGAACGGGCTTTGGGGATAGGGTGTTTGGCTCAGCGGGACCGTTGTGCTGGAACCAGCTACCTCTGAAGCTGAGGACGGAAACCGGCGAAGAACGTTTCAAGGAGTTGAAGACGTTCATGTTTTTTAAGAAGCAAGCGAAGGATGGGCGCTCTTGGGGTGGCTGGAGCCACTAAACGGCGCCCAAAGGAAAAAAATAAATATACATCCAAATATAGATATGTGTAGCTTTGTTGAGTTGCGTACACGATGCAGGGGAACTTCCACTATGTTTTATGCTCCAAGGTACTTGAATCACCTTTTCATTACATGTTGCGAGTTAATTATAATCCTTTGAAATGCGGTGATTGGCCAACAATCCCCTCAGGCTTTGATTGATGATCTTTGTAAAAAGGTGACTGAAAAGCATTGCTCTCCATAGTGGTCGCAGACCAACGATTAGCTTCAATGGAATAATTGTAAATCTCTTTTTTGCAACCTGAGTGTTACACATAACCTAACCTAACCTAAAATTAACTTAAAACTTGCAACGCCTACTGTCTCTCTGAAACAGGGATAGCATTGGCAAAAGACAAGTAACTTTTTATAGAATGGGAGGTCAACCTCATACCAAACTATTAGTCAATGATCTCTGCATACTGCATTTATTAGCCATCTTCTTTCAGATACAATATCTTCTTTAAGATGCAATATCTTCTTTAAGATGCAATATCTTCTTTCAGATACCATATCTTCTTTAAGATGCAATATCTTCTTTAAGATGCAATATCTTCTTTAAGATACAATATCTTCAATCACCTCTTTCAAAAACCATCTCGGCCAATCGCCACTCGTTTAAATGCTGTGATTCCAATCGTCCTCCCTAAGCTCCCCCATTTCCTATCACCTTCCCGCCCAAGTGTTGAACCAGTTCCTCCCGAGGGTCCCCAGGTATGGGTGGATCTTGTTCTTGTGGCGGGCCAGGCGCTGAGTGTCCACCTCCGTGACCCGACAGTCTTTCTCCGGGCAGGGAAGGCGACCGTTACCATCCTGGTGCATGACAACGTGGTGCAGGAGATCACGCTTTTTCCGGAATACCTGAAATTTGTTTAGATTCAAATTATTACATCTGTAAGCAGTGAATAATGACAATAAAACATGAATGAAACATATAGAGTGAATTAAAGAGAAAAGCATGCATGAGGAGAGGGATGAATGTTGAGGAGATGAAAGTAGTGTGAAAGGATAGAAAACTAGTTAAACTCTCAAGAGGAAAAACCACTTGTTATGTCATCATTTTTAAATAATATCTCAGATAGAAGTGTTATTACCTCTTCGCAGCACTCGCAGGGATAGCAATACTCCAGGTCTTCAATGTCATGCTTGAGGATCTTGTGCGCCTGCAGACCTTTCAGGATCTTGAAACCTTTGCCACAGATGGAGCACCTAGAGCAGATTAACAGGATTCATGTAATAAATTGATAATAATAATAAATTCAAGATTTGTATGGAGCCTTTTCTTGGTCATCCCAAAGGTGCATGCTCATAATATATATGAGCGTGCAAGCAGGTGAGTCTTTAGTCCGCTTCTGAATGAGCTCTCTGGCTCAATATTATGAAGGTTATCTGGTAGGCCGTTCCATACGGTTGGAGCAGCCACCTTGAAGGGTCAATCTCCAAAGACTGGCTTGATATTTCTCCTTGGAAAATCTATTCGGCTGCGGCATGATGCGGCTGATCGAAATGTTGAGGTCCTGTTGCTTGTTGTTGCCGGTGCTATCACGTTTATGAGATATTTTGATGCAGTCCCATGCAGTCTTGAACACCAGCAAGCCTATTTTGAAATGGGTCCGTTCCTTCATCTTCAACCAGTGAAGAGACTTCAGGTGCGGCATAATGTGGCAGAACTTTGAAGCGAGGGCAAGGGCATATAAAGATACACGCTCCTTCTTCCAATGGTAATATATCCCTATTTGACATTGTGCACAAATTGACATTGAAGGTCTAGGAAGTGATTTTCACATTGATCAATATAAAAGACATAGAAGGCGTATGTCTGCTTCTTCCCATAGTAACAAAAGTGCCATGAATACACAACATAATAGGTAAACAATGAAAAAAAGAGACGTAAGATATTAATGTCACACATCAAAAAGAGACATAAACATAACGGTTGCCTGGAAACTGATTTCAAGCTGGTTTGTATAAAGCTGACCTCCAAAGGGGCCCTCATTTTTGGTACACAATACGGCTCATATCGCACGCTTAATCATAAAGAGCAATAACTCAAAAATTGGGAAAATCGAGATTTTGTAATAAAACGCAAGAATAATGAGAGAAGAATAGGTAGAATGCGATAGCCGTTCAATTAGGACGAATATGACCGAGATAAAACATTGGTCGCATTTTTCATCCCATAAATTACTACATTGGCTTCGTTTCCCGGAGAGGGTGGTCTACCGTGTTTGTGTGATGGTATATAAAGCCATCAATGGCTTGGCTCCACCTTATTTGACTGACATGATGTTACCTGTTGAGATGGGTGTAAGGAGGCAGACACTCAGATCCGCGGGCGATGAAGTAGTCAATTTGGTTCAGCCACGCCGTCAGATTCGTACAAATTTCGGAGACCGCGCTTTCCGTGTTGCGGGTCCGGTGGAGTGGAACAGACTGCCACCCGGAGTGAAGAACTCCAAATCTATGGATGTATTTCGCGGAGCACTCAAGACACACCTATTTAGAAAGTCTTATCCATGATCGGAGAGGGCCCTTGAGGTGTGACACACACAAAAACGGCGCTCTCTTATCATTTGTAATTTAAAATAAATTAGCCTGATATTATTATTATTATTATAAAAGTTGTACTGGTTGTCTGAACTTCAAACGTGATTTTCCAACATTCTTATTTTTTTAGTTATTTCTCTTTATGATTAAGCGTGCGATATGCTCCATCTACATCTGTTGAACAATGTAATTTCACTTTACAAGTTTAGATTATGATATACTGAGAGTGTGTAAAACATTGTGCCATCTATTGATATTGAATCAAAATAAAACAAATATTACATGCTGTATTCCCAAACATCTAATCTAATCTAAGTTGCAAAGATATGTAACATAGGGATTCACATTATATGTATTTTCACAAACAGACACGTATAAGTTCGCGCTTGCACATGCCGCATGTGAACCTACAACAAAAACCCAATCTCAAATGAACACACCCTGCAAGTCTTGCCGACCTTCCCTGAAACAGGGGTGATATTGGCAAAGTGAACCATTTTCTACAGTGACGTTTTACAAGATGGCGTTCATTTAAATCCATGAAGGCCTGTACCTGTGAGGCATCTGGTCCCACTTGTCCTGCTTCTTGCTGCGCCTGCGCCGCGGCTCTGCGTTGTAGGGCTCCCCCGGGTAAAAGTCCTCGGGATCCAGCTCCATAACGATGCTGACCACTCCTGCGGGGGGCGGGGGCAGCGGGGGAGGGGGGCGGAACACAAGGTTAGCTGCAACAACAGACAAAGCACTCATTATATGTAAATGTAAACACATTATCGGTATGTTGCTACGCTATGTCTGTGCTAAGGTCGAGCAGTCAAGACAGTAATCTCGACTAGTGTATTTGAAAAAAAAACAATGCTGGTTCGATTGAATCAACTTTTCCTGTGCTGTCTATCCATCACTGCCACCTTCTAATTTCTCTCCCCCAATATGCAGCAAATTAAATCAAGAAGACTCCAGTGGGCCGGACATGTAGCACGTGCAGAGGACTCCAGGATCATCAGAACTGTCTTGGATGGTGCCCCCTCCAATTTTAGACCACTCGGACGACCCAGGATGCGGTGGGCAGACAACGTCGAAGCCGATGCCAAAGTTCTGGGAGTGAGGGGACCATGGAGGGAAGCAGCACAAGACAGAGAGTCCTGGAGGATTGTGGTGCGCGAGGCCCTGAGCCTTCAAGGCTTCTGAGCCGAAGAAAGTAAAAGTAAAATAAGTAGTGTGCTGCAAATGGCCACGACTTACAGTTTTGGAGGTCATCCGCTCCTATTTTAGGAACATGGCCAATGTGTAATTTTATAATTAGATAGATAGATCAGTGTGGCGCTTTTTCTGTGTACACTAAGCAGAGAATTTAGACATCTATGCCACTTGTTGGAGTGCCGCAGAGGTGTGGGGGTTGGTGAAGTTTTCATTTTGTCCGGTCGATAGCTCAGGTGGTAGAGTGCTTGCATTCCATGCCGAAAGCTCGGGTTCGAATCCCACCGACGCGACGGTGTCAGAAATGATTTCCCGTTTCGGTGTTTATTTCAAAACCCAAAATAAAATACCGGCAAGGTTTACTCAGCCTTCACAAGAAATGAGTACCAGCACTCTCGGGAGCTGGGAAACCTCCACTTCAACTGAAGTGGTTGGCGTAAGGCCGGCCCTCTTACCTGTAAAAATAAATAGGTTCAACTCGCCACATGCGACCCCTTCGGGGATAACGCGGCAAGAAGTTACACTATATGTGTAGCTTAGTTGCGTTTGCGTTGCGTGAAGTGAAATGAAGAACACATTGTGGCATGAATTCGCAGGCAAGGCGACAGTAGAGCGGGTGATCTAAATAAATCATTCTCAACTCATTCAATTTGGTCGCATAAATTACAGTGAATCCGAATGGTTTCTATGACTTTCAGAATTCCTGAAAAGGGAAGAGTTTGACACAACGTCATCATGGCTATTTTGACTTTGGATGCTGCGGCTTGAAACAGGGACTTGGGGCTTTTATTGAGTACAACTATAAAGGGAATAAACTTACTTTGTCCGGTCATTTGTTTGTGCAGCTCTACCAGCTCCGAGTGGCTCATCCTCCTTATGAAGTTCTTCTTGATTCCTTCTTCATCACTGCTGCCAACTGCAGAGCTCCCGTTCAATATGGCATCCATGTCCATCTCGGCAAACTGCCCCATAATCTTACTCTCATTCGTATTCGGAGGATCAATGGGCACACCTTTCCTGAATTTATTCTTCGACCCCTTTTTCCTGCCTCTCTTTTTCGGTTCGTATCCAAAATTATTATAAGTACTCAACGGATCGTGTACTCCATTTGTAGGCGTACCCAAGCTGCTGTTCAAACATGGGATTCGGTCTGCAGACGGGGAAAGAAGCGGATCTGCGTCTGCCATTGATCCATTCTGATGGAAGTTTTGTGAGCGATTGGCCAGCGGATTCCTGTCGGCTCTTTCAATTGTAATATCAATGTGGTTTTTCTCCGTTCTCTGTGCATTCGGGAATCTCTCATTTGTGTTTGAAGTCAAGAATATGTCCAACTGGTTTCTCTTTACGGTATCCAGGGTGATGTTTAAAGGATTGAGCATCGCTTCAAGAGAGTTTCTGCCATTCAAATGTCCATTAGAATGAAGCATATTCAAATCATCGGAATCCGACACGTTGAATCCATTGCAGCTTGGTACGCGCGTGATTGTGAGGGAGCTGCTCATCTTGGGAAGAGCGTAGCCATTTTTTTGTGCTTCGTAAGCCTCAATTGGGATTCCGCGTTTGAATTTGTTTTTGGAACCTTTTTTTCGGCCGCGCTTCTTGGGGAGATTCTCGGAGAGCGGGTTTGAAAACCCGTTGGTGTAGGTTTTTGGGTATGCGGTCGGAGCATCGATTCTCGTGATGGTTATTGATCCCATGGAAGGGATCCTGTGCACGGGGATGGATGACATGAGGGGCTCCATTTCATCGGAGTCTTCCATGGAGGAATCTCCCGCGTACTTCCGTTTTACGCAGATTCTGTCAGAGATGGAAGCAAATGGATCACCCAGAGGGTCTTCCATGGCCTCTTCCATTTGCATCATCTGGAATTTAAAAATCAAACATTACAGCCTTATTTGTTAGATCGGTTGAACCTAAGATCAGAGTTCAGCCCACTTTTTAGTACGGGAAAATTGACCTTAAATTGATTTAAAAATTAAATATTTTTTCTAAATAAGGGAGATCTAATCTAACCTAAGTTGCAAAGATATGTAAGATTGGGGATTCACATTACATGCATTCTCACAAGCAGACGCATACAAGTTCGCGCTTGCGCATGCCGCATGTGAACCTACAATATAAAAACCAAATCTCAAATGAACATACACCCTGCAACTCTTACCGACCTTCCCTGAAACAGGGGTGACATTGGCAGAGTGAACCATTTTCTACAGCATGGGTGGTCAGCCGCATACCAACCTATAAGTCATTAGACCAATTTTTTGAGATGTCATAATTTAATTTTCATTCAACTATAATTAAACTTAAAATAATGACATTTTATATTCATATATGAAAATAATTCTACAGTTTGAGCATATACGTACCTATAAAGCGAAAAAAATACACTTAAGTAAAGTTAAATGTATGTTTTTTTAATAAAATTTATAAATTATAATAAAAATTTATAAAACAATAATTTCAGAAGTATTCGTAGATTTCAAACGGCACCAGTAATATAATATCATAGCTAATAATGATACATTATTTTGATTCCAGGATTTTCTCTTATTTAATGTGTTATTTATTGAAATATGTTTGTTTTATTTCCTATTTCACAAGACCGGCGCGCTGGGATGAGCCGAGAGCAAAGTAGATACATACAAATATAATATATAGGAAAGAATTTCATAACAACGCATTGCTAAAAATTCAATATCATAATAAAAATATTAAATTGAAGACTCGCAATGCAGATGAGAAACAAACGGAATCTTCGAGAAGAGCGTTTGAAACAATGAAGCTTTATTGACATGGGAAAGATTATAATATGGCGTCACGCATTGTAATATTTTTTATTTAATTTTTTTTACTAAAAATTACCGTTCAAAACATGTTTCAAAAAACTTGAATTAAAAACGTTTCGGGCACAAATAACACACGCTGTCGTTGGTAATGCGTTATATTTTGTGTAAAACTGTCATATTACCGTGAATAATTATTCATTTAAATTAAAATATTAATCACAATGCTTAAAATAATTACTTTCAAAGCCATGGCGAAGCCAAAAAATTAATAACTTTACGGAATGCCTATTTTTGGAAGCGCTGTTTGTCGGTTTAGATTGAACACTTTCGCGAGTTAATCAATTAAAACGTGCGGGTAAATGGATGATTCACATTTTTCAATTGTTAAAATATAGATTTTTTACTTAATTTTTGTTATAATTACCGTTTTTAATGACCCCTTGCGCGGTGACCGGAGCCAAAATCTGACACTATGTATAACAGTGCTGTGCACGAGTAACTACATTTCCCTTACTTCCGCACAGGTGAGACTCCATACTATCTGTAATCTAAGTTGCAAAGATATGCCCACAAGCAAGCACATTGAATTGCGCGCTTACACATGCTGCTTGTGTACGTACAAAATAAACCAAACCTCACATGAACATAAACTGTGCAACTCCTTTGGAAACCTGGATGGTTTTGCCAAAATAAGAACTGTGTTTTTACAGCATGAAGGGTCAACCTCATACCAACTTATTGGTCAGGGAACACTCATATTATGGCTTATTTTAGTTAGTTGTGACTTGTGCTTTGGAAGCTCTTTTCACTGGATGTGTGACTATGAATACTCACTTTATTTAGCTGGTTTTATTTCATTGATTTCTGTTGAAAGCATTGGTTGAAAGTTAGTACAAATTGAACCAGCCATTGGAACCAGCGCAAATGAAGCATCAACGATTTGAAAAAATACTGTCGTTGGTTTCTTTGCATATCTGTTCCTACACTCATAGGCTGGTATGAGGCTGATCTCTCTTACTGTAAAAAATGTGTCACATTTGCCAACGCTATCCTTGTATCAGGAAAAAGCGGTAGGAGTTGCAAAATCTTAATTTATTTGACGTTTGAGCGACATGTTGTCAGCACGTGCCTACTTGTGTGTATAGATAAAAGATTTATCTTTTATGTTAATAAATGTCTTTGCAACATAGATCTGAAGTACCTAAATCTGAATTTGGTCCACATTTGCAATTATTATCTAGAACGAAAGTGAAAACAACAATGAAGAAGGTACATTCCAACGTTATAGTTAAATATATTACCTACATGTTTTATGTTTCGTTCCTAATCTTTAATTATACGTGTAAGCTAGTGCTGACACATGCTGCATGCGTATTGCAAAATAAATATCAGTCACAGTTTACATTCACAATTACAGTTGTATTTAGGTACATTTACAGTTTATCAAACTTCAGATTCATATAAACTCTGCAACTCTTGTCGCCTCTTCCTGAAATAGAGGTAAAATAGAAACTCAAAGAACAAGGATGAACTTTTCAAATAATCCATTGATGAATTAATCAAATAAGTAAGCATTTTGTTGTATGTGCTCAGCACCAAGGCACAGACAAAATTCTTCAAATTTTATAATGCTATAAAAAGTTTAAAAAAATGTCTGAGTACATTGTAAGACACTGTTCAAGATTATTCTAAATGCTTCCTCACAAATGTATTGATCTTTATGCTTGTGAACAGATCATTTTAACAAAACCTTAGTTAGCGTCGGTAAACCAGATCCCTGTTTGAATATTTTAAATTATTATTCTGCAGAAAGATCCGGATCTTCTAGGTTTTTTAGTGCATTTCAGGGATAGGAAACTTTTATTTAAAAAAAAAACCACCTTTTTTTCGTTGATCTTTATGTCCATCATGATATTTTATCATACGACGTTCTTGAGATAGACCCCAGTTTATTGCGAGTTTTTTTTAATGTAATAATTTTAGCTAATCCATTCATATTACTCCTTGCTCCTTGACTGATAGGTAGGTATAAGGCTGACCACCCGTGCTGTAAAAATCGGTTCATTTTTGCCAATGCCACCCCGGTTCAGGGAACGGCGGCAGGAGATGCAAGGTTTTGCTTATTTGTATGCACACATGCAGAATGTATAGACGCGAACCTACATGTGCCTGTCTGTGGGCATGCATTTAATATGAGCCTTAAATGTTAACATATCTTTGCAGCTTAGATTATAGATAGATATAGATTACATTGTATTTTACATTGAGTTGTTACATTGATGGAGAAGAAACTAGCTAAGGGTATTGATACATACTATATGGCTCATCTGTCAACCACGGAGCTGTCAAACACCACAGATTACTTAATAATCACCTAGAATTCTACGTTTTCTTACTTTCTTCATTTTGTGTTTCGACAACCACAGATTACTTAATAATGACGTGGAATTCTACGTTTTCTTACTTTCTTCATTTTGTGTTTTGACACCCAATAATTACAAACACCACAATGTTTAAAATAATTATTTTCTTACAAAATTACAATTTTACCAACCAAAACATTTCCTCGGGCATGAATTTCAAGACTGCCAACATTCTGGAAAGATTTCGTAGTAACAAAGTTTTTGTATGTTTACAACAAAAATACACTGAAGATCTTTGTCTCTTTCTGACTTGCGGTTAAGTCAGGTCTATTTTCATTATGTGTTCTGAGAGATGTCTGGAGTCCATATTATGGGAGAAACAGTCACTTTTCCCCTTTTATGTGGTTTTTTAGTCTATTCCTGGGTCTTTGATTTGCACTTTTTTACACTTTAGGCACTTTCTACTCTATGGTCGCTTTTTCCCCATTTCCTGTTCCCTATTTCCAGTTTCCCCATAACCCGGTCGCAATTTTTCATAAAGCGTCATTTTCCCTTTGTGGTCACATGTCAGTTGATTTTACCTTCGAAAATTTGAGTGAATTGACAATATTCCTGGGCAAAAACATTTAAAAGAGTGTTATTTTACCATCTTGTGTCCTTGTGAACAATTAAAAACTAAAACAGGTGATATTGTGGTGGTTAAAAGTTCGCATACGTATTTTTGTTGGTTATGCCACGCTGTCATATTTACGAAAAACGTTTTTCGTTATTTTAACGGAGTTTTTACTTTATATAACATCAAAATCAATGTTATGAGTTGTGATAACAATAAAGGGCAACCTCTCGACGAAATCTCACAGGATTCAGGTGATGCGTCACTAAAACGCGGATACGACACTTCGGAATCAGGTTCACCGCCGCGGCGTCAGAAACGGCTGAGGGTTGTCTTGGACCCAAGGATAGATTATCTGGTTTCCCACATCGTGATGCTGACGAACGCAGTTTTCGGTGACTGGCCCGCCAGTTCTATGGGAAATCTCGTTGAATCGGCGGCAGGAAACTCTTCCAGCAACTTCCTCTAACAACCTTCGGGACTGGAAGAGAATGAGGAGGCCCAGGAAGAGCTACTGCTGAGCTTCCAGGAAGCCGCCACAACGGTGGAAGAACCAGCTCACCCCAAGGCCAAGAGCAACAGGGTCGAAGCGCTCCAAAGGCTCCAGCACTTCGACAGTGAAAACTGGGCCGGAGTAAGGTACGCCGAGGTACAGAAAAAGTACCTGGCAGAACCGGCGTTCGTCGACCTGGCAGTGAACGATGAACTTAGCCAGTGCGACGTAAGCTCCCCTATTCAGGCGAGCGGTCGTTTGCAGCCATGTCCCACGCCCTCCTCATCCAGAAAGAGGAGTTCCAGTCTGGGCTTCAGACCTTGGTCAACTGGGGAGCCCGGAGCGACACGACCTTGGCGAGGAAAGCCCTTTTCGAAAAGGTCAAAACGCTGTTCGCTCTGGACTCGCCATACCAGAAAGTCTCGGAAGACATCCTCCAGACGGTATGGGGGAGGCGGACAGAGGCCCTCCAGTTCCGCAGGAAAGCTGTGCTAGGGCATGTTAAGGAAGAGCATGTGAGAGGGGTTAAACAAATTCCCGCCGAGTACCGAACACTTGTTTGGCAAAGACAGTCTCACGTCTTTTTTCTCTAGAGTGGGGACCACCGACAAATTGTCAGTGAAGACCCAGTGCCCTCAACCCAGCACCTCATCGAAACCGCACGTTCCAGTACAGAAAAGGAATCAGTTTTTTAGAGGGCAGCAACGACCCACTGCGGAAAGCAATCGAGGCCTTAGAGACGCTCCAAATTTCTCTTCAAGAGGAAAAAGGGCAGGGAATAACACACGGTCAGGAAATCTCAAAGGAGACAGACGGAGGCATCCACGAAAATGACAAGAAACCATTTCGCAGAGGATGCTTGAAGTCCTCCCTACAGGTTTGGACGTCACTCGGAGCACCAAACCACATCCTGAAGATGATAATCGGAGTAAGAATACCTTTCATCTCAATTCCCCCTCTGATATTACCACACAAAAAGACCTTAATGCTATACCAGACGAGTCCTTCACCCGAAATGGACTCTCAAATAAAGGAAATGACCGAATTCGGCGTTATAGAGGCCGCGGAGTCATCTCCCAGCTTCTTATCAAAAATGTTCCTAACACCCAAATCGGACCGTTCCTCGAGAATGATTTTCAACCTGAAATCGTTAAACTTCTTCCTGGACCCGGTTCCGTTCAAACTCATAGCCACTACAAAGTGCCAGAGTTTCTGCAGCCAAACAATTGGTTGTCGAAAATAGACCTATCGCAAGCCTTCTTTCATCTCCCAAGTGCACAGAAACATTGGAGATTTTTGCGACTGGTCTATCGAGGAGAATTACTTCAGATGACAAGTCTGCCCTTTGGCCTTTCATCTGCCCCCAGAATGTTTGCAACCCTTACAAATTGGGTAGCCCAACTACTGAGGCGACGAGGTATTCGGACAATCGTTTATCTCGACGACTTCCTCCTTGCGAGCCAATCCAAGGACGATCTTTGTCGGCAATCGCATCTAGCAGTAGATATCCTACAATCTCTGGGGTGGTATGTAAATCTCCAGAAGTCAGTGCTCTTCCCCACTCAACAATTAGAGTACTTGGGAATCGTTTGGGACACGCACAACAATTGCAAATTCCTTTCTTACCGGAAGCAAGAGGCATTGTGCCACTCACTTCGAGCAATACTGACTTCTCGAAAATGGTCCTTAAAACTGGCGGAAAGTCTCCCAGGAAGACTAAACTTTGCCAGCTTCATGGTCGCCTCCACTGCAGACAATTGCAGATAGCGAGCAGGCCACTGAAGCACCTGTCACCAAGTAGGTCTTTCTTACCGGAAGCAAGAGGCATTGTGCCACTCACTTCGAGCAATACTGACTTCTCGAAAATGGTCCTTAAAACTGGCGGAAAGTCTCCTAGGAAGACTAAACTTTGCCAGCTTCATGGTCGCCTCCACTGCAGACAATTGCAGATAGCGAGCAGGCCACTGAAGCACCTGTCACCAAGTAGGTCTTTCTTACCGGAAGCAAGAGGCATTGTGCCACTCACTTCGAGCAATACTGACTTCTCGAAAATGGTCCTTAAAACTGGCGGAAAGTCTCCTAGGAAGACTAAACTTTGCCAGCTTCATGGTCGCCTCCACTGCAGACAATTGCAGATAGCGAGCAAGCCACTGAAGCACCTGTCACCAAGAGGGTCCATACAAATGACCGAGGACAGCTTACAAGAAATAGAGTGGTGGATAGGGAATGCGAACGAATCAAGTTCCATCCACAGGGAAACCTTCGGACATTTCTTGACAACAGATGCGTCAGACTTAGCTTGGGGAGCAACTCTGGACGACTTGATGCTGTCAGGACAGTGGACCGTTCAACAAAAGAAGTAGCACTCCAACCGAAAAGAGTTGTTCGCTGTTTTTGCAACCCTGCAACGCACAGCGCACGACCTTTCCGGCTCCGAAATTCTGGTACATTCAGACAACACGACAGTAGTCGCCTACATCCGCAAGGAAGGGGGCACCAGATCCAAAACACTCCTAAATCTTACTCGAGATCTGTTGACTCTGGCAGACCAATGGGAAATCTCGCTAACAGCGCAGTACCTACCGGGAAGATACGGAGACGCGGATCACCTATCAAGAGGAAGATCCCCTCCAGAGTGGCATCTCTTACCAACAGCAACGAAGGCCATTTTCAATCATTTCGGAGTACCAGATATAGACCTGTTCGCATCCACCATGGCACACATGAGTTCAACTTACGTGTCCAGAGACTCCACAGACTCATGCGCAATCTTTCAAAACGCCTTCAGTCGGCACTGGCTCTACAATGTGGGTCGGATATTTCCTCCGCCAAACCTTATACCGAGGATCCTGAGGCACCTAAACGGGGCGACCGGAACTTACCTACTCGTGGTCCCGAGATGGCAGAGGGTCTTCTGGCGTCCAGACTTAATTCGTCGATCACTCGTACCTCCGATGCAAATACCGAACCTGGTGTCAGTACTAATCAACAAATCAACAGGCAATCCACCACCCAGGATTCAGGATCTGGAAATGGAAGTGTGGAAAATTGGGACTGGGGACAGTATCTTAAATTCCTGGAACGCGGAAGAGAAAAGACTGTTCCTGTCAGGATGGCGAGCTTCCCCACTCAACACATATAAACCTGCTTGGCAAAGATGGTGCCGCTGGATACTGGCGAATAATACCCATCCCAACACACCATCTCCTAATCAATTGGCAAGGTATCTAGTGCAACTGTTCATTAACGAAAAACTATCATACAGGACTATGCTGGTACACAAGTCAGCCATCGTAACCTTCTGCAACGCAATGATGGAAAATAATCTCAGCTCAGATTTCCTAGTGAAATTAAATTTAAAAACATTAAAAGCACTAGCAATGGTAAAGATCACCCCTCCTAAGTCCCCTGTGTGGAATCGGCAGATAGTGAGAGACTGGCTAGTCAGGAACACTCCTCGATCAGATTCTCTCTATGAAGTTGCGTGTAGAACGGCAATCTTACTTCTGTTATCTTCAGGAAGAAGAGTACACGATCTGACCTTGCTAAATATCACAGAAGGAAACATTCTCGACGAAGGCACATCAATTGTGTTAATTCCATTCTTTAGATCAAAAACAGATACCCTCAAACACCGACAATCTAATCGGAGACTTCTGGAATCCAAGGAACACAACGTCAACCCAGTCTTCTGGATAAGGAAGCTGATTGAACTATCACGCGAAAGGAGATCAGGACAAAATCTTTATAACCTGTTCATCAGCACCCGAGTACAAGTGAAGGCAGCTGCAAGAACAATCATAGGAGGATGGGTAAAGAACACGCTAAAATCAGCAGGAGTAGAGGCCACTCCCGGCAGCACACGTTCAGCGGTCGCATCACTTAATCCAATAGATAACATACTGGAAAGAGGCAACTGGAAAAAGGAAAACACTTTCAGAAAATACTATCAGAAAGAGATGTTGAAACATACAGCTCCAGAAGATCTTTCCCTATTTCAACCAGTTAATATCAAATAAAGACGTCCCCGGTCACCAGGAGATAATAGACAGATCTCTCATAATATGGACTCCAGACATCTCTCAGAACACATAATGGGGGAGTTTTACCTACCATTAAAACTCTTATTATGTTTCTATAGATGTCTGGAGTCCAGGTAACCCCTACCTGGTGTATTATGAGCTTTATGAAAAATTGCGACCGGGTTATGGGGAAACTGGAAATAGGGAACAGGAAATGGGGAAAAAGCGACCATAGAGTAGAAAGTGCCTAAAGTGTAAAAAAGTGCAAATCAAAGACCCAGGAATAGACTAAAAAACCACATAAAAGGGGAAAAGTGACTGTTTCTCCCATAATATGGACTCCAGACATCTATAGAAACATAATAAGAGTTTTAATGGTAGGTAAAACTCCCCCATTAAAATGGTTTCTAGTCCACAGATATTACAAATTAATGGTATTTTACTTCTCGCAGACTTATTGCATCCAATAAATTTGTTCAACCTTCCTGAAGTTTTCTTAAAATATCGTCTTTGATTGCCTTATAACCCAAGGATGTGCATTCTATACAGGCGCATTTACACATAAGGTAGGCAATATGTGCATTTTTTTTTGCTAACATTTGCTTAATTGTTTTAGCTCAAATTAATCATTAATTAGATTTTGTAGGGTTTGTGTATTCACAGTGAAAATTCATTTTATTAAATTTTTTTTTTTTTTTTTTCTAAAACATAGTTTTAATTATTGTTAATGTGTAATATTCAAAGCAAAGGATATTTAATTTTTTATGACATCCAATACACACCTGCTTCAGTTTATATCGATCCTTAGTCTTTGACAACCCTTACCTCCTCCAGTCTTCCGCTGCAGCTATCCAGTTTGTCACCTCAAGCAGTTTATAAGCGTCCTTCTTCACCTCAGTCTAAGTCTGCCCAGAAGTTTCTTAATGATCTTCATCAGTATCCCCGCAGACGGCATTCTCTAGACCTGTTCAATTTAGTAGACAGCCTAGAAGCCCTTTGGGATACTATACACCGCCTTGTTGCGTCGTTAAGTCTTCAGGTTTCACCATAATCCGCAGCCCGAGGACTTTTCCCAGATTCCGAGCATTTGCATTTGATCCATGGATATTCCTCCAGGATATTTGAGTGCATAAGATTTTTTTGTAGATTTGTATTTTGCATGTTTCATTTCTGTTTTTCAAAGCTTAGATAAATTTTCAATCCTCTTTGGGAATATTCAATTATTTTTATCTCAATAAGATAAATGTCCAGCTCTCAGATTTCCAAGATTTTATTATTCTTCCTTCTTTAGCAGTGACATCTTGAATGATAACTTTATGATGACAGTTTCATTAACTGTAAGAGCCTTGTTATAAATAAATAAATAGATTCAAGTCATGTTTTCTATACATTTTGTTTATTTTAATACTTTTTCTAGTAAATAAACAATAATTTTGCTGTGGTAATATCATTTTAACAATAGGGCACATTATCACCTAACAATATGCCGTACATTCACAGTGCTTTCTTATAAACATTTGCAATATTATCAGGAAACATTTTTCGATTACAATAAATATTATTGAGGCGGGTAGAACATACACAAGAAAATTATTGCTCCGAAACGATTTACAAAAAAAGAATATTCACTACAAGTAAACATATATTGTAAAATATATAAGTTTTCTACATGTTAGTACCCGTGAAGGTGAAAAAAAATGTTTAAAAAAATAAAATCTTTAACTCAAAACAAAAGGAACAGGATAACCTATTCAAAGAGGTGGTTTATCAATGTAGTAGATTTGAATTTAGAAATCACTATCGATTTAGCTAAGATGCAAACCTTTTCAAAATGGCCGACAAATTGACTGTTTTTAATGTGTTTTTGTCATCTTTAAAGATTGATCCGGCTTGCAAATAGCTTTTAAATTTCTCAATTGATTGTTTTAAAATTATTATAATTAATTAAATTGAACTAAGTTGCGCCATGCGGAGATGGCGAGATGTACGCTGACTGTAAGAGGCATCAGGAGTACATGTTGTGTATGTTGGTGTGGGGGTGTGATGTTTCTGTTTAGGCAGTCTTGCCCTCGGCCTCCAGGCGCTTCTTCATGGACTCGGGCATCTCTGGGGGAGGGGGGCGGGGCATGCGCAGCCATACCTAAATAACAACAACAGATAGTTCATTTAATAGGAAAATACATTAAGGCCCTGATTTAACCTACAAATTATTGGAGAAAACTATTTGAGCGATAAACTGTCTTTATATAAGTTTCGCTTATTCAAATATTGGAAGAATGGTTTTCAATACAATTCCTTGACTAATAGGTTGGTATGAGGCTGACCACCCATACTGTAATAAATGTATCACTTTGCCAATGTCACCCCTGTTTCAGGGATGGTCGGCAAGAGTTGCAGGGCTTATGTTCATTTGAGATTGGGTTTTTATATTGTAGGTCCACATGCGGCATGTGTGAGCATGAAATTATGCATGTCTGCTTGTGGGAATGCATTTAATATGAATCTCAAATGATACATATCTTTGTAGATTTAGAATACAATGGACTCTGTACAAATTTGAAAATATACTTTTTTTCTTGATCGGTCAAACGGTCATACTTCTATGTGACACTGGTCCTTTGTAAGCTACAACTTTTCCCTAGCAACCCTGCCGTGTGACATCACACTTTTGTTGTCTATGTAATTTGTTTCGAGTTCATTAAAAAACATAAGAGTTGAGACATTGATTTGTTGACAGCAATTGAGGGCACATTGTTGAAGATGCTCATCGTAATACAGACATCCAGATATATAAATTTCTTGAGATCATAGCTAAGGCACAGTTTTACTTTTGTTGCAACACTGTCAGAATAATGGAGATATCGAGACCGACTGGTTTAAGAAGATGTAGTGGAATGCTTTACTAAGACATCACTCCATCAAGTGAATTTTTAATGGCTTAGCTGGTAAAAGATAATTGAGATCTGTAAGTTGGTAAAAATTCTAAATATATTGTATGTGGTTCTGGGCGAGTAACATTGTATCACCTGTGACCGTAAACACATACAATTTATTTTGTATTTTTCATTTAAAAATTAAGGGTTACAAAGTAAATGTCTCATAAATTTATGAAGATCAGTAAGTTCAACCATGTTTTTGTTCAACCATGTTATTACTTCCCCACTTTTCTGAACGCAGGAAGAAAGAGATTCAACTTAAAAAAGTTTTTCTTAACCCTTTAACTGCTGGTGACACGCATAGGCGTCAAGTGTAAACTTGCATAAAGTGCGGCTGTCAATCATAGACGTCATCCAACTTTGAACTTATCCCTGACATCTGTGTTAAAGAATTCAAAAGTCTGCAAGTGAAATGTGCTAAACCTTTGTGATTGTTGTTCTTGAATAACTAATACATGTGACTGTGCACATAGTTTGTTCACAAGTGTCGTCAATCAATTAAGGTAGGAAACAATAAATGATTTTAAAATATGCTTGAAAAAGTATTTTATACTGGGGGTTTTCATATAGCTAGAATATTCAGAAGCAAAAAGGTTAATCCATATTGTGGCACCTATTTCTGTTTTCTCTTACAAATGGGCAGCACTGGCAATACACACCTTTTGCTTTAACAAATGAGGTGAATAGGCTGACAGAATTTGAAACAGTTACCTTGACGGCATCATAGATGAACCACTGCAGGGCGGTGAGGGTACCAATCATGACAATCCTGGGACCAAGACCCTTCCATACTCCGGCCATGCCAAGCTTGCCAACAACTGAGCCAACGGTGGCTGTGCTGTCCTGGAAAACACAATACAAAGCACAGGGTCAGTTGAGTGGGCCAAGACCAATGGTGCAGCATCTCAATATTACTACTCGTATCTACTCCACCATTTGTTTTTCCAAGCAGTTTCCCTGATTTTCTGAGCATTTAAAAGGAACTATCTTTGCATCGGGCATTGAAAACGGTTTTGGTAGTTTATTTGATTGAAACTGAATACATCTACATATTGGTTCATAATATGGCCGGCATCTGCAATTGCATACAATTCTTCATCTTATTCCTTATTGGGTTGTGACCCTAGTGGAAATAATTACTCTTCTCTTTCTAGTTCTCTCTTGACTGCGCTGTCCGCAGAGCTCTAACCACCAAGGTGTCTGCTGTTGTCTTCACTTGATCGGTTTATTGTGAAGGGGATCTTCCTCTTCCTCTCTAAGCTACGTACCTATCACAACCAATCATTCCAGGCTATCCTCATTGCCACAGACGTGTCCGAAGAACTGGAGAAAGTATGTGTACATACACTGGCCAGAGTCAAGCTATCCACGCAAAACTCCCGAAGAATGGACTTCTTGGTACATCTAGCTATCCAGCACCACATTTTAAACAAACATGTAAATTTTTTCTCATTTTTCATTTCCATCACATGCTAAATGCATTTTGCCCGGTTAGTCTGTGGTTTTTTCTATCCGCACTGAGTCCAGAGTCAGTAGTATATGGAGATGTATGAATGCTTTCAAACGGTTTGTCCGGTAATGCATTGATAATCTGGACAGACTGCGTTGTGTCTGACAAGGCCCTGACTGTTATTGCATTGTTTACCTGGTTGAGCTTGGAGACGACGGTGTCAGCGGGATGTGAGACGATGGCGCAGAAGACACCAGCAATGTAACCAGCGGCGAAGGTGACAATCAGCTGTTCACCCTTGGAGCACTGGTCACGGGGCTTGGGCACCACAAATCTGCAAACAACACAGTCTCACATTCCATCAATCACAACAAAAGGTGAATCAAAGTATGCAGTGCTGCTATTTTGTGAATGTCGTCTTGACAGGCTGACCACCCATAATATAAAAATTGGTTCACTTTGCCAATGTCACCCCTGTTTCAGGGAAGGACGGCAAGAGTTGCAAGGCTTATGTTCATTTGAGATTGGGTTTTTATATTGTAGGTCCACATGCGGCATGTGTTAGCGCGAAATTATACATATCTGCTTGTGGGAATGCATTTAGTATAAATCTTAAATGATATATATCTTTGCAGCTTAGATTACATTAGATTACATTACAGAGTTCCTTGACTTATAGGTTGGTATGAGGCTGACCACCCATACTGTAAAAAGATGGTTCACTTTGCCAATGTTATCCATGTTTCAAGGAAGGTCAGCAAGAGTTGCAGGGCTTATGTTAATTTGAGATTGGGTTTTTATATTGTAGGTCCACATGCGGCATATGTAAACGGGAACATCAAAGCGTGATGATTTATAGATCAACGCGAACTTATACGTGTCTGCTTGTGGGAATGCATTTAATGTTTTATTTGACAGCATTTGATAGTTTAGAGCCATTGACGTATGATATCTGTGGAATATAAATTATTTTAACGAAAATAAGGATTATATGTCTATTTCAACTTACTAACGAAAATGGTCATTAGTAAGAAAGAGAACTAAGAACTTCACAGTTGCATTTTTATGTGTACAAAAAAACTCAGGCTAATGTAAAAATGTTCCTAGAAAGTTGGTACTATTGCGAATAATAATGGCTGCCATTTGCCAGTTTTGTGATAGCTAAATTAATGAAATTTAAAGGAAAAATGCATTCTTTTAAGATATTATGGTATGTGTTATAATTGGCTGCCGTTTAACAACATGGATTTGGACAAAATGGCCTTATTTCATATGGAGTTGCAAGGTTTATGTCCATGTGAGGTTTTCTTTATTTGTATGCACACATGCAGAATGTGTAGGCGCGAACCTACATGTGCCTGTCTGTAGGCATGCATTTCATATGAGCCTTAAATGTTAACATATCCTTGCAGCTTAGATTATAGATTATAGATAGACTACACCAATGCAACGTTTGACAGGACTGAGACAAATGTGGGCTATAATGGACCTTGGACCGGTCCGTAGTCCGTAGTGGCAACACTTCGGACTCGTAAATGGAAGGTTGTGGATTCGGATCCCGGCGGAGCACAAAAATATACCATTTATATTTCGAATGTGCTCTTCGCTGGATTGAAAAATTCATAAACCTTTACCAAAGACCGGTCACTGAAAGGTCCATCCAACCTTACAACAACTGGGTCTTGCTTGAGAATTGGCGCTTTCTACAGCGACGACCAAGCTCGCAGAGGGCTCTTGAGGTGTGATACACACAAAAACAGCGCTCACCAAATAAATCATCCTAATATTATATTATTATTATTATAATACGTATCAATGCAATAAGTTAGTTTCTGCTCCTCTATGTTATTATTCAATGTTTAGAGCAGTCCAGTTAATGGACAAATTCAACTCGGAGCACAGTCAGATCAGCCAGAGACAGAGAGGGGTGTGTGATGATCTCACTCACTTGTAGAGCAGCTCAACAGTCTTCTCGAAGCAGGCGAACTTCATCATGGTGTAGGGGATCTGCCTCAGCCACAGCGGCACCAGCCCCTTGTAGAAGGTGCCCATGCCCTCTGTCTGCACCATCTTGGGCAGAGCCTCGCGCAGCGTGGACGCAAAGCCAGGCATGGTCTGGATGCGCACCTGCAATATTACACACGGTCAATAACTGCATCATTCTAATCTAATCTAAGCTGCAAAGATATATATCATTTGAGATTTATATTAAATGCATTCCCACAAGCAGACATGTATAATTTCGCGCTAACACATGCCGCATGAGGACCTACAATATAAAAACCCAATCTCAAATGAACATAAGCTCTGCAACTCTTGCCGTCCTTCCCTGAAACAGGGGTGACATTGGCAAAGTGAACCATTTTTTTACAGTATGGGTGGTCATTAATGTGGGAAATCCACAACAAGAACAAACAACTGGATGACTCAAAGTAACAAATCACTTATCTCAACTAGTGTATATGAAATAAAATAACACTGGTTCGATTCTTGCCGGGCCCCTTGACCATGATTTTGACCTTGGTTCAACAGATTTCATTGGGCATTAGTAGCGTTATTAAAATAATAAATAATGAATTTAGTACCAGGATTCTACATATATATGGCCTAGATGAAAAATACACTTCTAACTTCCGAGGTTCTGGAACGAGGATCCGCTCTTTATGTCCAATTGCGATTTTTTTCATTTTTCTTTAGTATTTACACAGAAATAACAGATCGAAAATATTGTTTAACTTCCCTTACAGGATATAATTACGCATCAATAAACGCAAATCATTAATTTTCATTGGTGTTTATTTAAAAAAAATGTAGTTGACCTTGAAAAAATCCATAAAAAAAGTCCATCTTCTAAATTCCTTTACAATACACACACACACAAGCAATAAAATGTTTTGTTTACATTCCAAGAGGTCATTGATCTCTAACATGTCTCTGCCGAAAATGCCTATGTGACTTTCAACAATAATATTATAGTCTACATATTTTTAAAACAAAATGTTTTTTTCGTAATAATATCAGATAATTGACTTATTCCTTGTTTGCGATCAAGAAGATCAAGAAAAGATCTTAAAAAAAAAAAAAAAAAAAAAAAAAAGAATCCGCTTTAAGTCCTGTATAAATATAGTTGTCCCTTGTGAGGATCTTAAGTGTATGAAGGTTTTATAGTTTAAATTCAAAATCTGAAGAAATTAAGAAACACTGAGGAAAAGAAACTAAGGGGTAAGATTTATTATTTGCGATTCAGTGCAACATTAATTATCCAGCATGCGCACGGCAGAAAGCGTAGGCATGCCACTGACAGTATGGTGCATTTTACTGTCTTTTCAATCTACCTTGTACATTGAAAATTGTGTTAAAGTTACGTCTCTCTGCCCTGCCTCTATTCCACCCATTTTAAATAGTCTTGAGTCCATGGATTAGTCAAGTCTTGAATTACCTTGGCGGCTTCCATGGGGGAGAGGGCAATGTCGGCGAAGAACTCGGCCGAGGCAGAAGCGGCCAGGTACAGCAGGGTTCTGTAGGTGTAGGCGGTCTCTTCAGAGATCATGCCGGCGTACTGCACCTTGAACACCTCGTACAGGCCAAACTTGCACATACCCTGAAACACACAAAGCTCTCAGTTACAACATCATCAATGACACAAAAACCAGGGGAGGGTCCTGGCCTCCTTGACCAACTGCAGCCTCCTCTGTCTATCCAAAGCCTTCCTTTCTAATCTGTATGTATAGAAACTAAAGAAGCATCTCTAGTGACCCTTGGAAGCTTTTATACATTTTTTGGTAAAATGCAAAGGTACGGTTCAAAAATATAGTTTTATACTTCGGGTACAATACAAATAAAAAAACAGAAAATTTAACTATGCAACTAAACCACACATATAGTGTAACTTCTTGCTCCACTATCCCTAAAGGGGTGGCATATGGTGAGTCAAACCTATTTATTTTTACAGACAAGGAGGCCAGCATTACGCCAGCTCCCGAGGGGCCTGGTATCCATTTCTTGTAAAGGATTAGTAAACCCTCCTGGTATTTTATATAGGGTTTGAAATAAACATCGAAATGGGAAACCAATTGACTCCCTTGGTGGGTTCAAACCTGAGCTCTCGGCATGGAATGCAAGCACTCTACCAACTGAGCTATCAATTATTATCATTCAGACTAGGCAGAGTAAATGATTGTTTTACCCATTGTACCCATTGAGTAATAACATGAGCAGAAACTGACTTACTGCATTGATACATACTACCTGTATCCACCACTTTTGCCTCAGTCCTGTCATACGTTGCAGTTGTGTAGTCATACAAAACATGTTTTTATGTGTCAAATTTTATGTTTTCTTGCTTTCTCCATTTTGTGTTATGACACCTAATTACAACACATGCCATAATGTCTTTTTCCTTAAAAATTCGTAAATTTTATTGATCACAAGATTTATACCGCATGCGTCTATGTACTCCGGGCCTAGTACGCACGCGGCAATGCTGCCACCTTTCTAGAAACATTTTTACATTCACCCGAGTTTCATAAGTCAATGGTTTTACCTGTGCGGAGTAGCCGAAGAATGTGGGTGCCCATCCCTTGGCCAGGCCGCGCATGCCCTCCTCCCTGACGGAGACCTTGAAGCCATTGACCACGTTCTTGTACTTCTCGGGGTCCACCTGCAGGCGGCACTTCACCAGGTCGAGGGGCACCACCGCCGTGTGGGTGATTCCTGAATAATCACATCAACAATAAGTGTGGACCAGACTGTCATTGCCAACTCAGAATCAGTGTTCAATAAAAAATTGAAGACATTGTACTTTTTACGAGCTTGGTCGTCGCTACACAAAGCGCCAATTCTCAAGCAATACCCAGTTACTGTGAGGCTGGATGGACCTCTTGTTACCGGTCTTTTTTTTTTAAGAAATCCTATGCGGGAGACTCCCTAGATTTCAGAGACTCTGGGGGTCTATGACACTTGTTGTCGTGCTGCAGAGGTGTTTACGAGCTTGGTCGTTGCTACAAAGCACCAATACTCAAGCAAGACCCAGTTGCTGTATGGCTGGATGGGCCTTTAGTGACCGGTAAAGGTTTTCTGAATTTTTCAACCCAGCGAAAAGCATATTTGAAAATATAAACGGTATATTTTTTGTTCTCTGCCTGAGTTCGAACCCATAACCTTCTATTTACGAGTCTGAAGTGGTGCTGCTGGACTACTTTGGTAAAGGCAATGAATTTTTCAACTCAGCGAACAGCATTTTTGAAAATATAATATTTTTTGTGCTCTGCCCGGAATCAACATTCATCTACATTTCTAATATTTTCCAACTGCCCAATTATTTGATTGTTTTAATTGCAAGAGAAATGATATGATTGGTGGAGTGTGATGCAATGCCGCCTATGCAAGCTGCTAGAGGTGACAGCTTGCTCTTGGTACAGTTGGCACGCCGCCAACTATTCCTCCACACAGCAACCAACAAGCACAGCGACTACTCTGTACCGAGACAATGACACTGAACACGTATGTGATCCAAATGTATTAATAGACAAATCAATCATTCAACGGTCCAATTTGTTCAAAGTTCATCCAACATTTTTATCGAGTTTTCACATATTATAAAGTTCCTTGACTGATAGGTTGGTATGAGGCTGACCCTCCGTGCTATAAAAATTGCTTCACTTTTGCCAATGCCACCCCAGTTTCAGGGAAAGGCGGCAGGAGTTGCAAGGTTTATGTTCATGTGAAGTTTTGTTTATTTGTATGCACACATGCAGAATATGTAGGCGCGAACCTAGACGTGCCTGTCTGTGGGCATGCATTTAATATGAGCTTTAAATGTTAACATATCTTTGCAGCTTAGATTATAGATAAACAAACTTTACAATGAAATTAACATTGTCATACCAATAATATTAGGATGATTTGTTTGGTGAGCGCTGTTTATGTGTGAATCACATCTCAAAAGCCCTCTGCGAGCTTGGTCATAGCTATAGAAAGCGCCAATACTCAAGCAAAACTCAGTTGCTGCAAGGCTGGATGGATCTTTGTTACCTTTTGTTTGTGAGCGTTTCGGAGCAACTTTAGGTATTGAAGTCAATGTTTACTGAAATATTGGATATTCAAGTCAGTGTTCCGTGGAACTTTGCTTACCGCAGGAGAGGATGCCTCCCAGGCCGCACAGCAAGAAGTATTTGTTGGATCCAAACTCACAGGAGTCCCCAGAGGAGACGGGGGGAGTGGCCGCGGCGGCAATCACTCGGCCCTGCAACACATAAACATCTCAACAATCCACCACACAGATGTTTCAATCAAAACCTGGTCTGGAAATCCTTGGCCTTTGTGCTAAGGGGCCGTCCATAAATTACGTCATCGATTTTTGCCGATTTTCGCCCCTCCCCCCCCCCTTACAATCATCCTATAGTCATTATCTAATGACCCCCCCCCCTCTTGCTGTAATAATGGATGAGCTTAATAATTAATAATGTTATATATCTTACATAATATTTTGTATATTTTGTAGAAATTGGTATTTACAAGAACAACGTCACTTTTGGTACTCGTACGTCATTTGCCATCATCCGCAGACCAGACTCCCCCCCTAAATTCGAATGACGTAATATATGGACGGCCCCTAAGAGGTAATCACTCTTTCCTGGAAATAGCAATGTATTACAAGATCTAACGTTCAAGGCTCTATTTGGGCTGCAGCACCATTGAAGAGTTATTTTTGGTTATCCTGATTACTTTGTACCCTCACAGCAATCAACACGCTGGGAGGAACTCTACTGCTAGACTTTAAATTCTATATTAGACTTATTTAAAGGCTTTATACAGAGTTACAGGGTGTTGCGCCACGACATCAGTACGGCTTTTCGTTACATAAAATAAGTCATATCCTCGCACACAAGTGTTGTCGTCAGGTACAATACAACTTTATAAGACCATTCAAACATTTTTAAATGAAGACTTTCCAACCTAAATTTTGGAATTATTTTTTTGGATATTGCTCACTCCAAGCACAAAACAATTACTTAATAATTGTGACACTCGTCACATGATCAATTTACACATTTCATTGTACATACCAACAATACAAATATACAGTGAGAAAATTACCATTTAAATAAATATGTGAGGATTACAGGTGATTGCTGTAAATAAAGAAAAGTGACACAAGAGATTCAAGCCCCAACCTATTACTGAAGAGCAATCAATCATATCATTTTAAGCTTTTAGACCATTTTACCGGCAACTTGATGAATCAAATTATCTTCTTAACCCTTTGGCTGCGGCTGGCATGCATAGATGTCATGACGTAACTTGCATACAGTGCGGCTGGCATCTATGCATGTCATCGAAGTTTAAAGCTTCCCCTGACATCGGTGTTCAAATTTTTCAAACTTGTTTGTTGCTTACATTATAGGTACACTAATATAATCTCATAGTATACATATTTTGAAAATATTCTTTCTCAAATATTTCGTCAGAACAGCTCGATCTCTCGTCCCGCGCGTGTGTACCAATGTTTATAAACAAAATCCAGGCAAGTATACTCTATTTAGATAGGTATAACTGTTTACGTTTTTTGTTTTTTTGTAAAATAACTAGTATATTTTTCTCTTTAGTGACGAGTATTCAAGTGAGTAAAAAAATTGTTTACAACCTAATGGATATAATATCTAGTTATGGAATGTGCATATAATATATTTTTTAAGTAATATTATTGTGATTTACTTGTTTTTATAAAAAACAACAAGTAAAAACATGTGTTGAAAGTTTGTGATTTGTGTTCCTGGATAACTAATGAATCTACTTTTTCATAAATTTTGAAGTTTCATCAAGTAATTAGGGTAGGAAATCAATTTATGTGTAAAAAAATTATTTCAAAAAAGTATTCCGTTCTGGCGGTGCGTATGTAGCAAATAAATTCAGAATCGAAAAGGTTAAATAGAATAGTAAACTCAAATAAAAAATAACATCTATATTCGTAAGCAATGCTATGAGGGAACTCAGAGAATGCGATTGGCTGTAAGACATATGAGATGCTTAGAGAATTGGAGTATTACGTTTGTGAACCATGTAAGTGTTTTTGCATACAATCGGATCCGATGCCCGATCGGATGTCGCAAATTGTAAGGGCATATATGTTACTTTTCACAACATCCAGCATGGTTCGCTCGGTAACCACACTCAAAGAGTGCTATTGTGATAGCTGTTCTGTTATCCAAGGCAGTTGAGAAAGTAATCTTTCGTATTTTGGCCAGTTCACGTGAGTTTGACATTTTATACCTACCAAACTTGATTTTACAATATATGGGTTCTTGATTTTGGCACCTGGCAGCAGGAAGCACCACAAGAAAAGTTTTAATGGTAGGTAAAACTTGTATATTCTTAGACATTTTGGTCGTAGGTGGAGCCCACGCTTTGACAAACCAATGATGCCTGGGCTATCTGGAAGTCTCATCACCAAGGTCATTCTTACCTACCGAATTTTGGTAATATTTGTATAAAGACTAATCAGCTGTTCACTTGCGGCCATCTTGGATTGACAGGGCTTCATACAAATGCATCATTAGTTTGTCAGCCCAACAGACGACTAAAATGTCTAAGAATAGTACCGAAAGTATTTAAATAGAAGCAAACAATAAAGGTAAAAGCATTGCCATTACGCTGCCTTAGTTCTTGTTTACCGTATACGCCATTGAGAAAATTTTACATGAGCAATGTTTGCATGTGTACTGGACCAAGGTGTATTATAAAAACAAGAAATTTATTTTAAAAATATTTAAAAGAACTCTCACATTATCGAGTTTTACGGTTTTTCTTAGCTCAGATTGTGTAGAATTTGATTCATAAGACAACTGCATGAAAAAGTAATATTTGACAAGATTGGCGTACACGGTAAACAAGAACTGGGGGAGCGATTAGTAGAACAATTAATCTTTTCAGACAACAGTTGTTACGAGAGTTTTGAGAAGTAATTCATGATTATAAGTTATGATTGAACTTACGGGTACGAGGGCATTGGCCAGGTTGTCTGTCTTGACCTCGGGGGCACATTGTGCTGAGGTGATGGGGCTGCGGAACGGGGACGTCAGGGCGGAAAACATTCTTACTGAAAACACAACAACCAACATCTAATTCCAGCCGCACCAGGAAGGATATCATACAAGGAAGAATGGAGTAGCGAAGGTCGAAGGAGAACATCATGGTTGAAGAGTCTGAGGCAGTGGTTTAGTTTGGCAGAAGATATAGACCTAAACGCAACTAAGCTACACATATAGTGTAACTTCTTGCCTGCGCTATCCCCGAAAGGATAGCATGTGGCGCTTCGGGACCTATTTATTTTTACAGGTAAGGGGGCTGGCTTCACACCAACCACTTTCAGTTGAAGTGGGGGTTTCCCACCTCCTGGGGGGCTGGTTCTCATTTCTTGTGAAGGCTGAGTAAACCCTTGAGATAGAACCCTTGCTCTCGGCATGGAATGCAAGCATTCTACCAATTGAGCTATCGACCTTTTTACAAGCTTGATTGTCGTCGCTACAAAGCACCAATTCTCAAGCAAGACCCAGTTGCTGTAAGGCTGGATGGATCTTTGGTGACCGGTCATTGGTAAAGGTACTACTAAAGGTAAACCTACACGGCTTAAAATGAATGTGGTGAAAATTTGAACTATCGTCACTTTTGATTTTTGAGTTCAATGTGAGTAAGCTGAATTGCTAAAATGTAAGAAGTATTTTGTTGAAGAAAAATAAAATAATACCAATTGATTTTAGAAGCACAAAAAGTATACATTTTTTTTTTTCAAATATGCACTTTGCTGGGTTAAAAAATCATATATCTTTACCAAAGGTCCATCCAGCCTTACAGCAACTGGGTTTAAGTAGAGAATTGGTCCTTTCTATAGCAACGACCAAGCTTGCAGAGGGCAGTTGAGCTGTGTGATTCACACAAAAACAGTGCCCACCAAATAAATCAGCCTTATGTTATTTTTATTATTATAAAAGCACCATCCTTTAGGTGTCATGGACTTTAAGTTTAAGCGGTGTATAGGTATATCTCTTCTCACAAATTTCCATGATGATCACTTTATAGTCATAGATCACTAATCTTCAAAGAAGAGATGCAATTAACCGCCCTATGCATATGAACGTACGCGATACGCAATCTTTGAGTGTACCATTCTGCTACATCTCGTATTGCGTACGCACTTATGAAAAAATAATATATTTGAAAACAACAAACCGCCTGGCGTCCGCCTGAGTTCTAAAGTCATGTCATTACAATTAATCTAGACAAGTGAGTTCCTCAAGGGCAGGCTAAGCGTTTGATTGTTTGTCTGGCTTTCGTAATTTTTCATAATACTCGTTAAAAGTCAGGAGTACGTACATTGTGGTTTCCATTCCTGATTATTTTTTGCCTATTTCTCGGAAAGTAACCTGAAGGTGGGGGGGTTAAAAACCAAGGAGGAGCACTGCAGAATGATATCAAGAAAGCAAGTGACAATCTTCAATCAAAGATACATCAATACAAAGAGAAAATGTAGCTCAAGCACTTGAAGTGTTTGGAGATGGAAGTGCTTCATCAAATACGTGGTCCGGCGAAGGATGGAGAAGAGTGATGCATAAGGCGGAATGCTAAACTGTCCAGCATTACCAGACACCCAGCATATCAACCTTTATAAGGCTACAAAGGTTGCGTTGAGGTAAACATGTTAACAGAATGCCAGGCACAGGGATTTTCAAAAAAATTATGACCAGCCACCTAGCAACATGAAGAAGAGTGGGAAGGCCTAGACTGAGATAGAGGGATGAAGTGGAGGGATACGGCTCAGCTTCTACAAGTTGCAAACTGGAGAATGAAGGCGGACAACAGGCAGAGTTGGATGTAGAAGTTAAAGGAGGACAACGCTCCAATTGGGCTGTAGCGCATAGAGCGAGAACAGGGAAGCATCATTTTTAAACATTTTTGTAACGTCTGTTTAAATGATGATAATTCTGATGGAGCACTTCTAAAATTTAAGACATTGGTTACTTAAGAGCAGCGGTTCTCAAAATTTCCTGGTGACGGAACACTTTTGGAAACAAGATATTTGATGGAGCCCAAAAATGAACAAACTCAGACAAGTAGCGTGCGTCTATGTAGAACTGTCGATCAGATATAATTATAGGAGAGTTGTAATTATGTTTTTTTTGGTATTCTCGCAGATCACCCACAGAGGCTTTGCGGAATTCTAGGGCTCCGCGGAGCACACTTTGAGAATGGCTGCTTTAGAGATATCATGCAAATGCTGAATGCATAAAAAAATACAATATCATAATTATAATCTCCTTGACTGATAGGTTGGTATGAGGCTGAACACCCGTGCTGTAAAAATCGGTTCACTTTTGCCAATGCCACCCCGGTTCAGGGAACGGCGGCAGGAGTTGCAAGGTTTATGTTCATGTGAGGTTTTGTTTATTTGTATGCACACATGCAGAATGTGTAGGCGCGAACCTACATATACCTGTCTGTAGGCATGCATTTCATATGAGCCTTAAATGTTAACATATTGTTAACATATTTGCAGCATAGATTATAGATAATAAAAAAAAAACTAGTTAATTCAGCAAATTAAGTTAACAAGTAATGAAACATTTCTCAGATACAAGTTATTCCACTTCAAATGCTGGTATAACTTAATATAATTTATCTGATAATATTCACATAACCTTCAAATCGATAATTTTTGACATGCAAAAATCACCTGGTTTACATGACAGAGAAATCTTTAAGTGTAACAACTGGAAATTATGATAATCACCCGTTAGATAAGTCCGTGTCTTGCACAGATAATAAATCAATATTTTACCTTAATGCAGAGAAGTTACATGCAAGGACGAGGCGATTTCACGCTCCGACACCGTGTCACAAGAAAACACAAATTTAAGCTTTTAACAATAATGTAACGCAGTAATATAATTGCAGCATAGATTATAGATAATAAAAAAAAAACTAGTTAATTCAGCAAATTAAGTTAACAAGTAATGAAACATTTCTCAGATACAAGTTATTCCACTTCAAATGCTGGTATAACTTAATATAATTTATCTGATAATATTCACATAACCTTCAAATCGATAATTTTTGACATGCAAAAATCACCTGGTTTACATGACAGAGAAATCTTTAAGTGTAACAACTGGAAATTATGATAATCACCCGTTAGATAAGTCCGTGTCTTGCACAGATAATAAATCAATATTTTACCTTAATGCAGAGAAGTTACATGCAAGGACGAGGCGATTTCACGCTCCGACACCGTGTCACAAGAAAACACAAATTTAAGCTTTTAACAATAATGTAACGCAGTAATACACGTTACATTGTACTTAATCAACAAACCTAAAGGAATTTCGATTGTTTAAAGTTAAAATTAACATTGAAAATTACGTAATTTCAAAACTAGATCTGTGTCAAGTTTAAAGGGACGATGTAAGTCACTGGGTTGATGCCAAATTAAGCCCGTTTATTGAGGATTAAATTCATGGATTCCGGGTTTAATTGAAAGGTAAATATGTAGTGGATGTTTCAGTGATTCGTTTCATTGTACTTACGTTAATTTATGTTGGTAAATTAATGGAAGAACGGTTCCCGTGAGTGCTTGGGCCGCGGCAGACTGACTTGAAGAACGGAAAAAGTACCTAGGTGAACGTCAGCCGGAAACAAAGACACACAACTACACATTGTGAAAATATTACTAGCCAGTAACTATTGAAATAAATATTTTATGTGTTCTTTTCTTGTAATTATTTTTCTAAAAACGAGGTAAATCAATGTTGATTAACAAAGCATATTATTTTCTTTCTTTTCCTAAAAAATATCTAAATTTTGAAACAACCTTAAAATCTGAAAAATTCTGTAATGTTTTTACTTAGAAAATTGCTTATTTTACAAAACAAACTACTTGAATGATTCCTTGGAATTTATGATATGGAAATTTGAGAAAAAATAAAATTGGAAGCAACTCACAGTATTTTGAAAAAAAAACCGTTAAAGAACGTAAAAGCACACTTTGTTTGTCGAAAAGCGTTTTTAAGAAGGTTGTATGATTTCTCAATGTTATTTATTTTTTTAGAAACATGAGTGCCAAATCGTTTTATTATTAAACAATCATCTTAATAGGTTCAACTCGCCACATGCGACTCCTTCGGGGATAACGCAGCTAGAAGTTACACTATGCGTGTAGCTTAGTTGCGTTTTTATCTTAATTTTAAAATTTAGTACAATGTCATTGGTAAAATGAACCGGATATGGATATGCCAGATAAAATATTTTAGCTCTGAACATAATTTTGAATTTGAGCCTAAATAACAAAAAAATAAGTACAGAGTTGTTTGAAATTTTTTTGTATGTTCAGTACTGTAGATTACATAATCACGTGAGAGCAATATGACAACTTAAATTTCTTTATGGCTAATAATTTAATTTTTCAGCGCGAGCGGGAAATAGCTGAGCGGGAGCGGGAAATAGCTGAGCGGAGCGTAGTGAAATAGTTTTGGCCTTCCATTGCGAAAGAGTTTTAAAAAATAATGGTATTTGCCTTCCACAGCTAACGAGCTCGGCGGAGTGAGCTAGGCGGGAAATGAGATGAGTCAGATGAAAGAGTTGTTTGCCTTCCATCTACAGCTGGCTTAGCGGAGCCAACTAGTGTGTGACAGCTCGTTGCAGCCTACGCCCAGATCAAACGTTTTAATTATTAGTAAAAAAAGTTTTTTTTTTTGTTTCGAAAAATAAAAAGTAATATATTATTTTGCTTTAATACATAAAAAGTAGATGTTTGAAATAAAACATACATTTTAATATTTTCAAATTTATAAAATAATGTATGATGTGCAGTGTGTGACAGCTCGTTGCAGCCTACGCCCAGATCAAACGTTTTAATTATTAATAAAAGATTTTTTTTTTGTTTCGAAACATAAAAAGTAATGTATTATTTTGCTTTAAACATAAAATGTAGATGTTTGAAATAAAACATACATTTTAATATTTTCAAATTTATAAAATAATGTATGATGTGTTTTTGTAAATCATGTATGATGTGTTTTATCGCTGTCACGCAACTACGCGGGTTGGCGCGGGGGGCACGGGGGAGCGAAGTCAGTTGAAAACTAGCGGCCGAGACCATGACACAGCGGAGTCATTTTTACTCGCTCAGCCTGCTCCGCTCACTCCGCTGTCGGTGGAAGCACTTCTATGAAATTTACTGTTGCTAGTCGAGCGGAGTCCGTACGGAGTCCGCTGGAAACTCGCTCAACTCTGCGACCACTTTCGTAACTCTTTGTACTCGCTCAGTCCGCTCCGCTGACTCGCTGTCGGTGGAAGCACTTCTATGAAATTTACTGTTGCTAGTCGAGCGGAGTCCGTACGGAGTCAGCTCCGCTCGCAGTGGAAAGCGGGCAATTTAGGTACATAGGTACTTAATTTTGTGATCTATATATTTTTATACACAAATGTCGATTTTTTTACACACCTATTTTCTAGATTCCATGCTCTGCTGGAAAACATTTTTCTAATTCGATCAATAGCTCAGTTGGTAGAGAGCTTGCATTTTATGCCGAAAGCTTGGGCTCGAATCCCACTGAGGATGTCAAAAATGATTTCCCATTTTGTTGTTTATTTCCAACCCAAAGTAAACTAGGTACCAACATGGTATACTCAGCCTTCACAAGAAATGAGTACCGGCCCTCTCAGAAACTAGGAACCCCCACTTCAATCGAACTGTGGTTGGCGTAAGGTCACACCTTTACCTGTAAAAATAAATAGGTTCACTTTCTTCAAGGGGAATGTAGCAAAAAGTTACTCTATTTGTAAAACTTAGTTGCATATTTTATGATCTACTAATCTTCATCATCAAAAACAACCGCAGTCCGCAGGCTTTACAGCATCCTTCCACATTTATCATCCTTCCTTGTATAGTTTAGTCCGCACCTCAATTAACATGAAGTTTCAAGTGTCGAAACCAAAAGGTCCTTTGAGAGCAATGCTCAAGGATGTCAGATGTGATTTTTCATTTCAGTGTTTTCTTCAAACCCAAATAATAAAACAGACAAAGTTACTCAGCCTTTTTAAGAAATGTGAATCCCGCCATTTTCTAGTTTCCTATCGTCAGCCAACTCAAAGTGCTGAGCTTTCATATTGTTTAATTAAAAATGTAGCCATGTTGCAAACCTTGGGTGAAAGATTATATAAATTGCTATCCTGTCTGTGTACGCTCAAACACACAAACTTTGTTGTTTTTTAACGACCTGTGCCGATCGATCCCATTTCTTTTTAAGGTTCTGTTGTTTTATATACTAAAACATATTTATTATTTGTATTGTAGTCCTTGACTTGTAGGTTGGTATGAGGCTGACCCCCCATACTGTAAAAATGTTTCAATTTGCCAATGTCACGCCTTTTTCAAGGAAGGTCGGCAAGAGTTGCAGGGCTTTTGTCCATTTGAGATAGGGGTTTTCTGTTGGAGGTCCACATGCATGGCCGTCGGAAGAATACAATCTAGGGGGGGCAAAACACTCACAATTTTTGTACGCGTACCTACTTATCAAAAATCTAACTTACCTGATCTACGGCGAAAAGGCGAACACGACAGGTACGATATTGAACTAACGGATGTTTATAAGACCGGCCCTAAGACTGACTGAGCCTGAAAATTGCTAAATTGGGAGAGTAAGTTGGTACCATTTGTTTGTATTCATAGCATAAATTAAACATCTTTTGTACGAGGGATGTTTTCAGTTGGTGCCAAAGCTCGTTTTAAAAGCCGACAAAAGCAGCCGACGCTTTTTTTTGTATAAGAGTTTTAGGCTTACACGGCCGGCTGATGATGCTGGAGTCATGCTTTCCGGGATCTGTTGTCCGTCGTCCGGAACGTCCGGAAGCTCCAGCTCCCACAGACCACGGCAACAGATCCCGGAAAGCATCACTCCAGCTTTTTTTTGTAATAGTCACGTATCTGCCTGCGCACGTTCATGCCTAAATGTAATTTTTACGTATTTACATAGAAAAATTCATATCTATTCACAAATTGGTTTATTGCACCTCAAAGATTGAGCTCATTGTTCATTGTAGGTGTTCGCCTTGATGGCGCCATCATGTTAGTGGCAGGTACATCATCCTTAGTTCATTCATATTTTAGTAAAGCTTCTATAATATTTACTTATAAGAAATCATTGGGAATGTTCATAAATATAATTATTTTCCCACTTTGTTTGCTGGCTGCTTTGCTGGTTCTATCACCTTTCCTGCCCTTCGAGATTTCCAGGGGGGTCAACTGCCCCCCCCCCTTCCGACGGCCATGTCCATATGCGGCGACTTACATGTGACTGCTGGTGGGCATGCATTGAATATGAGCCTTACATCATTACATGTCAGTATATCTTTCCAACTTAGATTATAGATTTTATATATGCCTGTGGAAAACATTTTTACATCCGTTAGTTCATACAGTGGAACGTAAAAAAATATTAAAACAATCAAAGAAGACTTTATAGAATATACATACAGTATTCTCTCTCTCGCTCACAGTGTTTCTTTCAGGAATAGCCCTACTGCTCCCCCGGAGTAAAATACTGTAAGCTGTCAACGGAGTCCAAATTAACATATAACTTTGTTAATTTATTTACTCCGCCCTCCCAGATTTCTTATTTGCCCCCCTGGATAATTTTGCCTGAAAGACACACTGCTCGCTGACAGCACCCAAACAATTAAGTTATTATATAGAGAAGTAGAAACTTACGGCATTGATACATAAAATACCTATATTCTAGTCCATAGATAAGTCAATGAACTTAACAAATGCTAACAAGAACTTTGGTATGCTGCACCTCCTTCTTTCTTTCCTCTGCAGCTGTCTTACAATTCGATGATATTCACATAAAAATACCGATTTCTAAATATCAAATATACAAGTGCTGAAACAAATAATAGTCAACTTTATTATTTTTTAATCATTATAACAGTCAAAGCTCTGTACAGATATTTTTCGTAAAACTTAAATAATACTTAACAAATTGTGAGAAGGATTGTACAAAAAAGATGATCTATTTAAGTGATAGGTGTGAAACTTAAGATGGGGCTAAAAACTGAATTTGGGAACATGAAAATGGAACCAGAACAAAGTTTCTTGGTGCGCAAATTTCGCAAAAGGTACCCCACAAAATAGAAAAAATGCATGACATCTAAATCAATCTCTAGGAGTGCTGTCCTCTATTCCATACATTTTTAATTTATACATTCGAGGTGGATTTTGCACAATGCTTTGTACTCAGAGTACAGGTGTATGCAACTAGGTAGCAACCAATAAAAAAAAAATGGATGGCTTTTTCCCTAGCAACCCAATTATGTGACACATCATTTTTTTATGAGTACCATTTGTGTCAACTCCATTGTTTGTAGTTTCGTATCTTTTAAGATTCAGTTATTTTTCTTGCTCTGCTTCTCCTTGCTGGTTTGGTTTTTCATGAAATCAAGTACATAAGTATGACTTTATTTATTTTTCTTTGCGTCTTTTGCCTTGGCAGTTTTATCGTTGTTGCTCTGCTTCGCTTTGGTTTTGTTGGGGGAGTTGGTGCTGCTGAGGAAGCAGCGCCGGCAGCCGACCGCTATGAGCAGCAGCAGGGCGCAGGGAGGCAGCACCAGCAGCGCCATGACATCCAGCAGCAGCTGGGAGCAGCGGGACAGCTGTGGGGGGCGCAGATGGGCAGCTCCTCCGCTCCTCACTGCGTGCTCCACGTAGTACGAGACAAGGTCGCGCGGCCGCATGGGGCGGTCGTGGAACAAACTAGACACACGCTTGGCTGTCGCCGTGTACCTACAGAGAAAAAATAAACATTCAAAAGTCTCTGACATTACTAAGTTATGGCAGAATTTTCCAGGAACTATATAGCTACTGGAATGTTTGTTTGTGGAATCTGGAATGTGGATGGGATTTTTCAGAGTGATGATGTGATCTTGAGTAAACTGTTATGAAAATAAGCTCCAGCTCCGATAGACTACAGCAACAGATCCTGGAAAGAAATTATCCAGTGACAACTGCTGGCTGTGTAAATCTACAAATCTTATTCAAATTTGGCCCGATTTGAGCTCTAACACCATTGGAGAGAAAGAAGTTTTTGGAAATGTGTCAGGTTACAAACAGGGGCGCAATTTTGATAGGATCCCTAGTGGCAGAATTACTTTCTATGCCATTCTCGTTAAAATTGGATAGTGACAGCATAAAGTGGCACTAGAAGCGCTTTCGAAATACCTCCTCCTACAGAAGAGCTTACTTTTGATTATTGATGAGTTCCTTGATGCCCCACAGCAGGGAAGATTCAGTTATGTTGTCATATGAAACAATAAGTCCATGACCTCGGTCCTGGACTGCCATGGCATTATGGTGCTGGTCTCCAAAGATGGGGATGGCCAGCAAGGGAACTCCTGCATGCGCTGCCTCTGTGCAACTCAGCAGACCTCCGTGCGAGATGAACATCAGAGTGTTCTTGTGCGCTGCAACATGTACAACACGCATCACATCAATTGCCACCATTAACTTATAATATAAACGATCCGAAACTATTTTAATGCAAGTGCATGCTTTATCCTAAATTCAAATCTTTCTTAGTTAGAAAGAGAGCACATATGCACCCGGTGAGACTTTGTTGTAATCAGAAATGCGTGAGAGATAAGAGAGAGATAAATTTCTCAGCAAAGTTGTACATTCCTAATACGTTGACCGCGCATGTATTTTAATTATTATGTGTTCTGAGAGATGTCTGGAGTCCATATTATGAGAGAAACAATCACTTTTTCCCTTTTATGTGGTTTTTTAGTCTATTCCTGGGTCTTTGATTTGCACTTTTTTACACTTTAGGCACTTTTCTACTCTATGGTCGCTTTTTCCCCATTTCCTGTTTCCCTATTTCCAGTTCCCCCATAACCCGGTCGCCATTTGTCATAAAGCGTCATTTTTCCCTTGTGGTCACATGTCAGTTGAATTCACCTTCGAAAATTTGAGTGAATTGACAATATTCCTGGGCAAAAACATTTAAAAAAGAGTGTTATTTTACCATCTTGTGTCCCTGTGAACAATTAAAAACTAAAACAGGCGAAATTGTGGTGTTTAAAAGTGTATAAGCGTGGCATACCTACAAAAATATAATGTATTTTTGTGGGTATGCCACGCATTTACGAAAAACGTTTTTCGTTATTTTAACGGAGTTTTTACTTTAGATAATATCAAAATCAGTGTTATGAGTTGTGATAACAAAAAAGGGCCACCTCCCGCCGAAATCTCACAGGATTCAGGTGATGTGGATGCATTGAGGTATATATACTAGAGACGTAACGTTGCTCGAAACACGTAGCACCCTGTAGTAAGTCAAAAGTCGTACTCGAGAAAAACCCGATTTTGAGGCTCGTCAGTCTCACGCAGACTTACACAGCGAACGGACGTGACAGGTGGTAATACATATTGCCATAAATGTCTAAATATTGTGATTGGAGTTTTCAAACACCATTGTTTGTGAACTTGATCAATTATACAACATGCACAAATGAAAAAAACACAACATACTAGCACAGATTAATTATTAAAACAATTTATTTTTGAAAAAAAAAATAGTTTTTCTTAAATATATTTTAATTAATGTTACACATTTGACACCGACAATAAGGTTGTATACTGCCGGGTTGCTGGTTGAAGACTTGCTCATATTATTTTTAAAAGTAAAGGACTAAAGTTACATTTCATTTTAATCTGACATTCATTTTTAATAGTATTACTGTAGGGGAATTTTATATCAGAGAATTATGACATCCAGCCCTTTTTGTCGTGTTTGAAGTCTGCCATGTGTTTGCTAAAATTATTGCTATCTCGTTTTAACCTGAGAGTACAGTGCGCGTTATTCGATGCAGAAGCTGGATAAAAACTGATTGTCTCCTTGCATCTGCATTAAAACGTTTCCAACGGACTTCGGCTTGACATTTTTTTCCTGATTGTATGATGGTTGCGACTCTATAGTATATATCTCAATGTGTGGATGTAGAAATGCGGATATGACACTTCGGAATCAGGTTCACCGCCGCGGCGTCAGAAACGGCTTAGGGTTGTCTTGGACCCAAGGATAGATTATCTGGTTTCCCAGAGGGAGCCACTTAATGCTATACCAGACGAGTCCTCCACCCGAAATGGACTCTCAAATAAAGGAAATGACCGAATCCGGAGTTATAGAGGCAGCGGAGTCATCTCCCAGCTTCTTATCAAAAATGTTCCAAACACTCAAATCGGACGATTCCCCGAGAATGATTTTCAACCAAAATCGTTAAAACTTCTTCCTAGACCCGGCTCCGTTCGAACTCATAAGCCACTACAAAGTGTCAGAGTTTCTTATCAAAAATGTTCCTAACACTCAAATCGGACGATTCCCCGAGAATGATTTTCAACCAAAATCGTTAAAACTTCTTCCTAGACCCGGCTCCGTTGAAACTCATAAGCCACTACAAAGTGTCAGAGTTTCTTATCAAAAATGTTCCTAACACTCAAATCGGACGATTCCCCGAGAATAATTTTCAACCTGAAATCGTTAAAACTTCTTCCTAGACCCGGCTCCGTTCAAACTCATAAGCCACTACAAAGTGTCAGAGTTTCTGCAGCCAAACGATTGGTTGTCGAAAATAGACCTATCGCAAGCTTACTTTCATCTCCCAATAGCACATCGGAGATTTTTGCGACTGGTCTATCGAGGAGAATTACTTCAGATGACAAGTCTGCCCTTTGGCCTTTCATCTGCCCCCAGAATGTTTGCAACCCTCACAAATTGGGTAGCCCAACTACTTTCTGCTGCGACGAGATATCCGGACAATCGTTTATCTCGACGACTTCCTCCTTGCGAACCAATCCAAGGACGATCTTTGTCGACAATCGCATCTTTGGCCTTTCATCTGCCCCCAGAATGTTTTCAACCCTCACAAATTGGGTAGCCCAACTACTTACTGCTGCGACGAGATATCCGGACAATCGTTTATCTCGACGACTTCCTCCTTGCGAACCAATCCAAGGACGATCTTTGTCGACAATCGCATCTTTGGCCTTTCATCTGCCCCCAGAGTGTTTTCAACCCTCACAAATTGGGTAGCCCAACTACTTACTGCTGCGACGAGATATCCGGACAATCGTTTATCTCGACGACTTCCTCCTTGCGAACCAATCCAAGGACGATCTTTGTCGGCAATCGCATCTTTGGCCTTTCATCTGCCCCCAGAATGTTTGCAACCCTCACAAATTGGGTAGCCCAACTACTTACTGCTGCGACGAGATATCCGGACAATCGTTTATCTCGACGACTTCCTCCTTGCGAACCAATCCAAGGACGATCTTCGTCGGCAATCGCATCTAGCAGTAGATATCCTACAATCTCTGGGGTGGTATGTAAATCTCCAGAAGTCAGTGCTCTTCCCCACTCAACAATTAGAGTACTTGGGAATCGTTTGGGACACGCATAACAATTGCAAATTCCTTTCTTACCGGAAGCAAGAGGCATTGTGCCACTCACTTCGAGCAATACTGACTTCTCGAAAATGGTCCTTAAAACTGGCGGAAAGTCTCCTAGGAAGACTAAACTTTGCCAGCTTCATGGTCGCCTCCACTGCAGACAATTGCAGATAGCGAGCAGGCCACTGAAGCACCTGTCACCAAGAAGGTCTTTCTTGCCGGAAGCAAGAGGCATTGTGCCACTCACTTCGAGCAATACTGACTTCTCGAAAATGGTCCTTAAAACTGGCGGAAAGTCTCCTAGGAAGACTAAACTTTGCCAGCTTCATGGTCGCCTCCACTGCAGACAATTGCAGATAGCGAGCAGGCCACTGAAGCACCTGTCACCAAGAAGGTCTTTCTTACCGGAAAAAAGAGGCATTGTGCCACTCACTTCGAGCAATACTGACTTCTCGAAAATGGTCCTTAAAACTGGCGGAAAGTCTCCTAGGAAGACTAAACTTTGCCAGCTTCATGGTCGTCTCCACTGCAGACAATTGCAGATAGCGAGCAGGCCACTGAAGCACCTGTCACCAAGAAGGTCATCACAAATGACCGAGGACAGCTTACAAGTAATAGAGTGGGGGATAGGGAATGCGAACGAATCAAGTTCCATCCACAGGGAAACCTGCGAACGTTTCTTGACAACAGATGCGTCAGACTAAGCTTGGGGAGCAACTCTGGACGACTTGATGCTGTCAGGACAGTGGACCGTTCAAACAAAAGAAGCGGCACTCCAAACGAAAAGAGTTGTTCGCTGTTTTCACAACCCTGCAACGCACAGCGCACGACCTTTCTGGCTCCGAAATTCTGGTACAATCAGACAACAAGACAGTAGTCGCCTACATCCGCAAGGAAGGGGGCACCAGATCCAAAACACTCCAAATCTTACCCGAGATCTGTTGACTCTGGCAGGCCAATGGGAAATCTCGCTAACAGCGCAGTACCTACCGGGAAGATACAACGGAGACGCGGATCACCTATCAAGAGGAAGATCCCCTCCAGAGTGGCACCTTTTATCAACAGCAACGAAGGCCATTTTCAATCATTTCGGAGTACCAGATATAGACCTGTTCGCATCCACGTCGGCACACATGAGTTCAACTTACGTATCCAGAGACTCCACAGACTCATGCGCAATCTTTCAAAACGCGGAAGAGAAAAGACTGCTCCTGTCAGGATGGAGAGCTTCCACACTCAACACATATAAACCTGCTTGGCAAAGATGGTGCCGCTGGATACTGGCGGAAAATACCCATCCCAACACATCATCTCCTAATCAATTGGCAAGGTATCTAGCGCAACTGTTCATTAACAAAAAACTGTCATACAGGACTATACTGGTACACAAGTCAGCCATCGTAACCTTCTGCAACCCAATGATGGAAAAGAATCTCAGCTCAGATTTCCTAGTGAAACATACATTAAAAGCCATAGCAATGGTAAGGATTAACCCTCCTAAGTCCCCTGTGTGGAATCCGCAGATAGTGAAAGACTGGCTAGTCAGGAACACTCCTCGTTCAGATTCTCTCTATGAAGTTGCGTGTAGAACAGCAATCTTACTTCTGTTATCCTCAGGAAGAAGAGTACACGATCTGACCTTGCTAAATATCACAGAAGGAAACATTCTAGACGAAGGCACATCAATAGGGTAATTGCAATGGTGAGCAATATGGTTAAAAACGATATTTTTGTGTAGATTATAAGTCAAGGATCTCAACTATATTTTTTTTAAGTGGTAAAATTGGGCTTTTCATTTTTAATTTTGTAAAATAAAATGCCGACAAATCGAGTCCAATTCAAACGCGACGCTATTGGCTGGAGCTCGTGTGACGTCATTGGATCCAAGTGGCGTGAGTGACGTGTGTTGGTAGTATTAGAAAGCCGGCTGTCAGTGTGAAAATACGTGCTATTATCAAGCTTCCGAGATCCGACAAACATAATATAAACTCACAACAAACCTTGAAAAATGTCTTCGAAGTATCATAAATATTGTGTAGTTCCGATGTGTACAAATACGTCACGTGCAACACCGGATAAAAAGTTTTTGCGGATGCCCCGCGATCCAGCTATCCACAAAAAATGGTGTCTTGTGATGAAGCGAGACGAACTTCTGTCTTCCAAATCTACCCGCTTCATTTGCGAAGACCATTTTAATGTAAGTTATAGTATTTTGTTGTTATTTAATTGCATACCTATTTATAAAATATGTTATTTCTACATGCCTTCGTAAATAAATCACGTGGCTCAAGAAATGGCATGTGAAAACGCTGTCAAACGTGTCAAAATTAAAATCGATTTGTTTTTAACAAATTGATTAGAAACTCATAGTTTTTTTGTCAGTAATGATCAAAAACATCCTCAAATATTGTTTGATTCCGTAATTTATAAAAAAACAAGTGTTAACATAGCAAAGTTTTTGTACTTGTTTCTTTAGGAAGGCAGCAATGGACTGGAATGTAAATATAATATTTTCTCATCGGCCAAAGGTCACAGGTCTATGGGACTAGACCCCTTAGCAACTTATAATAAAATATAAGCTTGCCTTTGCCCTGACAACCCGGCTGTGTGACATCACAACTTTTTTATCCTAGAAGTTTGTGTGCATACTTAATAATAATATATTGTCATGTACTAATGTGTCTAACCTACCTTTTTACTTTTTGTTGTAGTAGTTGTGTGAACTACATGCTCTCATATTATGTTATTTATATTTTTACAGCTCCAGGACGACTTGGAAAACTTTATGATGGGCAGATTGATGGGAAGCAATATGCGCCTGAAGAAAGGAGTTTTGCCGCACAAATTTGAGTGCCAAAAAGCTAAAAAGACTGTGAATAGGAAAACCGGCGAGATTAGAAAAAGAAAAATGCTAGTGATGGAACTTTTAAGAGAAGCAAGTCTGAACGCTACAAACTCTGAAGCATCCACATCAGTTGATGTGGATGCTTCCGCATCCGTTGATGTGGATGCATCCACATCAACTGATGTGGATGCATCCACATCAACTGATGTGGATGCTGTGGAGCAGTCAACGCATCTGACTTCTGCTCCATTGGATAAAGCAGTGCAGGTGAATATGGTACCCACCTACAGGAGCAAAGCAACCAACACCTTGAATGTGAGACCCCCGACCACTCACAGTAGCTGCTCACCGATCAAGGGGAAACCTGTGGAATCTCCTCTGGAAAAATTGAATGTGGAAGCTGTCTATGCATCTTCCAGTTCAGACCCTGAAGATAGTGATTCTGATCTTTTTGTTGACTATGGTAGTGGCTCGGATTTTGAAGACAACAATATGGAAATGGACGCGCTTAACGTTGAGATGAAAAGAGGTTATATTTTGCTTGTGCAACGCCAACCTCAACTGTATTTAGGCATTCCAAAAGAAATGTACCATGTATTGGCTATTCTGCAAGATACAGTTTGTGCACCTATTATAGATATAATGATTTGCCTAAAGAAAATTAGGTTGAATTTTTCATATAAAGTAATAGGTGCACATTTTGGAATGTCAGATTCCTCTATATGTCGCATTTTTAAGAAAACGATTCCCATTTTATCAGGGGTACTCAAAGAGTTGATTATATGGCCATCTGCAAAACTCATAAGGTTGGAATTGCCCATTGCATTTCGAGCTCGATATAGGAACGTCCGTTCCATTATTGATTGTCTTGAAATTCAAATTGAGAAACCAGGCAACTCGCTGCACCAATCATTAACGTGGTCTGAATACAAGGCCTGTAATACGGTAAAATATCTAATTTCTTGCACTCCAGATGGTCTCATTAATTTCTTATCATGTGGGTATGGAGGCCGAGCAACCGACTCTACTATTGCTCAGGACTGTGGCTATTTCGACAACATCGCCACAGGAACATGGGTGATGGCAGATCGGGGGTTTAAGAATATTTCCCATGTTTTAGAGGAAAAGGGTGCTCACCTTGTTCGCCCTCCAAGCGTGCTGCAGAAAAGTACCCTTAGCCAAAACGAAGTTAAGGAAGCAAAGCGAATTGCCGCTTTACGTATTCACGTAGAGCGTGTGATAAGCAGAGTGAGAGAATTTCATATGCTCACTATGCATTCAACTATCGACCACAACCTCGTGAATCGCTTGGATGAAATTATTGTGATTGCTTGTGGTCTGATCAACTTACAAAAATCATTGATCAAAGTTTAGAAGGGTTAGCCACCCTTAGACATTACTTTTAAAATTAAATTTTTATTTTCAGTACTTATATTTAACCTTTATGCTTTTGAGCTTATGACTGATATTACTTTTTAAATCTCAAGTGTTTTTATTTACCTTGGTCGCTTTTATCTATTTTACACCATTCAACTCTTCATTTCACTTGTATGACTGAGATTATTTTTGAAATCTCATGTGTTTTTATTTAACTTGGTGGCTTTTATCTATTTTTTGCCATTCAACTCTTCATTTCACTTGTATGACTGAGATTATTTTTAAATCTTAATGTGTTTTAATTTACCTTGATAGCTTTTATCTAATTTTTACTATTCAACTCTTCATTTCACATGTTGCTTACTAAGTTACATTTACTATTCTGGTCAATTTTTCTGAATCTCACTTTACATCTGTTGCAACATGTACATAATGAGTATTAATGTTTGTATTAATAATGGAAAGCCTTTTTTATTAATAAAGTACACTTCAATCAACAACTTCTTTATTTTTATTAGAAAAACCAACAGAAAGATGATACCTACATAATAAGAACATATGAAAAACTCCAATACCAGGTATTGTTAAGTAGTGCATTTTTACATTATAATCTAAATGGTAAAGATACACATGACTTTATGATTCATATTAAATACATTTCTATAAGCAGGCATATTGTGTAAGTTAACGTTTACATAATATGCTGCATGTTCATTAACAAAATAAAGACCCAAATTTAAACTGAATGCACAAGCCCTTAAACTTGACGCTCTTCCCTGGAACAGAGGTAATATTGGCAAGTGAACCTTTTGTTAACAAAGTAGTTATCACATATATCAAATATAAAAAAGTAGTTAAGAAACAGCCATTATAAAATACATAAATAACTATACTTTAAAATTGTTAGACTTTGGTAAATATGCATTAAAACACCTTATAGCTATACTTTTCAAAGTACCCACAGTGTAATACATAAAGTCTAATGTAATCTAGGTTGAAAATATACATAAACATTTAAAGTTCCTATTAAATACACACCCACAAACAGACAAGTGTAAGTTCTCGCTTACAAATGCTGCATGTGTACTTACAATTCAAAAATCATATTATAAATGAATACTCAAATGAACAAAAGCCCAGCAACTTTTGCCGTCCTTTTATTGGCAAAGTGAACCATTTTTTACAGCATGGGTGTTCAGCGTCATACCAACCTATAAGTCAAGGGATACAAACAATAAATAACATTCTCAAGTATATAATTATTCAGAATGTTGAGAGAATAAGAACAAGAATAGCAGATCAACATTACAGATAAAAATTAATTCATATAAAATAAAACATTTATTGAAATAATCTAAAAAATAATGTTTTAGTCCAAAATTCACATGCTTTTTCCATTAAATCTAAACAATAATTTTCATCATACTCCACAGTGCATTCAACGGTCTCACAACTCTTTTCAAAATCCGGTTTGGCAACACAGAATATTCCTCTTTTCTTTTTTGTAAAATGCATTTGCATTTGGATTTGTGCAAAGAACTTCGGAGTGGGTTTGTCGTTGACAAAATATTTCTCCATCCATTTTTCGGTGCTTGGACATTTTATCTCAAGTACATATTCTTGAGATACTCCATCAGGAGAAGCTCCAAAAAATGGATAATGCTTGGATAGCAATAATCCACATTTTTTCAGATCGGGATATTGCTTTTTGATTTTTTTGAAAACCAACTCTTCCAGTTTTCGGCCACGTGTCACAGCTGCCGTCTCAAAAATTTTTCCTCCCAACAGCTGCTCCACAAGAGAGCCATCAGGAGTGTGACAGCGTGACGCTTCATGGATCTTGGATGCTGTGATTCTCCCATACCTCAACTCGTACCAAAGAGTGCAATCAGCCTGCTCCAGAGTTTCCTTGGCTGCCTCGTTGCACGCCTCAACACTCATTCTATTTTCACAGTGTGTTTGAAATTGCTGAGGGGTCGTGCCTTTTCCATCGTCTATAAATTCCTCCATTAATCTATGGATGCTAAGGGATTCTATAGGATTGCCCTCCTTAAAATACTTCATAAGGAGGACATCCTTGACGTCAGCTTCCTTCGTTGCTTTAACGACGGATGCCAAAAACTTTCCGTTACTCGAAGGCCCAGCTGTGAAAGTTTTAAGTTCTCCTAAATCCCTACATTTTATGAATTTCACAGCTGAGCCTATCTCTGCCATCTTTGACCGCTTCCAGTAACATTTCACTTCTGTCTTTGCTGGCTCTTCGCTGCGACGATGCACCCATGACAGAAAGGCTACTGCATGCTTGCAACCTCCTGTAAGAGAGTAAAAATAAAAAAATGTTTCATTTTGAATAATACAGATGCAAATAATGTAGACCTCTGCTTTAATACTTTATATATTGATGAATTAACAAAAGATATTCACTTATTTTGTTGACATAAATTTTAAGTAAAAATTAGAATATTTTTTCACAAAATATTGTTTTTTTTAGAAAAATAATGAAATTAAAAAGAAAAAATATTTGCAGTCAGCAAGGCCATAATGTTGGCCAATGGATTGATATGAGTCTGACCGCCCACACTATAAAATATGTTTCACTTTGCCAATGTCGCCCGTTTCAGGGAAGGTCGGCACCAGTAGCAGGATGTATGTTCGTTTGAAGATTGGATTTTAATTTGTAAGTAGGTACACATACAGAATTCGTAAGCGCGAACTTACACATGTCCGTTTGTGGGCATGAATCTTAAATGTTAACATATCTTTGCATCTTAGATTACAGATAGCAATTATTTGGTGAGCCGAGCCTGCTAATTAGATCTCTTACATTTTATTGCTTTTACAAAGGAATCATGACACCTCGTGAATCTAATATTCATTACTGACCTTGAGATGCTGGACAATCTTCACAGACACATGATTCAACAGTGCCTTGTTCCTCATCGGTGATCAAGGTTACCGCGTATGCTTTTGTACGGACTTTGTGTTCTGGTGTTATACGGGCCTTAACAGTGCAAATGGCTCCATCGCGTTTCACTTGCACATAGCCAATGGCATTGTCTCCGTAACTTTCTCTCGAAGATCTAAAAACAAACAAACGGAATAAGGGTTAGGATATATTGCAAGTGCACAACCCTTGACTGGTGTAAAGTAAGGTTATGTGATTACAAACAACTTTTAATGATGTAATAAAGGAAGTAAGCTTTATAAACAATTAATTTAGCCTTTATATTAAGATTTAGAAGCTATGACATGGCAGTATTGCAATTTGAATAAGTAAGGTTACAGAATTTGTAAAGGAAAGATGTTTGCATGAAAACGTATAATATCTGGAGAATTTATGAATCTAAATGAACTTTGACACATAAACAGAACTATTTTTCTTACCTTGAAGCTTTTACTCCACGTAATTCTGAACTTATGAAGTCCTTGTTCTTCGAGAAATACACATACATCATCATAGCATCGACCTCCGGTAAATTGTCAGATTGAGCCTTTTCAAAGCCCTTTTCAGTCATCTTTGATGATTACACCAATTCAATTATACTTTATACACGGCACAACTAACTTTAAAGTGCAAATAATAGTTGAAATTGATGAAAATAGATATACTCGTCAAATGTAAACAAATCCGCCATACAAAAATACACACGACTGAATGACAGCTGAGCCGAATGAGATCCATCGACGTCACATCCGCCCAAATGCAAAAAATGGGCCGTTTCACCGGAAATGGAAAAATGACAAATTTAAAAGCGCCCTAATTAAAAAAATACGCATTATTAAAAAAAAAAAAAAACGGGAGACTATTTTAATAACTTAAATCTATCAATTTACGAAAGAAAAAAAAAGTGTGAAATTACCCTATTGTGTTAATTCCATTTGTTGGATCAAAAACAGATACACTTCTGGAATCCAAGGAACACAACGTCAACCCAGTCTTCTGGATAAGGAAGCTGATTGAACTATCACGCGAAAGGAGATCAGGACAAAATATTTATAACCTGTTCATCAGCACCCGAGGACAAGTGAAGGCAGCTACAAGAACAATCATAGGAGGATGGGTAAAGAACACGCTAAAATCAGCAGGAGTAGAGGCCACTCCCGGCAGCACACGTTCAGCGGTCGCATCACTTAATTGGCTGGAGAACTACCCAATAGAAAACACTTTCAGAAAATACTATCAGAAAGAGATGTTGAAACATACAGCTCCAGAAGATCCCTCCCTATTTCAACCAGTTAATATATCAAATAAAGACGTCCCCGGTCACCAGGAGATAATAGACAGATCTCTCATAATATGGACTCCAGACATCTCTCAGAACACATAATGGGGGAGTTTTACCTACCATTAAAACTCTTATTATGTTTCTATAGATGTCTGGAGTCCAGGTAACCCCTACCTGGTGTATTATGAGCTTTATGACAAATGGCGACCGGGTTATGGGGGAACTGGAAATAGGGAAACAGGAAATGGGGAAAAAGCGACCATAGAGTAGAAAAGTGCCTAAAGTGTAAAAAAGTGCAAATCAAAGACCCAGGAATAGACTAAAAAACCACATAAAAGGGAAAAAGTGATTGTTTCTCTCATAATATGGACTCCAGACATCTATAGAAACATAATAAGAGTTTTAATGGTAGGTAAAACTCCCCCATTATGGTCGGTAACTTTGTCAATTTAAAATAAAGGCAGTATTGCATGTGTAATAATTGGGTGTCAAAACACAAGATGGAGACGAAAACATAAGATTTTGAGGACACTATTGTGTTTGACAGATCTGGCTGACATTTGTGTCTCATACTCAATGCTGTATGCTAGTTTCATGTCCATTATATTATATGTCAATGCTTCCGAAGCTTGTGACTTGTATGCTCTTCCTTATTGGTTACCTAAGATCCCCGTCTGTGGCATCCACTTCCTGATGACCACATTGTCTGGTTTCCCGGGCAGCTCTTCTTCAAACTTCCACAAGACAGTCTGCTTCAGCTGGGCCAGCGCCTTCAGGATGCTTTGCCTCGTCTCCAGAGACATCATGGAACTCTTCAGGTTGCTGCCCATGCTGAAGTAGATTACTCCGTGCTTGGATTCATTCATCACCTTCAGCAGATCCTGCAACAGCGCATTAGAGTCTTCAATCAGTAATGAGTTATTAAACAAGATGTAGGTCCTGAGGATGCCTTTTTAGGCGAAAACGTTTGGCATATTTAAATAAATAATAAGTGAATTAAAGCAGTGTATTTTTAATTAATGATAATAATAAGATGTAGGTAATAATGTTACGGATACTAGTAGTTGTGTTAGTGATTATAAGTATCTCTAGAAGTGAGTAGACAAAAAAATGCTCAAAAACAAAACTGTGTTTTTAAAAGAAAAATATATCTTCCCATATTTATAGTTTTTAGAAATTAGAAGATAATGGATTAGCGCCATCCGAATAAAAAAAATCACAAAATGGTTTGAAGTAAAAATCATCATACACAGTACCCATGAATAAATTACCTTATAAATTATTTAAAAAATTTAAATGGAAACAAAGTTTTAATTCACTTATTTATTTCTTTTTTGCTCGAATATTTTCGCCTAATGAGGCATCTTCGGGAGCAGAATAGTTACAAATATATTTTATAAAATAATTTTCAAAACAATTTTTTTTTTCCAAAACAAAAACAAAATTCATAGATAAAAAAAAATTTAAACACAAATGTAAGATTCAAAAATGCATTATTGTTAGGTATAATGAAATAAAAATTTTAATACAGTAAAAATAAAATGTGTTAGTTAAATAAAAAGAATAATAATAACAAAATAAAAAACAAGTTATTGCAATATTGGTGAAACATAGGGAATCTGCACATTCACTAAGTCTTTATTTTTATTTTTGTAGATTTCCAACGCTTCCAGAGCATTCAAGGTGTAATGCCCGCTTTCCACTGCGAGCGGAGCTGACTCCGTACGGACTCCGCTCGACTAGCAACAGTAAATTTCATAGAAGTGCTTCCACCGACAGCGAGTCAGCGGAGCGGACTGAGCGAGTACAAAGAGTTACGAAAGTGGTCGCAGAGTTGAGCGAGTTTCCAGCGGACTCCGTACGGACTCCGCTCGACTAGCAACAGTAAATTTCATAGAAGTGCTTCCACCGACAGCGGAGTGAGCGGAGCAGGCTGAGCGAGTAAAAATGACTCCGCTGTGTCATGGTCTCGGCCGCTAGTTTTCAACTGACTTCGCTCCCCCGTGCCCCCCGCGCCAACCCGCGTAGTTGCGTGACAGCGATAAAACACATCATACATGATTTACAAAAACACATCATACATTATTTTATTAATTTGAAAATATTAAAATGTATGTTTTATTTCAAACATCTACATTTTATGTTTAAAGCAAAATAATACATTACTTTTTATGTTTCGAAACAAAAAAAAAATCTTTTATTAATAATTGAAACGTTTGATCTGGGCGTAGGCTGCAACGAGCTGTCACACACTGCACATCATACATTATTTTATAAATTTGAAAATATTAAAATGTATGTTTTATTTCAAACATCTACTTTTTATGTATTAAAGCAAAATAATATATTACTTTTTATTTTTCGAAACAAAAAAACAAACTTTTTTTACTAATAATTAAAACGTTTGATCTGGGCGTAGGCTGCAACGAGCTGTCACACACTAGTTGGCTCCGCTAAGCCAGCTGTAGATGGAAGGCAAACAACTCTTTCATCTGACTCATCTCATTTCTCGCCTAGCTCACTCCGCCGAGCTCGTTAGCTGTGGAAGGCAAATACCATTATTTTTTAAAACTCTTTCGCAATGGAAGGCCAAAACTATTTCACTACGCTCCGCTCAGCTATTTCCCGCTCCCGCTCAGCTATTTCCCGCTCGCAGTGGAAAGCGGGCATAAGACTTTGATGTATGTACGTAAAATATCTTTCTTTACATACGCCAATTTTATTTCATTTTTCATCCAGTTGATTTTGCATTTTTCAATTGCTTTTAAAGCACTTATGTTAGTACTATTGCTTTTAAGATTTATATATTTAGGTGTGAGTTTCTTTCTTATACAACATTACCTTATAACTCAACGGGTGTACCACAAAACAAATAAACATTTTCTTGCTGCCATCCTGCACCACTGAGACCTTTTGGCTGCATATGACCAAGCAGTTTGGGCGGAAACTATATAAATGCTTGCTGATGACACAATAAAGAAGAAAGTATACCTAGTTAGCAATACAAACCTCTGGAATAGCTTCTGGTTCTCCGATGTGATATCCTCCTATCTCCACCGTGTTGGGCAGCAGAGGTCTTGCCACGCCAGCTGAGGGGTGACTGTTCACCAGCACAGCCGCCACCTTCTGTTCAAGTTGATCAAACGGCACTCTTGCAGCTTCGCGAGGAAAGTATTCTTGATACAGCTTGTCCTGTGTGGGCTTGAGCAGCCACCAGCCCATCAGCTCTTGCATGATGTTCATGCCGGTATTGGCCACCCTCTGCAGCAAGTTCATGTTGTTGGAGTAGGACAGGAACACGTTGGGGATGATGGCGGGATCCACGGGGTTCCTCGTTAAAGTGGCGAGCCAGTTCATCAACGAAACTGGAGATATGAGAACAACGGGGCAGTTGTACTTCACTCCTAATCTGTAAAGAAAATTATTTTGTAAGTAAAAGTCAATGTATATAAAGCTAAGCCACATTTAGGCACAATGATAACAATCGTCGATGGAAATTACATTATATTGGGAGGGAGATATGATCCTACAAGCTGTCGTCCATAATACATTTTGTTGTTGTTGTTAGATGATGAAGATGTTGTTGCTGTGGCAGAGCTGCTATGAGCAATTGTTCTGGTGTTTGCTTGAAATAAAACAGCGCTAGTAGGAACCCCATCTGGTCCACTGGTTATGGCTTAGACCTTGAGTAAACAGATCGCCCCCTTAGTTTTTGATTGTCTTGTGGCCATTTGAGGTAATTTCATATGAGCAATGTTTGTATGCGTACTGGTCCAATGTGTCTTATGAAAACTGCAAATTGATTTAAAAAATATTTAAAACAATGTTTCACGGTTTTTCCTTAGCTCAAGGGGGCGCTCTCATGTTGCACCGCGCCGAAAGCTGTCAAAGTTGCGACCCGTTTCCCCCCATCCCCTTTCGCCTCAGACCGTATGGATTTAGCCCCACAAAATATGCTCGACTTGCTATTGCCGTTTGAAGATTTTTTTTTACATACGACTTTTGTGGATCTCCCATCACGCAAAAAAAAAAAACGCAACTAAGCTACACATATAGTGTAACTTCTTGCCTGTGTTATCCCCGAAGGGGTCACATGTGGCCATTCGGGACCTATTTATTTATACAGGTAAGGGGACCGGCCTTACACCAACAACTTTTAGTTGAAGTGGGGTTTCCCAACTCCCGAGAGTGCTGGTACTCATTTTTTGTGAAGGCTGAGTAAACCTTGCCGGTATTTTATTTTGGGGTTTGAAATAAACACCAAAACGGGAAATCATTTCTGACACCCTCGGTGGGATTCGAACCCGAGCTTTCGGCATGGAATGCAAGCACTCTACCACCTGAGCTATCGACCGGACTATTATAGGACAGGATTTCTTAAAAAAAAAAAAAATCATAACGCTTTCGTCTTTACATTAAGTGTGGCCTGAGCCTCTAGAAAAGTCTCCTCTACTTTTTTCTATCCTTACATACTGATCTCAGTTCATTTATATCCATTGCTTCTTCCCATAATTTCCACTTTGTACTTATTTTTATCCCGAAAATGTAAGCAGGTAGGTTTATGAATTTGAGATATATTGAACTTTTATAAATGGCTACTATGGTATTTTTTTTTTTTTTTTTTTTAAATAGATTTGTGGAAAGGAATGCAATCCACCAACCTATTTTACCTGGCCAGTTGTCTTCATGCGAAAACAGAAGCTTGTGTGCATGCAACGGCATCTCTTGAACCAGGGTCGAAGTTATCGGCGCGGGATTCGAACCAGCGTTATCTGGTTCCAAATAACCTGACTCAATCCCCGCGGCTATAACACCGACATTATATTACATATTTCATAGTGACATTTGAATAGAGTAACTAATTAAAAGTAGATAAAAACATAATAAAATATTTTGTACCTATTGATATAGATTAGATTAGATTAAAACGCAACTAAGCTATATATATAGTGTGACTTCTTGCCGCGTTATCCCCGAAGGGGTCGCATGTGGCGAGTTGAACCTATTTATTTTTACACGTAAGGGGGCCGGCCTTACGCCAACCACTTCAGTTGACGTAGGGGTTTCTCAGCTCCCGAGGGGGCTGGTACTCATTTCTTGTGAAGGCTGAGTAAACCTTGCCGGTATTTTTATTTTGGGGTTTGAAATAAACACCAAAATAGGAAATCATTTCTGACACCCTCCTCGGTGGGATTCGAACCCGAGCTCACGGGGTAGTATGCGAGCACTCTACCAACTGAGCTATCGACCGGAAAAAAATATATTTTTCTTTTTTAAAAAATGAAATCTGTGACTATACAGTCACACAGTGCCAACCAAATAAAAACCAGAAAACAAAAAAAAAACAATCTGCAAGTAACTATAAACACAAGTCATTATGTCAACAAAATGAGTCCTAAGGTAGACAGGGTTTTCTAGGAATCAGCTCAACTTGTCGGACTATTGTATTGTTAAATTCTTTGTTGGTAATTCAAAAGACTCTACCTGAAGTCTATTATAGATGAGTCGTATAGAATCAAAGGCGGCAATCTAAAAATAAATAAATTGACATGAAGGGTCGTGGGTTCGAATCCCCACGGAGTGCAAAGGAATATAATTTATATTATTTAAAACAAACCGGTCCGTAGTCCAATGATAACACTTCGGACTCTGAATGAAAGGTTGCGGGTTCGAATGCCAGCGGAGCACAAAAAATATAGTGTTTGGCCAAATTTTAACAATTGATTTAAAAAATGTAATTTGTCGTGTATATTCCTTAACTTATAGGTTGGTATGCGGCTGACCACCCATGCTGTAAAAATTGTTCACTTTGCCAATGTCACCCCTGTTTCAGGGAAGGACGACAAGAGTTACAGGGCTTATGTTCATTTGAAATACGGGTTTTTATATTGTAGGTACACATGCGGCATGTTTAAGCGCGAACTTGTACGTGTCTGCTTGTGAGAATGCATATAATGTGAATCCCCAATGTAACATATCCTTACAGCTTAGATAAGATCACTTGGTAAGCATAAGTCATAGAAAAATGTCTTTCAAAAATCGAGAATCCTTTTTATGGGGGTAGGTAAAATTTGAACAAAGAACCATTGTTTAACATATTATCCTATTTCCATTGAAAGACATAATATTACAATGACGACCAAATAGAAAAATATTATAATAAAGTATAGTAAAATATTTTGCACAAAAAATTGTCTTTTTTTTCATAACCCTTATAATAGAAATTATTCTGGTGATGACCGGTCCGTAGTTCAGTGGTGACATTTCGGACTGGAATGGAATTTGTGGGTTCGAATCCCGGCGGAGCACAACAAGTATGCCATTTATATTTTCATATTTGCTCTTCGCTGGGTTGAAAAATTTATAAACCTTTACTCATGACCGGTAACAAAAGCTCCATCCCGCCTGACAGCAACTGGGTCTCGCTTGAGAATTGGCACTTTGTAGCGACGACGACCAAGCTCGTAAAAAGGTCGAACGCTCTATAATCTATAATCTAAGTTGCAAAGATATATAATCATTTAAAGCTCTCAGATGTATGCCCACAAACCAACACGTGTAGTTCGCGCTTACAAATGCTGAATGTGTACTTACAAATAAAATCCATACCTCAAATGAACATAAGCCCCACAACTTTTGTCGACCTTCCCTGACACATTGGCAAAGTGAACCATTTTTCACAGTATGGGTGGTCAGCCTCATACCAACCTATAAGTAGGGACTGGAAAATTTCGCGATCGCGATAAAACGAATTTATTCGCGAATTTTGATGTTTTTACGCGAATAACGCGAAATTTCAGGTTTTACGCAAATATCGCGAATTTTCGGACTTTTGGTAGAAATCGTGCGAAAAAGTTGTCATATGTATCGCTTTTGCAACGCAAAGATTTTGTGGGAAAGAAAAAAATCCTGCGAAAACCCTTTGCAAGGTGCAAAGCACAGGAAAATTGGTCTCTTTCAACGTTTCAACACGCTAGAACGCTAGACGCGGGGTTCGATCCCCACCTGGGTCATTTGACCATAAATTTGACCCTGGTTCAACAGATGTAATTGGGTAATTAAAAATGAATAATTCATTAAAATAAACAATAATGAATTATTAATTAATGATATTCATACCTGTATCTGGCCAGGCAGAGTAGGTTGTTGAATTGCATTCCTATTCACAAATCTATTTTATTAAAAAAAATAATGATAAGCAGAACTGTGCTGGATCATCCAAGCAGACTTGAATCGTGACATCAATGAAGAAAAATACTTCAAGGAGTGAAGCTGTTGCTGGATTAGCCAAGACCACAACTTGAAGCTTTCATAAAAGCCAACATCCCTTGAAAAATGAGATAACCCTCATCTAGAGACTAAATGCACAAAAATTACACATTTTAAATGGATATTTGCAGGATATTAGGAGTGTCATTGAAATATTAATACTTTTTTCAATCAATGGTTTTTTTTGTAAAAAAGGATTATTTAAAAAAAAAAAAAAAAAAATTGAGAAACTAAAATTAAAAAACATTGTTTTGTAGGTACCACTTGAGTATTTTTTATTGTAAAAACGTTTTCGGTGGGTACTTCCACCATCTTCGGTTGCAGATACTCGTATTGATTCAGATGTTGTTTATTCATTGTTTTTGAAGGTGCATATTGTTGTTTACATAATAAATTGTAAATATAGTAATATATTTTGTTTTGCAATTATATAAACCTTTATTTTGATCTAATCAACCCTAAAAATTTCACCGAATCTCCCCGTTTATCATGAAAAATAACGCGAATTTCCCTGTTTTTGATCAAAAATAACGCGAATTTCACAAAAAAATAACGCGAATTTCCTGAAAAATAACACCACTATTTTCCAGTCCCTACCTATAAGTCAAGGAATCACTCAATTGGTAAAATGCTTGCATTCCATGCCGAGAGCAAGGGTTCGATCGCAAGGTTTACTCAGCCTTCACAAGAAATGAGCACCAGCCGGAGGTTGGAAAACCCCTACTTCAACTGAAACTGGTTGGTGTGAGGCCGGCCTCCTTACCTGTAAAAATAAATAGGTCCCGAATTGCCACATGCGACCCTTTCGGGGTTAACGCAGGCAATAAGTTACACCATATGTGCAGCTTAGTTGTGTTTATTCTAAGGTGATGCGAAACACTCCTCAAGAGCCGAACTTTACCGTCGCTATGGAATGCACCTATTCTCAAGAAAGCCCCTATTACTGTGAAGCTGTAGGCTTAAAAAAAATAGGCTGATTTATTTGGTGAGCGCTGTTTTTGTGTGAATCACACCTCAAGAGCCCTCTGCGAGCTTAGTCGTCGCTATAGAAATCGCCAATTCTTAAGCAAGACCCAGTTGTTGTAAGGTTGGATGGACCTTTTGATGACCGGTCTTTGGTATAGGTTTATGAATTTTTTCAACCCAGCGAAAGCAAATTTGAAAATATAAATGGTATATTTTTTGTGCTTCGCCGGGATTTGAGCCCACAACCTTCGAGTTACGAGTCCGAAGCGTTACCATTTGAACTACGGACCGGTCAATTTCACCAATAAATAAAATTCAATTTCTCGCCAGGAGCAAAAAAAAACACTTTTTTTCGCATATCAACTTTTTATTCAGTTTTAATATTTTTTATTAAATAAATTAATAAACGTACCTACTAATCAAGTAACCCATACTGTAAATTTATTACACCTATGTGTAAAAAATAAATTCCTTGACTTATAGGTCAACGACGTTACCACGTTGAAAGCACCGGTTCCCATAGATCACCGAAGTTAAGCAACATTGGGCGCGGATAGTACTTGGATGGGTTACCGCTCAGGTACACCGCGTGTCGTTGACATCTTGCCCCGGTCCGTAGTCCAGTGGCAACCATCCGGACTCGTTAATGGAAGGTTGTGGATTCGAATCCCGGCGGAGCACAAAAAATATACCAGTGTGCTTTCGAATGTGCTCTTCGCTGAGTCGAAAAATTCATAAACCTTTACCAAAGACCGGTCGCTGAAAGGTCCATCCAACCTTACAACTGGGTCTTGCTTGAGAATTGGCGCTTTCTACAGCGACGACCAAGCTCGCAGAGGGCTCTTCAGGTGTGATACACACAAAAACAGCGCTCACCAAATAAATCATCCTAATATTATTATTATTATTTGGTATGAGGCTGACCACCCATACTGTAAAAAATGGTTTTCTTTGCGAATATGTCACCCCTGTTTCAGGGAAGGTCGGCAAGAATTGCAGGGCTTATGTTCATTTGAGATTGGGTTTTTTATACTGTAGGTCCATATGCGGCATGTGTGAGCGTAAAATTATGCGCGTCTGCTTGTGGGAATGCATTTAATATGAATCTGAAATGATACATATATTTGCAACTTAGATGTAGATGTGCGTTTTGAACCTATTTGACCACATACAATTGCTTTGTGTTTACAAACAATAGTAATAAAAGAAAGAAAACTTTCCGACTTCAAAGTTTTAATGTGTTATTTTCAATATTTATATTTTTATTCGTATTTTTTTACGCTCGTATCGCAGCAGACGAGGAGATAGTTTTTGTAATACACGTTGTCTTTAACCCATATGCTCTGCGTGTGTGAGGGAGAAGTACCGTGCGGTAGAGAGGTTGGACAAGCAAGCGGCACAGATCCCACGTCCGAGCCCTTTGAAGAACAAAGGGAGACTGATTCATTTTGAACAGAATTTTAAAGGTTTGCGAAATAAGGAAAAAATCCATGAAAAAAAATATTTTGACTATTTGTTTTGTTGTTATAGGTTTAAAAAAGACTTTATCTACATGGGATTTTTTTCATTTTTTTTTTTAAACATTGAATGTCGGAAAAAAACGTGTACGAAAAATACAAAAAAAAAAGAAATTTTGCAATATTCAAAAGGTAAAATAATGAAAACAATATTAAATTTCAAAAAAGTTATCTGATCATGCCTTCAATAAACTCTTTTAAAATTATTCTATCATAGAAAAAATTAAGATTTTTTATTTTTATTTTGGAGGATATGCTTTTTAGCAAAGCTCTTTCTGCAACTAGCAAAAACAAGTCCAGATTAAGCTTTGATTTATATACGTAAATAATTTATTTGACTTTTGAAAAAAATATGATATATAGTTTAAGCATTGATTAATCTTACGTAATTTTTTGAAATATTAATTTATGTCTTAATGATGCTCTAAAAAAATAAATTAAAACATACTTTAAAAAAAAAAACTTGAATATGCGTGGAGCGCACCCTTAAGACAATTTCATTGAAAGGTCATCTTTGAATCAAATGGTAGATACGCCGAACAAGCATTAGGGGGACGAGATGTCTAGATGAAGAACTAATTGCAGGGATAAGCAAACTGTCCAGGGCTGGAAGTCTCATCACCACGGTAATTCTTATCTACCGAATATCGGTAATATTTGTATGAAGACAAATCAGCTGTTCACTTGCGGCCACCTTGGATTGATAGGTCTTCATACAAATATTTCCGATATTCGGTAGGTGAGAATTACCGTGGTGATGAGACTTCCAGCCCTGAAACTCCAGCTCCGATAGTTCCCGAAAAGCTACTTTCCAGAGTCAACCGCCGGCTGTGGAACCCTTAATCACTCACCCCAACAGCATGTCGTTCATGAAGTACTCGACGAGCACCACATCAAACTTCTCCTTGTCATCGTTCAGCAGGGTCTGCACTCCCTTGTTATCCAGCAATGTTCTGAGCATGCCGGGGAGAATGTCATTCAAGAACTTGATGGTCTGCAGCTTCGACTGCTTGCTCATGTCAAACCCAACGTTTGGCATTGCTTCTGCAAAAAACAAGACCAAATTATAATTAAAAACATCCAAAGACATAGCGCTACACAACTAAGCTACACATATAGTGTAACTTCTTGCCTGCGTTATCCCCGAAGCGGTCGCATGTGGCAATTTAGGACTTGAATAAGAGTTTTAGGCTTACACGGCCGGCTGATGATGCTGGAGTGATGTTTTCCAGGATCTGTAGCCGTGGTCTGTGGGAGCTGGAGCTTCCGGACGTTTCGCCCATTTCTACGATGGGCTTCTTCAGCGTGAAGTATGATGATGAAGATGATCTTGATGAGAACTGTGATGTCACAGTTCTCATCAAGATCACAGTTCTCAAGATCACAGTTCTCAAGATCACAGTTCTCAAGATCACAGTTCTCAAGATCACAGTTCTCAAGATCACAGTTCTCAAGATCACAGTTCTCAAGATCACAGTTCTCAAGATCACAGTTCTCAATATCACAGTTCTCAAGATCACAGTTCTCAAGATCACAGTTCTCATCAAGATCATCTCATACTTCACACTGAAGAAGCCCATCGTAGAAATGGGCAAAACGTCCGGAAGCTCCAGCTCCCACAGTCCACGGCAACAGATCCCGGAAAACATCACTCCAGCATCAATTGAGGACCTATTTATTTTTACGGGTAAGGGGGGTCGGCCTCACACCAACCAATTTCAGTTGAAGTGGGGGTTTCCCAGCTCCCGCAGGGGCTGGTTCTCAATTCTTGTAAAGGCTGAGCTTTGCCAGTATTTATTTTGGGTTTGAAATAGACACCGAATCGGGAAATCATTTCTGACACCCTCGGTGGGGATTGAACCCTTGCTCTCTGCATGGAATGCAAGCATTCTATCAACTGAGCTACAGATCAGACTTTTTACGAGCTTGTTTGTCACTACATAGCACCAATTCTGAAGCAAGACCCAGTTGCTGTAAGGCTGGATGGACTTTTGGTGACCGGTCTTTGGTAAAGGGTTTTGAATACTGCAACCCATCGAAGAGCATATTTGAAAATATACTTAAATGGTTTTTTTTGTACTCCGCCAGGATTCAAACCCGCAGCCTTCCATTTACGGGTCCGTAGTGTTACCACTAGACTACAGACCGGATTGCAAAGTTACTTTTTCCAACATCAAGTTCCAGATTGCAACAGAAATTAAACATAGTCAGAGAGGTGAATTTGAACCATGATTTACTACACACAAAAAAACACTTAAGTAACTAAAGAAATAACGCATGAGAGATAACACTTTACCTTTTTGTTCAACCATTTCTGGTACAGCCAGCTGCCGGTAATCTCTTTTACTTTCAAATGGCGCCACTATGGTAACCTGAAATCATCAACCATGATCAATATAGAAAGATAGACAGAGCATCAGAGCAGTTTGGCATCTATTTTTTTCTTGTAGGATAACTGTGAGGTATTGTTATTTCCAGTTCCCAGGCAACCTAGACAGGAGCTTTGCGGTGGCCGGGCCAGTTGCCTGGAACAATTTGCCCATAGGTGTTTGCGCGGATCAGCCTACCACCACCTTCAGAAAGGGACTGAACACACTGCTTTTTTCCAGAAGCCATGGCGCCCTTGAGATGGTCCTGGACCATTAAATGGCGCCACAGGAAAGAAATCATCCATCATCAATCAACCTGCAATGAGTTTGTCATAACCGTTTTCTACGACAGAATATTCTACAAGTTTTCTTTATTGTTTTCAGCAGCAGCAAGTGGCACGTTAGAGGGCGCATAATAGCAGTGAATTAATACCCAATCCTCAGTTTATTTAAGTTGTTCAGTGAAGCAGCCTCCAAAGTTTCTAAATTGAATGTGTGAACATTGCCACATTTCTTCTACAGCCCTCCCTTTCAGTGACTTTGTTTGTTCAATGGATCTAGACACCCAGAAAAACAAGCTATTTTACACAATTCAAGCTGTTCTGACAGCATTAACAAGTTTCCTTTAGAGCCTTTTGTCTATAGCCCTTTGAAACTTACAGCAAGCCTTTAAATGACAGGAAACACACTGGGATATAGTGTGTGATGTTTAAGATGGAATTTTGATTCGCTGTTCAAAAATATTTCATATTCTTTTAAATTATGAAATTTTGTGAACACACCATGTGTATCACAATCCAATTCAAAATATTAGCTTTTTAGACAAACTTGCTGCTGGCAATTAGAGAATAAAAAAAAGAGTTGGCATATTACCTCGTGTCCCCTCTCGTGCAGAATGTCCGCGACCCCTCTGCCCAGGTTATAGTGGCTCCTGGCGGGAGGGGGCACCATCACCAGGATGCGGTAGCCCAGCACTTCCTTACATATTGCCAACAGCAACACTAATATCACAGACTTCATGGCAGACATCTTGGATTTATCACAACTTTTTTCACTGTTTTTATATCACTTTTAAAGCATTACTTATATTTTTGTACTAAAAATGTCCTAATAAACTCTGAAATGTTGAATTATGATTGAATTACTATTTCTTAAGCGCAATTTGTTTCCAAAGTTTTTTTGGGCCATCACCCCCTTATGCCTAAATAGATATAAGTATTTTCTCCCAAAATTAAACTCGTTGAGGGAGGGAGAGGGTTGCATTTCCTATGATCGGTTTTCCCAATAAAATCAAGTCGAAATTGTCAACGAGGGTGGCGGGGGTGTTTACACACACTCAGTGTTATTCACAACAACAGCTGATCCATAGCTAATCCATGATCAGTATTTTTTTGTATGATGAGTAAAAAAGTTGACTTAATAAAGCTTGAGTCATTCTATACAAGCAATGACATTTGAAGCAAACAAAAACCGCAAAGGCCTACAATAATGATGTTAGTTCGTCCCCCCAGTGTTTGTTTGGCTTATCTTCTATTTGATTCAATGATGACCTTTCAATGAAATTGTCTTAAGAATCATATTCTACACAATCTGGGCTAAGAAAAAAACGTAAAACACGATAATGTGAAAGTTTATTTAAATATTTTTAAAACCAATTTCCAGTTTTCATAAGACACATTGGTCCAGTACACATGCAAACATTGCTCAAGTGAAATTACCTCTGATATAAGGTAAACAAGCACTAGGGGGATGAGTTGTTGAGAAAACAACAAACTTTTGATTCATATTGATTTGTTGGTCTGAGAGACCAGTGTATGACCAAAGGAAGATTAGTACTGTGCATCTTGGTTGTGTTTTGACATAGCATAGGCTGCAAGTCATTCTGAATACCACTCTAATGGTGTTATTCTCAAACAGCAGAGTGATGGCTCATCTGCAGCCCACAGTAAATTTTCCATTTCGATGATCCGTTGATCATCTAGAGATAAAATGTTTTGTGAATAGCTCTGTAAGTGTCTACTCGACTCTCCAAGGATTTTTGAAGTAATTGAGATAACTGAGGAGTGTCTGATTAAGTTCAAGGAATATCTATAGAACACAATTAATTATATTATTGTTAGCATAAAACAGCAGCTATTGCATTAGGAATATTCCACTTAGTTTAATCACATTTACCAAGGCGGCTAACCACCCATGCTGTAGAAAATGGTTCGCTTTGCCAATGTCCCCCCTGTTTCAGGGAAGGTCGGCAGGAGTTGCAGGGTGTATGCCCATTTGAAACTTGGTTTCTATATTGTAGGTTCACATGCGGCATGCACAAGCTTGTACGTGTCTGCTTGTGAGAATGCATGTAGTTTGAATCCCCAATGTTACATATCTTTGCAACTTAGATTAGATTAGACCAAGGATATTTGAAGATTTGCAATGTCATACAAAGGGACAATATATGAAAAGTTCACTCTCATTTATCATTTTTTTGGTCTTTGTCAATTACAGTTCAATATACCGGGCCTAAGCAGATTCTAAAGGCAGTCTTTGACGCACAGTTGACAGTCAATCTACGACTCCCAGCTACTGCTAGAATGTGACGTTTGGCCTCTTAGCCATCCATAGGAGATTATTACACAGCGCGCTGTTCTTTAACTATAACAAGGATGATTTATTTGGTGAGCACTGATTTTACCTGAATCACACCTCAAGAGCCCTCTGCAAGCTTAATCGTCGCTATAGAAACCGCCAATTCTCAAGCAAGACCAACATGTACCGTCAGCACTAATTTTGAGGACCGTGCTTTCCAGTTCCCAAAGGAGTGGAACAGACTACCACCTAATGTGAGGAAGGCAAAAACTATCTTTAAAATAGCACTAAAGACGCATCTTTACAAAAAATCTAATTCTTGATTTGAGAGGGCCCTTGAGGTGTGACACACACAAAAACGGTGCTCTTGAATTATGTGTACCTTCCAAATTAATTATCCTTGTATATATGTTGAAATGCACCCCCGGGGGTCCCATATGGACTGCTTTGGGAGCCTCTGGTAAACAGAAATAATTCTGAATTCCAAAGTTCATGGTCAAGCCACAAATTATCGTAATATCATTCCAAGCAGCCCACTACTATACGTATACCTTTCCTTCCTACATGGCATTGGGCTATTACCTGCCTACATTATCTAACACTTCGTGATTAAGCGTGCGACTTGTTTCTATGTATAACATTCAATACAAAGCTAATGATTAGGATATTCTTTGGTCTTTTTTACTGTTACAAATGAGCGTCTGTATGTTTTTACATATGTGAGTGTGTTTGTGTCTCTAGATATAGGTGTTTAAATAATTATACTTGTATTAATTGTTTGATGGTGTGAGCATTCGCTCGAATCTTCTAAATAAGAATATTCTAGCGTGGTCTCGCGTGTGCCAGAATAACCCTTATACACCTATGTAAAAAATACTGTAAAACATGTTTCACTTTGCCAATGTCACCCCTGTGTCAGGGAAGGTCGGCAAAAGTTGTAAGGCTTATGTTCATTTGAGGTTTGGATTTTATTTTTAAGTACACATTCAGCATTTGTAAGCGCGAACTACACATGTTGTATTTTTTATGGTTTGTGTATTAACACTGTGAAAATTCACGTTTTTTAGTTTGTTATTCAATAAATAACACTTTTAAATTTTAAACACTGTTTAAACTCTGTGGGCGACTTCTTCGGAGTTCTGCTCGCTACGAACCAGAAAATCAAGCATCTAGATCGGGCCGTGAAAGCCTAAAAACATTCATTGAATAGTTTGGCAGACATTTTTTTTTGTGGTAACGATAACTTCTAAAATTTTGATTAGATAGTGAATAAATTACACTCAATAATAATGAGGTTGGTACTTAAAAAAATATAAATGCTGCATGTGTACTTACAAATTAAAATCCAAACCTCTTTTCCCGACCTTCCCTAAAACACGGGTGGCATTGGCAAAATGTACCATTTTTTTACAGTATAGGTGGTCAGCCTCAAGCCAACCTATAAGTGAAGGAACCCCTAGAGATAATTGTTGAAAGATAGAAATGCCCCACCAACACCCAATAATCTAAGTTACGCAACACAACACAACTAAGCTACAAATATAGTGTAACTTCTTGCCGCGTTATCCCTGAAGGGTTTCGCATGTGGCGAGTGGAACCTATTCAACCAACCACTTCAGTTGAAGTGGGCGGTTTCCCAGCTCCCGAGGGGGCTGGTACTCATTTTTTCTGAAGGCTGAGTAAACCTTGCTGGTAGTTTATTTTGGGGTTTGAAATAAATACCTACCGAAACGCGAAATCATTTCTGACACCCTCGGTGGGATTCGAGCCCGGGTTCACTGCATGGAATGCAAGCACTCTACCAACTGAGCTATCGACCGGAAGTTGCAAAGATACATTGATGTTTAGGGCTTTTACTCAATGTGGTGTTCACAGGCAGGCAGGCGTAAGTCTGCGTTGTGCTACACATGCTGCATGTGCACTTACAAAAAAAACCTCTTGTGGTCACAAACTTTGCAACCCTGCCATCCTTCCCCGAAACCGGGGTGGCATTGGCAAAAGTGAACCAAGTTTGTACAGCACGTGGGTCAGCCTCATACCGTTTAGTCAAGGAACAAGGAACGACAGGGTAGAAAATGTGAAAATAAAGTAAAGACTATGAAGTACACGTGGGCGTAACTAGGAAGGGACAGGAGTAGGCAGCTGCTCCCCTGAAGTAAAAAGGTAACCTAAATAAACCTAAATTGTTATTAGATAGTATTGCAATTACTGAAATGACCATTTTTCAATCAAGCCTTATCTTATACTTATCCTATACCTACTTATCAATTTCAATATTGATTTTGGAAAATCAGAATAATATTGCAAATTGTGTGCCTACACCCCCCCCCCCCTACCCCCCGTCGACGACAAAATTTTGTGCTAATATTATTTTTGTTGACCATTTCTAATGAACTTGGAAATTGCGTGACCACCATTGCGTCAGGGAAGGTCGGCAAGAGTTGCACGGCTTATGTTCATTTGAGATTGGGTATTTTATATTGTAGGTCCACATGCGGCATGTGTAAGCGCGAAATTATGAGTGTCTGCTTGTGGGAATGCATTTAATATAAATCTCAAATGATACATATCTTTGCAGCTTAGATTTAGATTTAGACCCCCCCCCCTGTCGACATTTTGCGATGATCTTCAATTTTCCAAAACCTGCCCCCCCCCCAGATTTGATCTTCCAGGTACGCCCTTGGAAGTACATAGGTATAAAAAGTAAACGAGAACAATCAAGATAGTAACGTGATAGGTACCTAAGTAATATATGATTAAAAACCGGTGGAACATTATTTTTTCTATTTTTTCAAGTTTTTATTTTTAGCTATCGCACAGGTATACTGATAAGGTCTTAATTTTTAAATTTGCATCTATTTTAGAGGCTGTGTGTGCCGTACCTGTGGTTCCCAAAGTGTGAGTTGCGGCTCACTGGGGCGCCGCAAAATATTGCATTAGAAAATTCGTCAATTTTCTTACACTCATAAGGACATTGTTTCCAATTCTTGAATTTTTGCGCCAACATTCGTGTATGCTGACAAAATTAGGGGTGAAATTTAAACTAAAAGCTGTTTCCACCTCCCCCTTATTTTGCCTACACGATACGCAAGGCAACGCAAAAAAAAAACGCAACTAAGCTACACATGTGGTGTAACTTCTTGCCGCGTTATCGCATGTGGCGAGTTGAACCTATTTATTTTTATAGGTAAGGGGGCCGGCCTTACGCCAACCACTTCAGTTGAAGTGGGGTTTTCCCAGCTCCCGAGGGGGCTGGTACTCATTTCTTGTGAAGGCTGAGTAAACCTTGCCGGTATTTTTTGGGGTTTTTAAATAAACACCGAAACGGGAAATCATTTCTGACACCCTCGGTGGGATTCGAACCCGAGCTCACGGCATGGAATGCAAGCGCTCTACCAACTGAGCTATATCGACCGGACCGGACGAAGATTTCAATTAATTTAGAAAAAAACTGATGTTTTAAGGAGGCCGCGGAAAAATCAATTTATTTAGGGAGCTGAAACCAAAAAAAGATTGGGAGCCTCTGCGCTGTACAATTTGTTTTTTTTTTTTTAATTTAGTCAGTTGATTAACAATACAGGAATAATTTAATATTTTAATGTATTAAAATAGCCGTTACTTCAAGGCTTCGAAAATACTTATCAAAATTAATATTCAACGGAAAGAGTTGCAGTGTTTATGTTCATTTTAGATTTGGGTTTTTATTCTGTAAGTTCACGTGCAGTATGCGTAAGCGCGAAATTGTTGATAGTATATTACAATATAAAATATTTGAATTTGATACCAAGTTAAATGAGGTCCGCAGTCCGCACGTGAATTGGTATAGACAAAATTGTGTCGTCACCCGGCCGGGTTGCTAGGGAAACGCGTACACAAATTTCGTTATTGGTTGCTAAAGACGGCAGTCCCATACACCAAAAAGTTCCAAATTCAAAACTGTTACGAGCCCATTACCTATGTAGAAATGGACTCGGAACGGATGTTAAAATTTATCTTTTTATCGGCGGGAAAACGCCTGATGTTTGTTAGGATCTTTAGCAACCAATAACAAAATACTCATTAATTAACCCGGATGTGCGAGGTTACCACATTTCGGACCCGTGCGGACTCGATTCTATTTTTAGAATACAAAACCAAATCGGGTTTGATTTCGAGTTTAGATACCTATGTGTGTAAATTAACATACTATAAATATTTAGGTCTTCTGTACTTGAATTTGTTACCAAAACAACACATTAAAGATTAAAAACACACACATAAAAATTGTTAAATCGACGAACACTTTCAAAAACAATATTTTTATGTGTAGGTACCGCTCATATGCTAGTATTCAATGAATTGTTGTTACTTTTTGTCACCTTTTTGTTTATAACTAGGAACGCTTATCGGGCGCGTCTGCACTATGCTAGTATTCGCTGTCAACTGGCGACCGCTGGCGACTGGCATGTGTTTTTGTATTGGATGGATCTTCTCGCCATAACGTCGCCCCAGTGCTTGTTTAGCTTATCTGCCATTTGATTCAACGATGACCTTTCAATGAAATTGTCTTATGAATCACATTCGTTATGACCGGTGGTAACACTTCGGACGCGTAAATGGAAGGTTGTGGGTTCGAATCCCGGCGGAGCACAAAAAATATATCATTTATAATTTAAAATTTACTTTTCGCTGCTTTAAAAATTCATAAGCCTTTACCAAAGACCGGTCATCAAAAGGTCCATCCAGCCTTATTACAGCAACTGGGTCTTGCTTGAAAATTGATGCTTTCTACAGCGACGATTAAGCTCGCAGAAGGCTCTTGAGGTGTGATACACACAAAAACAGCGCTCACCAAATAAATCATCCTTATATTATTATTATTATTCTACACATCTGAGCTAAGAAAAAACGCGATAATATGAGTGTTGTTTAAATTATTTAAAAAAAAATACAGTTTTTATATGACACATTGGTCCAGTATACACATACAAACACTGCCTCATGTGAAATTACCTCTGATGGATATACGACAAACAAGCACTAAAGGGATGATAACTTGATTTTGTATGGATGTCCTACTGCCTACACAGAGCCGTATCAAGTCATTTCGGTGTAAAAAAGCCCTATAGCTCTGTACACCCGTACACGGATGATAATGGGATTTGGGCTTGTGAAAAGAATGAATGATGATAGACTGAGGTAGGTAGGTATATATCCCGACCCACGAAATAAATTAATTATCATTATTGGTATGAAGCTGACTACCCATACTGTAAAAAATGGTTCACTTTGCCAATGTCACCCCTTTTTCAGGGAAGGTCGGCAAGAGTTGCAGGGCTAATGTTCATTTGAGATTGGGTTTTTATATTGAAGGTCCTTAATGCAACATGCTATACGTGCCTGCTTGTGGGAATGCATTTAATATGAATTTCAAATGATAAATATATTTTCAACTTAGATTTAGATGGGAATCTTTAAAAAAAATGTATAATAATTAAATAAAACTGCGTCTTTGTTGAAATATAGTATTGCTTTTTAAAAATTAACGATTAATTAGAAAAATCAATATGGATCCTTGTTATTTACCATGGGCCTTTATGCACCTTCGACTGCTCCTGATTAGTCTATACACTGCTTATTAGGTACATATACTTATATAGACAATAATAAGTTTAAATATTTCGACCTTGTTACACGCCTGGACACGGCACGGCTATGGATGACAGGACAGAACGTTTATGTTACATAATGATAATATTATTTCTTTATTAGGTCTGCCTCACGTCATTTATCATCTCCTGTATAATCTTATCTTAAAAATAGTAAGAAGTTCATGTGAGTCCAACAAAATCAGAGGTGGCAATATAAGATTATTTATGAGATAAATATACGTAGGTATGTACATATATCCTTAACAAATAACTGCTGATTCACTGGTTTGAGAAATTGTTGACTGGTCCATAGTCCAATGGTAACACTTCGGACTCGTAAATGGAAGATTGTGGGTCCGAATCCCGGCAGAGCACATAAAATACACCATTTACATTTTCAAATTTGCTCTTCGCTGGGTTGAAAATTTCATAAACCTTTACCAAAGACTGGTCATCAAAAGGTCCATCCAGCCTTACAGCAACTGGGTCTTGCTTGAGAATCGGCATTTTGTTGTGAGGAGTTGAAGACCAAGCTCGTAAAAGTCTGGTCGATAGCTCAGTTGGTAGAATGCTTGGATTCCATGCCAAGAGCAAGGGTTCGATCCCCATCGAGGGTGTCAGAAATGATTTTGCGTTTCAGTGTCTATTTCAAACCCAAAATAAATACTGTCAAGGTGTAGTCAAGAAATGAGAACCAGCCCCCCCCCCAGGGTCCCCTCAAGGTTTCCCAGCCAGGGAGCTGGGAAACCCTCACTTCAACTAAAGTGGTTGGTGTGACGCCTGCCCCCTTACCAGTAAAAATGAATACGTCTCGAGTCACTGCATGCGATCCCTTCGGGGATAACGTAGGCAAGAAGTTACACTATATGTGGAGCTTAGTTGCCTACTTGCGCTTCTCATGAGAAGATATCTATGTCCTTCCGCTGGTAAGGAGTCCAAGCCTCGACAGCGTACTCTAATTTGGACAATGTAACGCTACCAAAGACGTCCCCCATCACTCTGAAGCGCTATTCTGCTAAATTCCTTTCACTTTGGATAATAATCAAAATCGAAGCTTGCTAGGGCTCGCGAAAGAGCTCCAGAGATAAAAAATTACAGTACAACTTATTTTTTAACACAAATCGCTATCTCGTCACCTTAAAGTCGTAAGTAATTTAGCAGAATAGCGCTTCTGGGCTCAGTGAGCTGCTTGCACACTCTGATTCTCTGACACGGCTATTTTGAACGTGCGGACTCCAGTGAGTTGAAATGGAGTGCCTTTAGATTTTCTGTTTATTTTGTGCATTACAGTTTCTCGATTATAAGGTTAGTAGGAGGCTGACCCTCCATGCTGTAAAAATTTGTCCACTTTTGCCAATGCCATCACGGTTTCAGGGAAAGGTTAATGCAAAGTTTATGTTCATGTAACGTTTGGTTTATTTTGTATGTACACTTGTAGCATGAGTAAGCACGAACTGGCATGTGTCTGCATTTGGGCGTTATCGGACTTTATCAGCCCATCTTTACAAGCTCTGAGGTAAAAACAAAAGGATTAAAATTCAAGGCAGGCAAGAGAAATTCACAAAAATTTAGATGATATTATTAATAAACAAATATCTAGTCCTTCTCCCCAACTAACAGTACTTGCCTGAAAAAAAACACCCACTTCTCTTCCCTGCCTTGAATTTTTATCCCTTTGTTTTTACCTCAGTTAGTCTCTGAAGATGGACAGATAAAGTCCCATAGCGCTCAACCAGTTGAACTCAAATAAACTGTGAAAATAAAAGTATGTGTTTCATAAAAAAATATTTTTAATGAATATTTAAAAATGATTTTTCAGTCTGTAAATGCACAACTATAGAAAATAATTAAAAGAGTAAATGTCAACCTTTGGCAGATTTATTTTCGACGACGCTGTGGATTCTGGCAGTTGCAATACGAAGGAAGATATCCAGGACTGCTAGACAGCATAGAGTAACTCTGAGGATACATATTATATGGACTAAACTGATTATAATAATATGAAAGATATGCTTTTTGTTTATCAGTCAACTTTGCATCAGATTGTGGAGGGAAACTTGACATCGGTCCGTAGTTTGACATGTAATATGACATCCAAGGATCCGGAGGAGGGAAAAAGTTGCTATTTTGTGGTATTTGTTTCTCAGTAATTTTGTTATTCTCTGGATCAGAATTTTCTTGAGCAGTTTTCGAGTCATCATCACTTTCTCCAAAGGTTTTTTTCAGAACTTCATCCAAATTTGGATTTGGTGATGGTTTATAATCATCGTTGTAGTACTCTGGGACTTTTATATTTTCTCCATTGTTTAATTGTGGAATTTCAAATTCCAATGGATCACTATTATGTGTAATTTCATCATTGTACCTTTCATCACCCTCATTTGTTTCGTCATCATTCGTAGCAGTTCTATATTCTTTATTTGTACCCACGTTTGCGTCATCAGAACTGGAATTTTCAGATATTTCTTTATCTATTTTTCCGCTCTCAGAGCCTTGACCATTGTGTGAATTTGAGCTTTCTTTAAATTCTTCATCATCATCAGAATCAAAGTGTAGAATTTCTATGACATCATTGAGAATGGCAGTAAATGCATCATACTTTTCTTGAGATTCATTTGCTTTTTCTATGAGCTCTAGAAGCTTCTCGGGCATCCGCAGAGTCTCTGAAGATCCTGGTAAACTTAATTCAACAGCATCCATGGCGTTGATTTCTCCATCTGTTGCGACCACCTAATAAATTAACAGCTTATCAGTTTGGTATTCTAACATATAAATAATTTAATAATAAGGGATGGTATTTTTTACATTTTTAAGGACTAACGAGTAAGAATCAATCAATCAATGTAATAGATATAGATGGCTTATGTCTGTTTTCTTCCATAGTAACAAACATACTCGGAAACCGAATAATAGGTTAACGATGAAATAAATTTCAATGAGACATCAGATACTAACATCATACGTCAAAAAGAGACATAAACATGACCGTTGCCAAGAAACTGAATATAACAACACCGTTTGTATGAAACGTACACCCTAGGGTGCATTCTTTTTTGGTACACAAATCGGCTTGCATGCTCCATCTTAATCTTTTATGTTGATCGTTGACGATAAAAAAAAAAAGTGAAAGAAATATTCATTACTTGAATTTAAGTGTTAGCTTGATGTCTAATGGTATTATTCACATACAGCAAATCTATGGCTCAACCGCCACCTAACATGAATTTTCCATACAAAAAACGATGATCCATGGATCAGTAACATTAGTACGAGTTGCAAAACTTGAGTAATGTAAAGTTTACGGCAATTATTAAAGAGTGATTTCCCCCAAAATCTGCCGTTTTTGTTTGTTTGAACTTGATTTTCTTCATCACTGTAACTCTTTTGCTAAGACCATAAAGTGTAAGAAACAAAAACGGCAGATTTTGGGAGAAATCACTCTTTAATATTTTCCGTAAACTCTACTTTTCTCAAGTTTTGCAACTCGTTTTAAGGTTATATAGGGAATAACCCTGTAAGAATGTTTATACTTGACTTGGTACATTTAAAGAGTGAGGGAAAAATTAATTGAGGTATGAAAAATGTGACTAACGACAACAATAACTTTTTCGTTAAATGAGCTGTCAGTGCAAACAACTTTGTGCGGATGCCAGCTCCAGCGGCGGAGGTGGTCAGATTCAGACCTAACCCAAACTTGGCCAAATGACATCACATTTTTCCCCCAATTTAAATGTACAGGGTGAGTATCAGATGTTTGAATGCCAAAAAACAATAAAATAAAAAGAATGAATTAGGTTGCTCGTAGCGGCAGAGAAAACAACATCCTTACAAAATTATTGTTATCACTTACCTGTGCAATTAAATAGACTGCAGAAAAAGCAAGTATTTTGCCAGAAAATGAATTAAAACTTAACATTTTAAAGATATTTGAGGAGTATTGGCACGCCTTCACAACAATGAGTATAAATATTATTATCGCTTGTGTATTCTCCATTTATATATTTTTAAAAAACGCAGACAAGCAGAATTTTTGTGTATTTGAAATTTGCTGCTGCAGTGTTATTTTTGTTTTGTTTTGATGTGTGCACTTTATTCAAGTTTTATTATTTAATTTTATTTCTGCATGTGAGCATTTTTAAGAATATATCGACGGTTAAAAGGAAATAGGGCATAAGCGATGTTTTGGTCGAAAATGAGTTATGAATGCTATCCTACTTAAAATTTTCCGCTTTTTCTAATGCTATCACTCCCATGGCTCTACAATGACTTTTTTTTTCATTAATGCCCAATCAAAAAACTGCATTTTCTAATTATGGTTTTGGTGTAACCGATGAAATTTTTGGCCTTTTTGTCCTAAAGGCGCTTGTGACAAATCCTCGTAAAACAATATAAAATCACATTAATAGAAATGCAAATAAATGCCTTTATTTTTTTAATGCTAGAGCTGTTTTGATTTTAACAATATGATAAACAATAAAAAAGTTATGTGTATTTTTCTGCAATCTCAAACTTTAAACTGCTCTCCTGAACAATTTAGTTTTTGTCGCTTATGCCCTATATCCTTTTAACCGTCGATATTATTCCGCATACTTACCAGGAAGGCATTTTCCGTTGTCACCACAACTCAAGGCAGGAATTGAGAGTCATTTCTTTTTATGAGTTAGTAATATCAATAAAAAATTAGAATGATGAACACAAACAATGAATATTTCAACACCTTAAAGGTAAAACTAAATTTGTGACATATTACGCTAACATGGGTTTCTCAGATAAATGCACCTCTTTACCTATTTTCTACGAGAGAAAACATCCTGCAATTTAAGACGTTTTTCATGAGTACTTCCTTATAATTAGTTACTTACAATAAAATGTTTTATCCACGATTTCTCAAACCAGGTGAATCAGCATTTATTCAGTTTTACCTTGAAGGTCATCATCATCATCATCATTGGCACGACAACCCGGGGTGGGTCTTGGCCTCCCTCAGCAACCGCTGCCAGCGCTGTCTATCCAACGTCTTCCTCCTCCAGTCCCACATTCCCACTGCACGGCAATCCGCCACCACTCCATCCAGCCATCTTGAACGTGGTCTTCCCACTGTCCGGCGTCCCTCCGGGTTCGTCATCACAATCGTCTTCTCCAGGCTCCGATGGTCCATTCGCTGAATGTGCCCCAGCCAATGCAGTCTGTTGACCTTTATTGAGCGGACCACATCAGCGTCCTGGTACAGCTTATACAGTTCGGAGTCATATTTTCTTCGCCATATGTTTCCGTCCTTTATTGGACCATAAATACGTCGAAGTATTTTCCTTTCGAAGACGTTGAGAGAGTATTGGTCACGCTTGGTCAGTGTCCAGGTTTCGGAGGCATATGTGAGGACTGGTTTTATTAGGGTTTTGTACAGAGTGGTTTTACATTTCCGTGACAGTAGCCTCGACTTAAATTGTTTTATGAGGCCGAAGTAGGAGCGATTAGCTGACAGTATTCTTTTTTTTTATTTTACCTTGAAGGTGGCGATATGAAATTGTCCAAATTTCATCATATTACTCCATTGTTGAAAAAACTGCATTGGCTTCGTTTTCCGGAGAGGGTGGTCTACCGTGTTTGTCTGATGGGAGTGTCACGACATATCAGTAAAAGACAACTCGTCCAACGACAGATTCGTCCATTGACAAATCGGTCACACGACACTTCGTCCACACAACTTTTCAGTCAACGACATTTTGGCCAAAGACAAATCGGTCAACGAAAACCCGTCCAAAGACAAATCGGTCACTCGACACTTCGTCCACACGACTTTTCGGTCAACGACATTTCGGTCATATACAATATATTGTATTCAACCAGTCCATAGTCTAGTGGTTTACACTTCTGACTCGTAAATGGAAGGTTGTGGGTTCGAATCTCGGCGGAGCACAAAAAAATATACTATGCGAGCCCAATGGAGCGGAATGGACTACCACCTCATGTGAGGAAGGCAGAAACTGTCGGTGTCTTTAAAGGAGCACTAAAGACACATCTTTACAAAAAATCTTATCCGTGATTTGAGAGGGCCCTTGAGGTGTGACACACACAAAAACGGCGCTCTTCAATTATGTGTACCTTATAAATAAATTATTCTTGTACTCATCAATAAACTACAATAAAACAATGCAGCGCTGTATTTTTTTTTTGAAGTTTTATAATTTCATTTATATAAAACACGTTTGTCTTCACTTTATCCATTACTTTACAAGTCCTAGTCGAATCAAAAACAAAATTAAAAAATATATATATTATAATATACGATGCATTCCTCTTACAAACAAATTCATAAAAAAACAAGAAAACTAGGAAAGTAGTTCACTGACACATGCTCACCACAATCACAGGACAGTTGATTCTTGGAAAAATTATTAAGTTAACTGTATTTTTTAGGTTGTGTTTAGGTTCTAGGTATTTTCGTGACTGGAAAGAAGGGAAAGATACCGGCAATACCTTTTCATTTGTGTAAACATTCAAACATTCCTATTTTAAAGTTGACAGATGTATTTGAGCAAGGTACCATGGACTAGAGAGGGTGTGAAGGATTATTTGTGCTGTTGGTCATATTGTTGAATCAAAAACAAGATATTTAAAAAAAACAGAAAAACTCATAAACCTTTGTTAAATAATATTAACAAGTAAAGCAAACAATATTTTTTTTTTGAAAATGCAATAATTTACTGTGTGCTTCCACATTTTTTCCATCTCATTTTTAAAATAAACCCTAAATTGCCGCCTTTGGTTCTACATGACTCAAATAGCAACAAAATCAAAATAAGATCCTTTCTCAAAGTGATGCTCTTATCTAACAAGTGCGAATCTAAAAACTAACTAAGCAGGATCACAAACTCTCTCTCAATAAATATTTCAAATGTCAATCATATCATTGAAATCCTGCAGTTTTTTGACGTTTTCTATAGTTATGTAATTCAATAAACCTATGCATTTTTTAAGCAACAAGATGATTTCCAACAGCATTATTTAGATTTTTATTAACTTTGACAATCCAAAGATTGTTTTTTGGTATGCAAAACTCACTAAAATGGTACATAATGAACTAAAAAAAGAAGTGCCTTAACAGAATCAGTCCAACCTTAATCATTGTGCAGGATCCTGAAGACGTTGGCTATGCCGATGAAATGTTGAGAACAGTGTACAACAGTGTAGAAAATCATTCTTCTTTTTTGCACGGTCAGTATAATCCGTTTTTTTCATTCTTTACCGTCTACAACTGTTCGACAAATATACAAAAAGTTTTAATTTGTAAACATGAGGGAACTGGATTCGGAGAGACTATTAAAAATAAGTCTCGAGACTCACCTCTTCGTCCAATCATATGGACAAGCTTCTTTGTAGTGACACAGTCATAAAAGGCGCTATGCAAATTTTGTAATCATTATGTCAAATTACCATAACTCCGGTATAAATTTAACATTAAAATTCATCTAGTAAATCAGGTGATGATCAATGGAATATAAACACTGAATAAAACTGATGGAGGAAATACCACTACTGCTCAGCTGGTACAAGTTGCAAAATGGACAGGCAGAGTTGGGGGCTGAGGTAGAAAGAGGCCAAGGCTCAAGTTGGGCTATAATGCCATTGAAGAAGTGGTAAAATATAATTGGTGAGGAGAATGGACTTGAGAAGAGCATGGTGGGGCGTGGGTGGTGCCGTGTGATTGTGGTTGTGGAGGAATGCTTTATTTATTTTGTTGCCATGACGGATGCGATTGGTTGCTAGGAGACGGCTGCCAGGGTGTTATGACGTCATCATGTCATTGACTGAGGAGGCCGTCGTGCAGGGGCTCCGCAACGACTCGTTGATCTCCCGCCGGAACATTGACAGATTCTGGGTGAATCTGAAAGCAGACAATCATTGTTCTTCAACTTTACAATGCCATCAAATACATTTTTTGTTTTAAGAAATCCTGTTTAGGAGACTCCTTAGATTTTAGACACTCTAGGGGTCTATGACACTTGTTGTAGTGTCACAGAGGTGTAGCTACAAAGTGCCAATACTCAAGCAAGACCCAGTTTCTGTAAGGCTGGATGGACCTTTAGTGACCAGTCTTTGGTAAAGGCTTTATGAAATTTTATGATATATTTTTGTGCTCCGCCGGGATCCGAATCCACAACCTTCCATCTACGTGTCTGAAGTGTTAACCACTAGACTACAGACCGGTCTTGGATTGATGTTGGATACCAATGTTGGAGAGACCTGATACGGCGCAAGGAGAAGAAGAAAGGACGCAATCATATTGAAGAGGCTGAAGCTGTTGCTCACTTGTCCCTATTCTTGGTGAGCAGGTTCCTCTCGATGCCCGTCATGAGGGAGCTGAACCACTGCGCCATGGCCACCTGGTGCTCGCGGGGCTGCGCCGACACCACGCCGAGGCGCAAGCGTCGGAAGTGCTCCTCGTTCAGCAGGATGAGCCCCAGCAGGGGGCGCGACATCGACCACTGGTTGCGGCAGTCTTCAAACATTATCACATTCAGCACCTGCCAACATATATCACACGTATCAACCAGGGCTATTTCTAATCTAATCCAAGTTGCAAAGATATGTAACATTGGGGATTCACATTATTTGCAAGGGTTATGCTCATGTGAGGTTAGCTTTCTTTTAAAGTGGACAGGTAGCATGTGTAAGTGCGAACTTACACGTGTCTGACTGTGGGCAAGCATTGAGTATAAACCTTAAATGTCAATATATTTCAGCAACTTAGATTATATTTAATATAGTGCATAGCGTAGAGAAGGAAGCACACTGGGAAATATTTGCAGCAGAGATAAATGAGTGAAGGTGTGTCTCACAGTCGTGAGCAGCTGCTGCATAATGCCGGGCCTCTGCCGCATGAACTCCAGGAACCTGGCGCTGTTCTCCGACTCCGGCTGACCTCTCCTGCCCAGCTGCTTCTTATTAGGAAATGCGCTCGCTGAAACAAACAACCATTCAACAGGTTTAATACACAAACAAGTTTAAGCTGGACTTACGGTTATTTGATCATGTTAACCGCCCGATGCATATGAACGTACGCGATATGCAAACTTTGAGTGTACCATTCTGCTACATCGCGTATCGCGTAATAATATTTTTGAAAACTACAAACCGATCGGTTCGACCGGTCCGTAACACCTCTGACTCGTAAATAGAAGACCGTGGGTTCGAATCCCGGCAGAGCACAAATAATATTCCATTTACATTTTCAAATATGCTCTTCGCTGGATTGGAAAATTCATAAATCTTTTCCAAAGACTGGTCACTAAAATGTCCATCCAACCTTACAGCAATTGGGTCTTGCTTGAGTAGTGCCGCTTTGTAGTGACGACCAAGCTCGTAAACACCTCTGCGACACTACAACAAGTGTCATAGACCCCTAGAGTCTCTAAAATCCAGAGGATTTCTTAAAAAAAAAGTCAGGGGTACGTACATTGTGGTTTCGAAACCTGATTATTTTTTGCCTATTTCTCGGAAATTAACCTGAAGGTAGGAAGGTTAAGTAGCCTAAGTCATTATTACAGATGTAAAAGTGTAAATGCTTACTTCGTTGCGTGAACTGCTTAAACAAATATGTGACTATGTGATCCAGTGTTGCGCAGCATCCAGTACAGACCATTGTATCTGAAACATTAATAATTACAATAAGAAGACATACTAGTAATAACAGTAACAAAGATGACGTCGCTTTCACACATGTTTGTACTTTCTTGTTGAAAATATGCTTTGTGATTCTCACACCCTGCTCCAAGTTTCATAATGAAATTCATAGATGGCACTTTTCAACTGACAAACTCACACATGTAGAAGCAAGATAGGTGGTCAAATATCATGCAGTTTCACATATATAGTAAACAGATGTCGCTGCTCCACAACACAACACACATGTAGAGTGTCTTCCTGTTTCATTCTATATATTTCGCGTGTACCCATACTTTCATCACAGTTTCAAAAACTTCATTTTCTTCACTTCACTTTCATGCTGAAGAAGCCCATCGCAGATATGGGCGAAATGTCCAGAAGCACCATCTCTCACAAATCCCGGAAAGCAACTCTCTGGCATCATCAGCCATCCGTGTAAGCCTATCGCCAAGGTGAAAATAGACATGATTATCGCCATACTTGGATAACATTAATTGACAGTCCCACCCTGTTGGAGGGCTACAGGTTGAATGTGCCAGACGACTACACCCGAGGGCGAGGACATGATCTATTTCATGTACCGAAAAGCCGTACTGATGTTGTGGCGCAACACCCTGTGACTCAGAGTCAGTAGCGGCTCTAACTAAAATCTGGAACAGGGGATGACCTTGAAGTATAGTTTGATGACCATCCTATATAATAACATTTAATAGCACACCAGGTAATATACATCAACGAGTTGTTACATATAAATCTAAGCCCAGCGCGTGTTCATAATATCCAATCAAATGTTATGACTTATCGTTTTTGTGTGTGCATTTATATGTGCTTAGGTATATGTCCAGTTCTGATACAAAAAATGTTCAACTTTATTCATAGGGAACATCCCCATCAACCCCCAATGAAGGGTCGCCACTGCTCAGAGTATAAAGCTCTTCAATAAATCTAATATACACATTTTTTTGTGTAATTTATTAAAATCTAGCAATCGGGTTCCTCCCAGAGTGTTGATGGCTGTGAGGGTGCACTGTAATTAGGGTAACCTGTTGTGCACAAAAAATAAAAGTGTCACCAAAAGAAGAAATAAAAAGTTGAAAAAATGCAATCAGAGTGAGAAGTTAAGTGTGAGGGGCTCACCTATGGCAGTCAGGCCTTCAGAGATGGTGTCCAGGATGTAGAGGAAGGCGCCGTTCTGCAGGGAAGCCAGGAAGTCCATGTGGTCCTGGGCCAGGCACTCCAGCAGGACGTAGTAAGTCTGCGACAACTTGGGATACTCCTGCAAGCGGTCAATAAGAGTTTTAGGCTTACACAGCCGGCTGATGATGCTGGAGAGATGTTTTCCGGGATCTGTTGCCGTGGTCTATTGGAGCTGGAGCTTCTGGACGTTCCTCCCATGTTAACGGTAGGCTTCTTCAGCGTTAAGTGTGATGATGAAGATGATCTTGCTTACACAGTTTTCATCAATATCATCTTCATCATCACACTTCACGCAGAAGAAGCCCATCGTAGACATGGGCGAAACGTTCAGAAGCTCCAGCTCCCATAGACCACAGCAAAAGATCCCGGTAAACTTCTCTCCAGCATAGTCAATTTTTATACTTCTCTGAAGATTTATTAAAAATTTTATGTTTTGATAGAATAACAAACCAAAATTAATTCACTAATAGGGTGGTATTAGGCTGGCACCCCATGCTGTAAAAGCTTTGTTTACCCATGCCAATGCCACCCCAGTATCAGGGAAAGACATCTAGAATTTGAGATGTGGACACCAAAGGATATTGTGGCTGAAAAACCTGCGACAATGGTTCAACAAAAGCACCAAGTCCCTGTTTCAAGCCGCAGCATCCAAGGTCAACATAGCCATGATGATCGCCGATCTTCCATAGAAGTGGCACCAAAAGATGAAGAAGACGACTATGAGTAAGTGATTTCAAGGCTGACGACCAGCTAACACAAACAAGCTGCAAGTACGGTTTCAGATATGAATGTTTTTAGAGAAAATAATACTTGTCATTGGATATTTAGTAAGGTACAATGATGGTTGAGATGTCGGGCTTATGTTGGCCTTTATCCGTTATATTTACCAGTAGATCAGACTGTGGTATGCTGACGAGGAGCTTAACAAACATGTTGAGAGCGTTCTCCAGAGCTTCGTCACCATATAACCTGAAAACAATGGAAACAATTTATAGAATAATTGAAATTAAAACTGTGGATTCTCAAAATGTGTATGAAAAAGAGACTAGATGTCATGAGAAGACATCTATGCTTGTCTTCCAAGTTTGAGAGCACCTTTATTATCTGCCGTTGTTATTGATATTATTGATGATAGTTATTGATGCCACTGCCAAGTAGGGATTGCAATTGCTGGATCCCTCATCCAGCAATCCAGCTGGATCCAGCACATTTTTCGGCCTGCTGGATCCAGCACCAGATGCTGGATCCAGCGCTGCGGATCCGCAAGTATAAAACTTTCCAAATAATGTCGCAAAGTCTGGCTTGCCAGCATTGGCGCTTTGCTAGTTGCTCTTACAGCTCGGCGGGAGTGATGTTGCCGCTCTATTATGATGACAAAGACACGGACACCACGGACAACAATGAAGGCTTAGAAGTAGTAATTGAACAATCACCAGCTGAACATGAAGTAGATGAAGTAGCTCGGAAGCGATACAGTGAACTTCTTAATAAAATGCAAAAAGTTGTTGAGACTTTTAAAAGATCACCTACCAAAGATGAGACGTTTTTGCAAAAATACATAAAGGAAGCAAAGGGCAAAGAATTGAGTTTGATTCTTGACTGCTGCACTAGGTGGAACAGTTTGCCCAGCATGCTGGAACGTTTATGCTAAAAGTTGAAAAGTTTTCATCGATAAAGCATTCATAGACACCTCACAAACTAAATTCTCAGCGGACGAGTGGTCACTAATCAGTGAGTTGATCGCCAGGACGCCAGTCTTCAACCGGTTAAACTGGCCGTTGAAGATCTCTGAAGAAGAGAGCCGAGTTTGATAACTGCTGATACAACACTAAAATTTGTCTTAGACAAACTAAAAAGCCAGGACACAATCTTGAGTGCAGATCTTTATGAAGCACTCCACAACAGAATCAAAAAACGGCGTCTTACCGATGTCACAGGATTGCAGAAAATTTATCTACAGAACCCAAAGAAGTATGACGAAGAAATTTCCCATTACCAAAAAAATATGCAATGCGTCAGGAGATGAAAATATGGTGAATCGTGTAAACACATAGTATTTAGTGGAACCATCAACAGTGCAAGAGCCAGAAGATATAATAGAAGTAGAAAACTATAGACAGGATAAACCGGATTCACTGAATTTGAATTGAAACACGAACTGGAGATTAAGCTAAAATGTGAATAAGAAAACTTCATGAAAACGAAAGAAATGATAACTCAGAAGGATTATGATACGATATTAAAAAAGGAAATGAGTGTTTATGAAAGTGAGGGAGTAGGAAGTGAATACCTAACTTTAATTTACGATTATCAACGTTATATTACGATTATCATAAACTAACCAACAAGCGTAGAGGCAGAAAGGGCCTTTCTGCAGCAGGATATAATATATGCAGTTCATTAAGAAGCCGGCTGGGAGACAACACCATTAAGTAATACCATTTGTTTCTTGAGATTTCCAGAAAAAAATATACATTTTGTCTTAAGAAAAAATCAAGAAGAAAAGACTTATTTTTGTTATAACTTTTACTCTGTCTACTCTACCTCTAAAAAGTAAGATTTTATGTTCAAATTTTGATTATTGTGATTTGTTATTTTGTTAAAATGTTTAATTTACACGTTTCTTAAATATTTAAAAAAAAAAAAAGTTACATAACAAAAATCAATAAATTGCTGGATCCGCGCTGGATCCAGCTGGAATTGTGTTGGTCCAGCAAAAATCCAGCTGGATTGAAAATGCTGCTGGATTGCAATCCCTACTGCCAAGGAATGAGGGCCATTGTAACATGAGTGCTAATCCACAATAGATGGCTCAAGTGTAACAAAGGCTAATTACGTGCAGTGGCATACAATATTTTTTCTACGGCCATAAAAAAAATCATAAAGCATTAATCTCTAGTGTGCCGACGATTTTTAACCATTATCCAGCTGTTGAACTCTTGGTTTTGATTTTAATATCTCCAAAGATACAAAACATATCTCCTATATGTATTTTTATCGGTGAAATAAAGTTTTTTAGTGTTTTATTTAGTAAAATGCCATGAGTAACAGATTTACTGGACTGCCTCAAAAAAACATTATGCACTCGTAAGCCAGGTAGGTACATAAATGTTAAAGGAGCAGTGACCTTTTGTAATGTAAAAAAAAAACTTTCTTTGTTGTGTGTGTGAGTCATGGGAAAGGATTGAGAATTTTGTCTTTAAACTCGTCAGTTTACAAGGTCAACTTTACATAATCACAGATTCGCAACAAGAGTAAGAACTTACCGGAAGACTCCGAAGTTGACATATCCGCCACACAGAGCTGCCTTGAGCATGGAGAAGCAGACAGAGATGCCCTTCAGCTTCATGGGGTACATCATTTCTTTGGAAACCTCTAGGTTTAATATTCTACTGCCTGAAAACAAACCACAACCACAAATATTAAAACATTTAATCATTTGTTCCTTGACTTATAGGCTTAGGGGCCGTCCATAAATTACGTCATCGATTTTCGACCCCCCCCCCTCTTACAATCATCCTATAGTCATTATCTAATGACCCACCCCCCTCTTGCTGTAATAATGGATGAGCTTAATAATTAATAATGTTATATTACTTACATAATATTTTGTATATTTTGTAGAAATTGGTATTTACAAGAACGACGTCACTTTTGGTACTCGAACATCATTTGCCATCATCCGCAGACCAGACTCCCTCCCCCTTAATGCGAATGACGTAATATATGGACAGCCCCTTATTTTAAACACAAGACATTCTGCCCGGTTTGTCTATGGATTACCAGACAAACCGTGTGAATGCTTTCATACACCCCCATTAACTACTGGACTTTTGAGCTGGCGTGAGATAGAAAAAACCTGCAGACCACTGGTTCCCAACCTGGGGGCAAAAATTACATAGGGGGCGATGCGATTGGAAGGCGATAATACCCTGAAACCTGTGTCTAGCCCCCCTCTCCCCCCTCTTACGTCGCCAACGAAGCATAGAGAATTATGTAAATTCTGCTATAACGGTTTGTCTAATATCCGAAAAGTTTAATGTACTAAATGTGAAGTAATTATAATTGTAAATATGTCAAACAACCATAATTTTAGCTTAAACCTAACAATATCTGTCACTGTCAGACATGCACTAATTTTGGAGACCGTGCTTTCCGATTTACGGGCCTAATGGAGTGGAACAGACTATTACCTAATGTGAGAAAGGCAAAAACTATTGGTGGCTTTAAAGTAGTACTAAAGATGCATCTTTGGAAAATACGAGTATCTTATCCGTGATTTGAGAGGGCCTTTGAGGTGTGACCCACACAAAAACAGAGCTCCCTTATGATGTGTACCTTCTAAATAAATTATTCTCGTGTATATACATATAATATCTGAATGGCAAAATCCTGAGCAAGGTGTGGCTCACCATAGGCACATATGATATTGCTGGCCTCCCTGAAGAGCAGGATCCCACTAGGCGAGGACACGTCGAAGAGTAGTCTCTGGCTGCGGTTCTGCACCAGCTCGGCCGCCAGCTTCAGCACGGGAGTGGTCACTGAGGGCTGCGAGCACCACAGCTCCAGGCCCCGCACCAGGATCAGCATGTAGGACGGGTAGCTGCAGACAACACATAACATGAAATCCCCTTCAGCATGATGACTATGGCAGTGGGCGAGTCTCAGTCGCATTGACAGTATATTTTTTCTCTTTTTAATTAAAGATGACCTGTGATTAGGCAGGTTGAAATTATTATGGAATCATTAACATAGTTTCGGGTCCTACATCAAATGGAGGAATTAGGAAGTTAATCGACAAACTTGTTGTGTTTAGTCAAGATATCACATACATAGTAGGATGTTATGGATATGAAGTGCTTTAGATTAAAGTAAAGGTGGCTTACATCCAATCGAAGAGCATCATGTAGGTGGTCTTGGTGTTGAAGGCGAAGGCCAGTCCCCGGAGGTCCCTAGCCAGCCCGATGAGCACCTTCTTGGCGTCTTCGCTGTTGTACATGGAAGATGTCTCCGTGGGGTTCAGGAGGAACGAGATGTTCTCAAACGCAGCTGGAAATGACAAAATATATTCTTGGATATACATTTTAACCTTTACGCTTCTGAATATTCTGGCTATATGAATACCCCCAGTACGGAATACTTTTTCAAGCACATTTTTAAAACATTTATTGTTCCCTACCTTAATTGATTGACGACACTTGTGAACAAACTATGTGCACAGTCACATATATTTGTTATTCAAGAACAAAAATCACAAAGGTTTAGCACATTTCACTGAAGACTTTTGAATTCTTTAACACAGATGTCAGGGATAAGTTCAAAGTTGGATGACATCTATGATTGACAGCCGCACTGTATGCAAGTTTACACTTGACGCCTATGCGTATCACCCGTAGTTAAAGGGTTAATGAAAAAGTTCCCACCGCGGTCGCCAGATGTCAGACTACAGTTTGGACCAGATACTATGAAGAAGATTAGTCAAGATTGGTAGATTGCATGAATGAGTGTCACCTGTGAGTGGCATCATGAAGGTGTGGAACCTGTCCTCGTCCTCCCCCAGGTCCACCATGAGCAGGCGGCCCAAGGCCGTGTACAGCATACTCCTGCAGCGCATCTCCCCCACACTGGCCCCCACACCCAGGAACGGGAAGTGCTCAGACTGCAACACACAAACAACTATCAACAAGGGCAATTGAAATAGCGAATGAATGGATTATCCAGAGTCATAATAAGAGGAGAGCTAGTATGAAGAAGGTTGTGACTCTGGATGAAATGAAAGAAGTATATAAATCATTATAAAAAATTATAAAAAAACACAGAGTTTTATTTTCACAAATTGAGTATTTAATACCACCTCAAGTACTTTCGACTTATTCACGTCATTATCAAGAGGATACTAAAACTCTGTGTTTTTTTATAATTTTTTATAATTATTTATAAAAATGAATTTTCACTGTGTGAATACACAAACTTTAAAAAGTCTGAAAGAAGTATGTAAGGACAGAAAGAAATGGCAGTTGATCTGTAATGTTGGCGGCTAGGACTAGGGTTTTTAAAATTAGAATTTTGTATTTTTTTGATTTGTTGATTTAAAAAATGTAATTTGTTGTGTATGTTCCTTGACTTATAGGTTGGTACGCAGCTGACCACCCATGCTGTAGAAAATGGTTCATTTTGTCAATGTCACCCCTGTTTCAGGGAAAGTCGGCAAGAGTTGCAGGGTGTATGTTCATTTGAGATTTGGATTTAAATATTGTAAGTCCACAAGCGGCATGTTTAAGCGCGAACTTATACGTGTCTGCTTATGAAAATGCATATAATGTGAATCTTTAATGTTACATATCTTTGCAACTTAGATTAGATTAGAAGAGCAACTCGTAGGACTCACATTCATCCCTTTGCAATCGTATATAAAAACTATGCTGCCACCTTTCTAAAAATATTTTTACATTCTCAAGAGTTTTTTTGTACACATGGAACTGCAACTGTGCAGTTCATTGTTCTCTTTCTTACTAATGACCATTTTCATAAGTAGGTTGAAACAGATATATAGTTTCTTTTCGTTAAAATAATTTCTAGCCCACAGATATCATATGTCAATGGTTGCCACTCACCGTGTGGTGTGTCAGCATGAACTGCACCTCCTCCAGCACCACCAGCTTCCTGACGCAGGAGTAGCCCACGCTGAGGTCACTCAGAAGGCCCAGGGTCTTGCCCGTGATGGCCTCCGATCCACCCCAGTACTTCAGATTTGTGATTCTGAAATAGATACATCAAATGCATAACAACCAAAAGGGAACCCGAGGACAACGTAATCTGGCTGTGAAAATTAAACATAAATATGCACATTAAAATTAAACATAAAATGTGTACATATGTATGGTTGATAGCTCAGAGGGTAGAATGCTTGCATTCCATGCCAGAGGGCCATGGTTCGATTTGCACCAGAGGGCAATTAGGAGGACAGCTTAAGAGGTCAACATGAGTTGAAAACACACAATATTTGAGAGGGCCAGACTCAATCTGGGCTGTAGCGCCATCTAGAGAAAGTCAGAGGAATAATGATTAACATCCACAGTGCCAAAATGTGGATTGGTGCTCTTAATACAGATCATTTTACCTTAGTTTTTACACAGCAATAACATCAAAAATCGTTTAACATGTTCCTTTGGATAAATCTTCCCACCAATAAACTCTAGCGGGGCTATTCTTAGACCTTTTAGTCGTTGGTTGAGCCCACACTTTGACAAACTAATGCTGCCTGGCCTGAAAGTCTTATCACCGCGGTCATTCTTACCTACCGAATTTTGGTAATATTTGTATGAAGGCAAATCAGCTGTTCACTTGTGGCCATCTTGGATTGACAGGTCTTCATACAAATGCATCATTAGTTTTTCAAAACGTGGGCTCAACGGACGACTGAAATGTCTAAGAATAGCCCCGAAAGCATTCATTTTCGTTAGTGAATATTAAAAAAAAAAACAAAGTTGACTTGTGAAATGAGGAGTTAAAAGGCAAAGCAAAGAGTTGGGTGGCTGGATTATGACAAAAAATTGCCCTGTAATGCCACAATTTTGTCTATGTCATGTGTAGACCCCATTAAAACTAAAAAATGAAGTCACACTTTAAAACAGCAGTTGACATGAGTGAGTTACATTTTACGAATGAAGACGCTAAGGAGCATTGGTTCCTCGGTGATGCCCAGCACTTCAGAGAGCCGCCGGTACAGCTTGGAGTTCCTCTGCACCTGGTCTGACACGTAGATCTTCCGGAACTGCTCAAAGAAGGACATCATGGCCAGCTCCAGTTTCTCACAGCCTCCTTGTTGCTGCAAATACAAGAAATATATCTATGCACTTGGAACAAAGTGATTGACTGAAGTGACTTTAGAAAGGTGATAAACTGTAACTGTAACTCTGTCGCCATATCACTAGATGTGGCCAGAGCATCTGCAATTTTTCCTTAATTTTTTCCTATCCTTGCATATCTCAACCTTCAATTCATTCACATCCATCACCTTTTTCATACATTTTCTTCTTTTGCATTTACTTTGTATGCAAGAGGAAATTCAACCACCTATTCCATCTTATTGTCTGATGAAGATTGAGGAGCGAAAGACTCCAAGACAATAAAGGACACTTGAAAAGAATTGATATAAGTGGATAACGCAAAAGGACAGCCTGCTTTCCAATGTTAGTCGCTAATCTATTGCTAAAACATGCCCTGAGTTGATTTAAATGTGTTACTGTTGCAAGGCGTGAGTCTGTCAGGTCCATCAGCTGCAGCACTCTGCAGACCAGCTCTCCGTCCATGGCGTCATGCTCCTCGTTGGTGTTGAAGGAGACCCGTCCACCAATGGACGCTCCGATTATGTACACCAGCCACGTCAGTTGACCTACAGCATAAAAGAGAATAAATATATATATATAAGAGAAATAGTGAGGGACTCAGATGAGAGCCTTAAGGTATGCCACCTTTCATAAAAGTAAAATGGAAAAAACGTATTATAGTAAATGTATTATGCATAGTGCATCCTGCGCTGTATAAATAAATAATACAAAACTTAAAGCATGGATGCAATATACATACAGGTAGTTCTCAAGGTGATTAATAAAGGGCAGAATTTTGTAATTAAGTTTGCACTTTTTAATGTATTCAGTCTTTGAAATGCAATGCACCATTTACGAGACAAGTCTGGTTGTTATAAAGTGTACATATATATACATATATTACTATTTTGGTCACTTAAATGCATCTTGCACACAACTCAAATGCTACTGTATGCTTAATTTTAGTCACTTCTTTTCTCTTTACTGGTCTTTGCCTTTTTTGCCGGATTCAATAAAAGGCACAAGCAGGATTGTTTCTTCCTCCCTTTCAGAATGCTGTGGAAATGAGTTAGGCGAGTTGCTCATATATAAAATTTCACTAGTATTTCAAAACAAAACTTTGCTCGCTCGGCAGTTTCTATCTCAAATAACTCGTATATTAGGGCACTCGTATCTCGAGGTATTACTGTATATTCTTCCAACTATAGATTTCTAAGAATCGTAGTTCCATAAAAGTGTGACTTTTGCTCGCCGAGAAAAAAAAAGATAAATTCAAACTTGTGCCGAGTCCATAGAGGGAAAGATTGAGGGTTGACGAAGAGCAGACAGAAGGCAATGCCATGGCTGTGAAATTCTCAAGATTGGACTGAAATATGACGAGTGAGGGAGTTGATATCACTTGCTTCCTCCATGAGTAATAGTCAACATCGGAGGACTTGATACAGTAACAGTAAAAGAATCAATATGTATTGAGTATTGGCAAGAAGGTAATGCCCATTACCTTGGTAGATGAGCCTCTGAGGATCCGGGCAGTTGGCAGGTAGATCCTGGTACCCTCGGGCCGCAGTATCAAACAGGGTGACCAGCAGGGTGCAGGTTTTGGCATATTCACAGCGCGCAATCACGGATATCTGGTCTAGTTGCTGGCCCACCATACCCGTGTCCTCAAGGGGGTCCTCCAAGCCATCTCTGGAAGATTAATACTTTGAGATAAGTGCTGATTCTCTACTGATACCTTAATTCTTCTTCCTTGTGACAAAATCCCGTGTCAATCATCAAAAATCCTCATATCAATAACCAAACAAGATTTTTTTGAAATTTCAAACTAAAGCTAATACCATTTGGAAAGCGGAACTCTTACTGTGTTATTTACACACACCAAATCCATGGCTTATCCACCACTTTAAGTAAGTTTTCTATGCAAAAAAAAAATTATCCATGAATCAGCTATAGATCCAATGTTTTGTGAATAACACTGTATGTTAGTAAGGTTTTTGAAGAAACTAGTTATGCTGCACATGTATGACTATGTTAGATTGGATACGAAATACTAAGATATGTAGATGACAGGAAGTTACTGACATCATAAAAAGAGTGGCAAAGCAAAGGCAAGGCATACTGCCAGATTCAATGCCAATATGGACCAAGAGGATAGATACTGGAGTGGAGACTTCTTGAGGACATAAGAGGTAGAAGGATGCCTAATAGGAATTTTGTAATAAATTAGAGACATCAAAGTGCCAAAAATGGCATCTAGCACTGACACTTGAAAGCTTTTTGTTTTGTTGTTAAAGTTAAAATTATCATAAGGCATAACCATAACTGGGGAATTTACATGATATGAATTTTGTATGTTGGTATTACTTTTTTCTTGTATAAACTCACTTCTTGGATCGGTCCGTAGTCCAGTGGCAACACTTCGGACTCGTAAATGGAAGGTTGTGGATTCGGATCCCGGCGGAGCACACAAATATACCATTTATATTTCCAAATGTGCCTTTCGCTGGGTTGAAAAATTCATAAACCTTTACCAAAGACCGGTCACTGAAAGGTCCATCCAACCTTACAACAACTGGGTCTTGCTTGAGAATTGGCGCTTTCTACAGCGACGACCAAGCTCGCAGAGGGCTTTTGAGGTGTGATACACACAAAAAACAGCGCTCACCAAATAAATCATCCTAATATTATTATTATTCTGTTCTGACGTTTGAAGGTTTGCATCCAAACTATTGACGTGTAATTTAATTTGAAGATACATTGCCATTTCAAATTCAAACCACACAATGAGTTTTTTCAACTTCGTTCATCACATCCTGTCTCCATAATCCTCGCCAAGACTTTAAAAAGATGGTCGGAGGACATTAATAGGATTGCTAGTAGTCCGGTCGATAGCTCAGTTGGTAGAGTGCTTGCATTCTACCCCGTGAGCTCGGGTTCGAATCCCACCGAGGAGGGTGTCAGAAATGATTTCCAATTTCGGTGTGTATTTCAAACCCCATAATATAAATACCGGCGAGGTTTACTCAGCCTTTACAAGAAATGAGTACCAGCCCCCTCGGGAGCTGGGAAATTCCCACTTCAACTGAAGTGGTTGGCGTAAGGCCGGCCCCCTTACCTGTAAAAATAAATAGGTTCAACTCGCCACATGCGACCCCTTCGGGGATAACGCGGCCAGAAGTTACACTATATGTAGCTTAGTTGCGTTGCTAGTGACTGGATGCAGGAGGCCCAGGATAGAGATGCTTGGAGAGATCTAGGGCAAGGCTATGTTCAGTAGTGGAACTGACTAAGTATGAAGTGGATTAAGGACAAGGTTTGATTGTGGAGCCATGAGACAGACCTTACGACCACAGTGACAGAGTCCAGGCGTGAGGTGACATAGGCGCTGGTGACTTCAGGAGTGTAGGTCTCCAGCAGGTGGGGCTCGGTAGCCTTCACATACGGCACAGAGGCCACCATCCTCTGCCACAGCGACAGCAGGTAGTGGACAGAGTTGGGCGCAAACTGCCACATCTGATGACAAACAACATCTCATTACTACATTGTAAAGCATATTATGATCGAGCAGTAGCGGCTCCAACTAAAACTTGAGAGGGGATGAACTTGAAAGAAAATCTCATGCTCACCTGTGACCTGGCCATACACTACACCAGTCCCCTGTTCACACCTGCTCACCACCATACAGTACACAGGCAGAACAATGGCAATATCAGTAGGCTGACGATGTACAAGCCTCTTCAATTATTTGCTTTTTTTCACAATTTCATATACATAATGACCGGTCCGTAGTTCAGTGGCAACACTTCGGACTCCTAAATGGAAGGTTGTGGGTTTGAATCCTGGCGGAGCACAAAAAGTATAGCATTTATATTTTCAAATATGCTCTCCGCTGGGTTGAAAGATTCATATACCTTCACCAAAGACTGGTCACCAAAGGTCCATCCAGCCTTACAGCAACTGGAGGTCTTGCTTGAGTATAGCGACGACCAAGTTCGCAGACGGCTCTCGACGTATGATTCACACAAAAACAGCGCTCGCCAAATAAATAATCATAATATAATTATTATGAAATGTCTAGAGATGGAGGTGAGGAAGAGTAGATGTTTCCTGTTACCTGCAGACTCTGCACCGTGAACTTGGCCATCAGCTGTATGGCTGTGCGGTAGTTCTCCACCATCACCAGCTCCCCCAGCTGGTAGTTGGACTTGAGGCGAGCCAGCAGGCGGCAGAACTCGTGGTAGTTGGAGGGATCCGACAGGCCCTGAACATCAAATATACACGTCAACACCTTCACAGCACATTGCCTGGTCAGAAGCTCACTTGTTAGAATGCTTGCATTCCATGCCGAGGGCTACAGTTCTGTCCCCATCGAGGATACCAGAAGTGGTTATCCGCTTCAGTGTTTATTTCAAACCAACAAAAAATGCCTAAAATAGAAAATTAAATGCAAATGCTACTCAGATTTCTAAGAATGGAATAAAACAACCATAACAAAGCCTTTTTACACATCCACAGCGAATATCCCGGTATGTCCTATATACGGCCGGTCCATTTTTGATTCCTAGACTGGTGAGAGAAGCCATTGAAATTTATAGGCATCTGAACTTCAACAGTTTTGTCTAAACTAAACTAAATTGTCCAGTATTTGAAAACCAACACTCACCTCACTTTTGAAAACAATACCTAATATTTGTGTCAAAGACAATGATATAATCAGCTCCGTTTGCACAGTTACATAGTGCCATCTAGTGATGTGGACTGGAAACAAAATAAAAGTGTAAATATTCATGATAAACCTAATCATGATTACTATCTTCGCACGAAGGTATGCCGTGATTTGTGTCAAGTGTTATATGAAAAAATTAGTTCATCCTCAGTCGTCGTGCAGAGAGGGTGTCTCCTGAAGACGTCAGTTATGTCAAGAATAATGTAAGTTCTCTTATAACAGTTGGTTTAATATCAGATTAATAAATTTTAACTGTGTAATTATAATTATTGTAAATATGTCAAACGACTGTAATTCCAACCTAAACCTAACAATGAACCATGTTATATGTGAATACATGTTCTTGCCTGTGGGTTCTCCAGGATTCGCTCTATCCCCTCGAGCAGGCTGTCCAGGAACTTGGCGCGCTCCAGGTTGCTGAAGAGGCTGCGCCTGACGGAGGCCACCTGCACCAGGCAGGAGAGCGCCAGCGAGGAGAGGGAGGGCGGCAGCGCGTGGTACAGCGAGAAGAACAGCTTCAGCGTGGTAGAATCCAGGAAGGCCGGGCGCCAGCTGGTCGGGATCTGCACACAAGCAGACAATACACTTATATTTACAAAGTAACATTTTGTTTCAGAACGACCGATTTACTCAATATTTTATCCACCTTGCTTAAAATTCACTATCATAATGACTGACATCGGGAGCGCTTTTAGGGTTATGTTCAACAGATAACACATTTTCGACTATTTCTTATCGTTTAACCTTTTCGCTTCTGAATATTCTGGCTATATGAATACCCCCAGTATTGAATACTTTTTCAAGCACATTTTTAAAACATTATTGTTCCCTACCTTAATTGATTGACGACACTTTTGAACAAACTATGTGCATAGTGACGTCACATGTATTAGTTATTCAAGAACAACAATCACAAAGGTTTAGCACATTTCACTTGCAGACTTTTGAATTCTGTAACACAGATGTCTCGGATAAGTTGAAAATTGGATGACATATATGATTATGATTTGATATGATATTGACTGCAAAGGGATGAATGTGAGCCGTTCTACCAGTTGCCCTTGTTGAGACGAGAGGAGGAATAAATGAGGATATTTCATAAGAACAGATGCTGCTATAGTACCTATGGAAGAGACTGGGCATTCCAACTTTCCTTCTGATTTTTTCTTCGGATTGTTAGCCATTCAAGCCCCGCATTTCAAATATTCCATTGAATCCCTTTTTGAGTGAATTTGCAGACAATGAGCAGCTTGGGTGTGTTTGTCACCTGAACAGTGTAGAGCTCATCGGAGGACTCGTCGGTGCTGGTGCCGATGAAGTCAAAGGTGAGGCAGTTGATGGCGAGGCGCAGCAGCTGGGTGACCAGGCCGTGCTGCCTCTCGTCCCCCAGGTCCAGCGCCTCGTCCCTGGCAGATGTGAGCAGCGAGCACGCCAGCCGGAACAGCTCAAACAGCTGGGTGTCCCTACACAACACACATACATTTGGTATTGACAATACTATAAGTTACTAGCTGTACCCGGCGTGTTTTACAACACCATTTGCGTGTACGGAATAAATTATTTCCATACATAAAAGAAGCAGCCTTTACGCAACAATAGAGCCAAAAACAAAATTGAAATTGATTGTCGGTGTTATGGCCGAGGGTTAGAGGCGTATAGTTGACTAGCGTACTTGGAACCAGATAACGTTGGTTCGAATCTTGCATCTAGCCCACTTGACCATAACTTTGACCATGGTTCAACATATGCCGTTGCATGCCCACAAGCTTCTGCTTTCACATGAAGATAACTGGCCAGGAAAAATAAGTTGGTGTATTGCATTCCTTGCCACAAATCTAATTTACAAAAAAAATTGTAACTAAACTTCACACAATCTCTGGGTTAATTTTTACATTTTCTAAAAATGGTCTAAAACTGTTAAACAACAAAGCCAGGCATAGAAAACACCCAAGTGTGGTTCTTTCATTGATATTCTCAATTTAAATCCAAGGCCCTTTCTACCAAGCCTAAATGTCAAGCCATTTCGTAGGATTATGAAGCCTGATCGATGAAAGAGGTGTTATTCCTACGAAAATACTAAAATTGCGATCAAAACTTGAAAAGTGAGATTAGGAATGTGAAAATTTCAGATAGTATGTATGTTTTGATGACAAATAATAAGGAAGTTTGCAAAAAATTGTGTTTACCTGAATGAGGATGCTATCCTCCTGTGCTTGGTGATGGATCTGTTGGCATCCGCCTCTGATATCTGGTTCATCTCACACGTCAGCTGGGACAGCAGCTGCACCCCAATGGTGCAGTGCTCCACTGGACCCTGGACATCACAAAGACAACATACCAATTAGATATTAAAAACTGTTGGCGTCCGCCTCTGATGGTTCATCTCACACGTCAGCTGCTGCACACCAATGGTGGAAAGAGAAGAGAAGAAAAAAAAAATCTTTTAAGACATTATGGCATGAGTTGTAATTGGTTGTCAAAACACAAAATGGAGAAAGGGGCTGTCCATATATTACGTCATTCGCATTAAGGGGGGGGGGGAGTCTGGTCTGCGGATGATGGCAAATGATGTACGAGTACCAAAAGTGACGTCGTTCTTGTAAATACCAATTTCTTCAAAATATACAAAATATTATGTAAGTAATATAACATTATTAATTATTAAGCTCATCCATTATTACAGCAAGAGGGGGGGGGGGGTCATTAGATAATGACTGTATGATGATTGTAAGGGGGGGGGGGAGGTCGAAAATCGGCCAAAATCGATGACGTAATTTATGGACGGCCCCAAAGCAGACAAACATAAAATTTGACACATAAAAACATGTTTTGAATGACTACACAACTGCAATGTTTGACAGGACTGAAACAGATGTGGTAGATAGTATGTATCAATGCAGTAAGTTAGTTTCTGCTGCTCTATGTTATTACTCAATGCTCATACACAACAGATATTTATAATTGTTAAGAAGAAGAGAGAAGACAGTCTTGCCTGTAGGAAGTTGGTGACATCCGCCATCACATTCCTGAACACAAACTCCTCCTTGACTTCGTCGAACCAACCCAGCTTGGTGATCCTCACAAACAGGGAGACCAGCGCCTGGAAGGCAAGCAATTAAGTCACAAACAATCCACAATACATTCATTTTTAACAGGCAATATTTAATTCACATAATATTGTTAACCTTTTTGCTTCTGAATATTCTGGCTATATGAATACCTCCAGTATGGAATACTTTTTCTAGCACATTTTTACATCATTTATTGTTTCCTACCTTAATTGATTGACAACACTTGTGAACAAATTATGCGCACAGTCACATGTATTAGTTATTCAAGAACAACAATCACAAAGGTTTAGCACATTTCACTTGCAGACATTTGAATTCTTTAACACAGATGTCAGGGATAAGTTCAAAGTTGTATGACGTCTGTGATTGACAGCCGCACTGTATGCAAGTTTACACTTGACGCCCATGCGTATGCACTACTTGGTTACAAACTTAGGCCTCCAGTTTCCTATCTTAATTTTATGAAACTTTCTGTCATTTGTCAAGTTTAAAATTATTACCTGAACGACAAAGACGGCCAGCTTGGGCCGTGTTGCCAGATAATTGAGGACATAGTTCCTGATGTCCAAACGCTGTTGTAACGACAACACTTGTGTGGATCTGAAACATACAACATCAACCTTGTTATTGTTACTGTAACTCTGTCACCATTCCGCAGTGGGTGGCCAGAGCCTCTACAAATTTACCTCAATTTCTTACTATCCTTGCATAGTTCTTTCACTTCATTCATATCATATCAATATCAAAGAAAAGGCACAACCCAACAGCCTATCGACTATCCAGGCAATGGGGTGGGGGTGGAGGGGGGGGGGGTAATAGTTCATTCAATTTATGAAAGACATTATACTTTAGAGAGTATCCAAATTTGTATAAATATTTACAACACATAAATGAAAAGTAGACAAAAAAAAAACTGAAATCAGCTTAGCAGAAACGTAAGCTTCTGTCTAAGCTGATTCTCAGTCTGGTGGAAGATATCAACCAGGGAGGAGATCTCATTGAGTATTGCCATTAACCTCCCTACGGACATAAGGTTAGTTCTGCATTTTGGTCACCTCACTACACTATTGTATGCTCACATTGCCTACAATAATTGTCAGCTGAGGTGACCTGTGGCGTTGCAATAACAGTTTTTACAGAAGCTCCGTTAATGCAAAAGGTACTAACAGTAAAGCATGGTTTGTCCGGATGGCCATGGATGTGAGTACTGTCCATATCGCACACTTAATAATAAAAAGCAATAACTCAAAAATGTTGGGAAATCACATTTGAAGTTCAGACAACCAGTACAACTTGTATGGGATGAAAAAGGCGACCGATGTTTTATCTCGGTCATATTCGTCCAAATTAAACGGCTGTCGCATTCTACCTATTCTTCTCGCATTGTTCTTGCGTTTTATTACAAAATCTCGATTTTCTCAATTTTTAAGTTATTTCTCTTTATTTTTAAACGTGCGATATACTGGACAAATTATAGCCTTCATCTCTGTTTAAGTCGTGTTGTACATCTTGAGATGGGTATCATCATCATGAGTTATCTTACACCTGATAAAATGATAGTTTATTATATAATTTACCTCGATACTAATCTAGATAGAGTGGTGGCAGCGAGAAGTTGTGCGTAGCTGGAGTCCGCCCTCTCCAGCAGGGCCTGGCATCTGCCCAGGGTGTCTGTGGACTCCTGCATGACAAACATGAGCTTATGTTGCTAATGTGTTCATTTTTTTTAAGAAATCCTGTGCGGGAGACTCCCAACATTTCAGAGACTCTAGGGGACCAATTGTTGTAGTGCATCAGAGGTGTTTACGAGCTTGGTCGTCACTACAAAGCGCCAATACTCAAGCAAGACCCAGTTGTTGTAACGCTGGATGGACCTTTTAGGGACCGGTCTTTGGTAAAGGTTTTATGATTTATTTTAACCCAGCGAATAGCATATTTGGAAATATAAATGGTATATTTTTTGTGCTCCACCCGGATCCAAATCCACAACCTTACATTTACGAGTCCAAAGTGTTGCCCAAGAAATGCCAATGACACACGGTGTACCTGAGCGGTCACCCATCCAACATCTGCGCCCAATGTTGCTTAACTTCGGTGATCTGATGAGAACCGGTGCTTTCAACATAGTATTGTCGTTGATGTGTTCATTATATCCATTCCATGATAATTATGGCATACTTCTAGCCACAGATTTTACCATAACTCAATTTATTGCCGCGTTATCTCCGTAGGGGTTGCATGTGGCAAGTTGAACCCATTTATTTTTACAGGTATGGGGGCTGGCCTTATGCCAAACCAACCACTTAAGTTGAAGTGGGGGTTTCCCAGCTCCCGAGGGGGCTGGTACCCATTTCTTGAGTAAACCTTGCCGGTTTTTTTATTTAAGGTTTGAAATATACACCGAAACTGGAAATCATTTGACACCTTCGGGGTATTGGAACTCGAACTCTCGGCATAGAATGCAAGCACTCTACCAACTGAGCTATCGACTAGACATCAATGAGAAGTTATCATTATTATTATCTAATTTTTAAAACACCCCTAGCGTGGAGTGGAGACGGGCCTTAAGCGCCAAGCACGCCAACATTCAGCTCTGTGCTCTTAGCTACCGAGGATGTTCACATGCATGTAAATGAGGTTGCCTCACCTGAAAGCCGACCAAGGCCTTCTCAGCCTCCTGCCTGAGCGTGGCATCCTGCGCTTCATACAATTGCTTACACAGCAGCTCTATCTGCCGCACCTCCTGCAAAACAACACAAACATCACTTACAACAGATTGTTGACAATATATATCTGTTTCAACCTACTTACGAAAATGGTCCTTAGTAAGAAAGAGAACAAAGAACTTTACAGTTGCATTTTGCATGTGTCCAAAAAAACTCGGGCGAACGTAAAACCGTTTCTAGAATGTGGCAGCATTGCCGCATGTGTACTATGCCCGGAGCAGTCCAAACATAAGACGCATGCGGTACAAATCTTGTGCTCAACAAAATTGACGAATTTCAAAGGAAAATGGCTCGCACTTACACATACCTTTCATATTTGTATTTAATATTTTATTATTTGGTTCCTTGATTTATAGCCTGGTATGAGGCTGACCAACCATACTGTAAAAAATGGCCAAGCTTCAGGGAAGAACGGCGCAGGACTTTAATTAGAGATTTGGGTTTTTGTGTAGTAAGTTCACAGGCGTGTGGACGTAGATTCATATTGAATCTTAAATGTGAGTAAATCAGTGCAAGGTGGATCATACATTAAGTATTATTTAAAATTCTGCGTGTCTGCTTGTGGGAATGCATTTAATATGAATCTCAAATGATATATATCTTTGCAGCTTAGATTTAGATTAAAGATTAAAATCTGAGATTTTTAATAAATATTTTTGATGCTGCGGAATGATACAATGAAAAAAAGTTTCACTAAAAATATTTTTGAAATAAAGTACAGTAGAGTGTGGGCGGAAGCTCCTAATAGGTTATGTGTCAAGGGCAGAAGTCTTTTTTTGACAAATTGCAATTAAGTAATCATTTTGAGTGCACTATGATTTTACATATGAAATGGGAGTTGCGCAATACATATTTATCAATTTGTAGGAGAGTCGTTGCTAGAACCGCTTCGAGATAAGCAGATAAGGGAGACGTAAGCCCGCCTTGCCGAAAAACACCATTTAAGAGGTAACAGAGTCCAGAAAAAAACTGAAAATTACGGATTTAGGTTGTGAGCAATATAGTGTGTTTACAAACCTGTTCATCAGCCATTTCTTGTAGTTATTTAGCATTTGTGAGGGGTGAACAAGGTGATTTTACTCCACTCTGTCCATTTACGAAGTCGGTCTATAAACGTCAGTAATTCCTACGAGAAGATATGTTATTAATGGACATCAAGAGCGGGTAATATTCAATACCATGAAATTAGTTTCAACCTAACATAACATAGAACAACCTAACCTCAGTAGAAGAAAAATTGGCATAGATTTTAACGTTAAATAATAACAGACGCTCCCATAGGAAGTTACCTTAACGTCATATATTGCTGTGCAACACTCAAGTATAATGTTTTAAAGCTGGGGTTTTATGAATATACGCAGCAGAAGGTTTAAATTTTAACACCTAAGATTTAAACAATATTTTCATTAATAAAAACTGAAAAACACGACACTTGAACGATAGTTTAGAGAAGGCGAATCATTTTCGCGATGTCTATGTCAGATGTCTTGTCTATGACTAAAGGGGTTTTTACACTGTTTTCAAAACGTTATATCAGCAGTAATTTAAACGCAGAGTTGAAATCGATGATGCAGTTATCACGGGATTATACAGGAGAATCACTGCAAATGGAAAAACGGGTAATATTTTCTTTAAAAACAGGTAGTTTTACTAAAATACGATCACCGCTCGGTTGTTTATATTTTTACCGACCGCACGAAAAAGTGGGATACAAGAATTTAAAAATAATTTCCCAATATTAGCTCAAGGACAAGTGCTATTTTTAAAACGTTCATTACCTGTCATTCCGTTATTTTAAAGCAAATTATTCTGGCACATCAACTGGTAAAATCAATAGATGAAATAAAATAATTTATGATAAGTCTTGAGTTAAATCCTCGGCAACAAAATGCTTGATTTTCATTTCGCGAAATTTTGTAAGTAGCAACACTACTCATGTTAATGTACTGAACATAACTTTCTCCGTAATATTTTATCGGTAGAGTTGTGCTTAGAACTTAATATTTCATTTTTTAGATCAGGCAATATAAAAAGATCTGAACATAGCACATTTTTGACCTGAGAATAATGTACTATTGGACAAAAAAATGTTTGGGAACAATATATTGCAATCAGCGCATTTTACTGCATGACCACATAGAAATATGTCACAAAATTAAATGGCGACTGTCCTGATGGTAAAATCGCCAAGGAAAAAGTCAAGCATTTTCTTTACCGACAAGGAACTAGCATCAAATTTGAATGTGAGTATGTCAACAAAACTACATGGGTATCTTCATTATTAATTTATTTAAATAATTTCTTTGTATTTACACTTGGAATACCAGGGAATTACGAAAATCCACTTCTTCAATCTCAGTTCTTTTTTAAAGCGCTTGACAAAATAACCAGTCATTTATAAATTGAAAAATATTTTTGTTCCTGTTTTACAAGCCTCCTGCATAGAATAAAAACATTGTAATTATATTAAAAAAATGTTTTCTTAAAAAGAAAAAGGAAAAACTATACTTTTTTTCAGTGACTATAATCTATAATCTATAATCTAAGTTGCAAGGATATATTCATTTAAAGCTCTCAGATGTAAGCCCACAAACCAACAAGTGTAGTTCGCGCTTACAAATGCTGAATGTGTACTTACAAATAAAATCCAAACCTCAAATGAACATAAGCCCCACAACTTTTGCCGACCTTCCCTGAAACAGGGGTAACATTGGCAAAGTGAACCATTTTTTACAGTATGGGTGGTCAGCCTCATACCAACCTATAAGTCAAGGAATATGAATAAAAAATTACATTTAAACATATAAAAGAACAAAACCTTACAAAGAAATCTATACAAAAAAAGTCGGAAATTTCCTATGCAAAAAATGTAGCAAATGAATACACCAACACTAAAATGCCTTTTTTAAAAGGTGTATTTTAGTGCTCTCCCTCAATGAAGGAGCGTTCGAGAATGGTTTTTAGTATAGTTTTGTGTTTGAGATCTGAAATCATTTCTTAACACCTTGGTGGGGTTCGAACCCTAGCCCTCTTGCTTTGAACGCAAGTGTTCCAACTAACTGAGCTGCCTACCGGAGTTGACTTTATATTGAGATCCATCTGCGAGCTTGCTTTGGAATCATAGTCAATGTTAACTGAAAAAAAACTAGTTGCTTTAATGCTGGGTAAGCCGATGTGACTGGTTATGCTAGTAAGCTACACATATAGTGTAACTTCTTGCAGCGTTCTCCCCGAAGTGGTCATATGTGGCGAGTGAACCTATTTATTTTTACAGGTAAGAGGGCCAACCACTTCAGTTGAAGTGGGAGTCTCCCAGCTCCTGAGAGGACTGTTACTCATTTCTAGTGAAGCTGAGTAAACCTAGACGCTATTGAAATTTTGTGTTTTAAATAAACACTGAAACGGGAAATCATTTCTGACACCCTCAGTGGGATTCAAACACTCTACCATTAATGCAAGCACTCTACCAACTGAGCTATCGACCAGTCAGTATTTTGTGTAGCGTATATTGGAAAAAGGCGACTTATTTATTTTATATTTTGTATGGTTTGTGTAAGTACTTTATATTTGATGGATTGTTACATTTAATAATAAAATTTATATTTTAGTTTGGCATCATTGAAAAGCATTCGAGATGGCCACCATGCCTCCTGCGATTGAAGCATTACTTCTAAGCGAAATTGATGGTCAGAAGATAATATATGTGAATAATGACGCCACAATTATTCTTGGTAAATAAAATTTTAATTTATATATTTTTAATTAGTGTACCTAAATCTATTTACACAGTGAAAGTCCATTTTTAAATTTAAATGGATAAAAACAGAGTTTTAATTCACTTATTTCTTTCTTTTTTTTACTCAAACATTTTCGCCTAATGATTCACCTAATAATTCTGCTCCTGAAGATGCCTCATTAGGTGAAAATATTTGAGCAAAAAAAAAGAAATAAATAAGTGAATTAAAACTGTGTTTTTATCCATTTGAATTTTTAAATAATTAAAATTTTAATTAATTATACCTTTAATGTATTCTGGTCCTAATTTATAGATTATTAAGATCATTCTCGAAACATGGAGAATCATTCCACACCACCTAGCTGGATTTCCCCAGAATATTCAGTTTGAAAGAATTTGACATTTTGGTCATCCGTTGAGCCCAAGCTTTGACAAACTAAAGATGCCTGGGCTGGAAGTCTCATCACCACGGTTATTCTTACCCACCGAATATCTGTCATATTTGTATGAAGACTAATCAGCTGTTCACTTGCGGCCATCTTGGATTGACAGGTCTTCATACAAATATTACCGATATTCGGTAGCTAAGAATTACCGTGGTGATAAGACTTCCAGCCCAGGCATCATTAGTTTGTCAAAGCCTGGGCTCAACGGACGACCAAAATGTCTAAGAATAGCATCGTTAGTCACAAAAGAAACTCTCCAATGTCATTCAAAGATTATTGTTACAAAAGAAACTCTCCGGTGTCATTCAAAGATTATTGTTGCAGGGTAAATATTGAGAGTCCTCCATTGCTCACTGAGTTTTCTATAAATGTACCCTCACTGTATCATAGTAACAGTTATAAATATAATTTGAAGGTGACAATGAAGCTGTAGGCGAAGTAGAAGAAACAGTAATAGAGGACGACCAAGTAGCCTGCGAATATGTGGAGAGTGAAGAGCAGACAGAGATGCATATGGTCACTCGTCAAAATGAAGGTAAAATATCTTTTATTCTGTGACCTATTCATGTTTCACTTTTGGATTCCAACAAAGATGTTTAAATCTTTTGATCAAGTATTCACAATAAACCCAATGAAAGCTGCAAATAGAGCACGGTCTAACTGGAATTTTTTTGAAAAAAATTGTCATCTATTTGTAGTAGGTACTGATCATGAAAGAGTTTATTTTGATTCTCCTTTCTGCGGCTGTATAACCGAAATAGGCAATTTAGACCACATTTTCTTTAACTGCTGTCATCATTTTTATCAATTGTATTTTCTTTTTCTAAGAGCTGGTGTCTCCGTTCAATATCCTGTTAATGTTTCCTATCTTTTATTCCTGAATTTGAAACTCATTAACCTTCTGTTTCTAAATTTTATTTCCCACAACAACATCAAATTATAATTTACTTTAGCCAAAAACTACTTATGTTAATTTTCTTTAATTCCCTTAAAATTATGTTTTACATGTGTTTTTTGTTTTATTCTTATTGTTTTTATTATTGCTTAAAATTGTGGGTGAATCGTAACCTCTTCCCACCATTAAAAATCCCCCCAAGTGTTCTTGACACTGGCACCTCTGCTCTCCGCGGTATTCGCCGTACAGAAGAAAAAGAAGAAGTTTATTTAAAACACTTTTTAGTAACAGTAAGTTGAATAAAATATCAACATTGAACAGGAAACCCCCTTGACAGCACAATCCCAACGTGGTGGATAGGGGAATATTGGCTAGGTTTGCCTAGAGGGTAGGAATGAAATAAAATAGTCCCTGCGGACTAACAGGCTGTTGCCAACCTGTCTGTCCAACGTGGTAACTTATTGACGGAGACCGGTCAAGAACGCTTCAAGAAGAAGTTGAAGAGTTACATGTTTTCCAGAAAACAAGTGAAGGATGGGCGCCCTTGGGGTGGCTGGAGCCACTAAGCGGCGCCCAAAGCAGAAAATAGTCCAGTAGCATCGTACATTATGTGTACCAAGAAGTACGTAAAATCATTATGTTTTCCAGATGACTCCAATGTCTTCTTGCAACAAGATATGGAAGAGATAAAGATTGAACAGGAAGAGGTTACCCTTGAGGACGATGAGCAGATTTTTCAAATCATCAAGTCTGATAACGAAGTCGTCACACAGGTGAGTAGCGGTGTAAACGCAAACATAACCTATAAATAGTTACTATAATTTCATGTAATAATAGTTACTAAGTATAATGGTGTCTGTCCTGTTGAAATATCCTCACTTATATGTACCTCCTCCTCCAGTTTCAACAAGGGCAACTCGTAGAACAGCTCACATTCATCCCTTTGCAGTCAACATCAGAACTATGAGAACTTGGTGTTTTCACAACTCATTCCTCTGCCAAACTGCCCGCTTATGGAACGAGTTACCGGTATCTGTGTTTCCACCTCAATTTAACCTTGTCCTATTCAAAACCAATCTCAAAACAAAGCCAACACAACACTACGCAGCTAGCTGCCCTGTTACAAAGGATCAGGACATCAACCGCCACACCATTTACACATATGTGGCACGACCCCTAGAGTATCTGAAATCTAGGAAGTCTCACGCACAGAATTTCTTAAAAAATCTCTTGTCTTTTCTGTAAATAGTGAAACTAGGAATGTACCTGAAAAACAATGACCTAGTTTGTTGAACGGGTTCACCATCCCACCTTTTACATTTTCTCCCCATTTCCCCTCAAGATTTTGAAAACTTGAATAAAGCAGTGAGATTGTTAGTTTTGGGCTGGAATTACGGTCGTTTGTTATATTTACAATTATAATTACTACACAGCAGTGGCAAATGGTGAAATTTCAAAGAAGGTTCTCTCTCCTTCAGTGTCCTGGCAGCTCTCATAAAACACACCCCTAAAACACAACAGCAGCATCATTGTATTCCATCAGACTAGCTTTGATCTCAACTGCCTTTGAAGGCCACAGAAGATTTGATCGCTGAGCACATTTCCAATTGAGATCAGCTGCATCAAGAAGCAGCTGCCTGGACATCCCTGCAAGAAGGCCCCGCACTGTTTTTGGAGACAGGGCATTCAAGGCAGCGGCTCCAATGACTTGGAATGCTATTCCCGCCTCACTGAGGGAACTGAATTTAGAGAGACTATTTAAAAGAAGTCTGAAGACTCACCTCTTCGTCCGATCATATGAACAAGCGCCTTTGTAGTGACACACTGTCATAAAAGGCGCTATACAAATTTTGTAATTATTATTATTATTCTGCCAGGTGATTCTGACTGACGAGCAGTGTCGCATGCTGCAGGACTATGGCAGCGTGGTCCTCCAGCAGGGAGCCAAGCAGTACCTGCTGGACGGGGAGGGGCTCAAGGAAATCACCGACAGCATGGAAGACAGCTGCCTGCTGACAGACATGCACAAAGAGTAACACACACACTTCAGCTTCTTCTCTTATCTTCAGATTCTTATTAAATTTTAAGCTTAAGAAGAAACGACCACATAAGTTCATTCTTGTTAGCATTGAGGGTAAGGCCGTTTTCTTTCATCTGCCCACACACCTCCATGACATCCATCCTAACATGAAGAATCTAAGTTGCAAGGATATATTAACATTCAAAGCTCACACCAAATGCATGCCCACAAACAAACATGTGTAAGGTCGCGCTTACAAATGCTGAATGTTTGCTTACAAATTACAATCCAAACCTCAAATAAACATAAACTCTTTAAAGTTTGTGTATTCACACAGTGAAAATTCATTTTTATAAATAATTATAAAAAATTATAAAAAAAAAAAACACAGAGTTTTATTTTCACAAATTGAGTATTTAATACCACCTCCTCTTGATAATGACGTGAATAAGTCGAAAGTACTTGAGGTGGTATTAAATACTCAATTTGTGAAAATAAAACTCTGTGTTTTTTTTTTTTTATAATTTTTTATAATTATTTATAAACATAAACTCTGCTACTTTTGCCAACCTCCCCTGAACCAGGGGTGATATTGGAAAAGTGAACCATTTGTTACAGCATGGGTGGTCAGCTGCATTCCAACCTATAAATCAAGGAACTTGTGGAAATTAAGTAGTAGTCTATTAATTGATTTACGTATGTAGCAAGGCCATCTTGGATCCTGTCACGGGAGAATTCCACATGGATGAAGTTCCCGCCGAGCCAGATCCCCGCCTGGAGGAGTTTGGGGAGCTGGAGGAGGTGCTGGAGGAGCAGGTCAGCGAAGAGTTGCTGCAGCAAGAAGACATGAGCCTAGTGGAGCACAACGCAGAGGGAAAACAAGAGCAGGGTGACTGCAAGTACATCTTTGTGGAAGGTGATCAACAGCATTCTTTATTTAAACGCAACTGTTAAGAATTTAACTTACCTACCAATGACACAGTTGTATTTTTGTCTATGGTGTTTTGCTACAAACTTCATGTCAATGTTTGATAGCTGTTTCCTACTTTCTACTCTCTCGAAACTTGACAGCAGCAACTTGTGAGTTTGCTCTCATCCAGCTACTAAAAAAAAATGCAACTAAGCTACACATGTAGTGTAACTTCTTGCCGCGTTATCCCCGAAGGGTTTTTTCGCATGTGGTGAGTGGAACCTATTTATTGTTGCAGTTAATGACACCGTAAGGATTTTGAAACAAAGTTTTTTACTTGAGGCACTGAGTAATGTGAAAAAGTGATAAATCATGTTATCATTATTTCTCAAGGAAGTTGTCAATGATGCTGGAGAGTTACTCTCCGGGATCTGTGCCGTGGTCTGTGGAAGCTGGAGCTTCCAGATGTTTCGCTCATATCTATGATGGGCTTCTTCAATTGAAAGTGAAATGATCTTGATGAAATGTGGGTACAGTCGGGATTTGAGTATGAAAAATGATGACGCTCTACATGTGTGTTGTGCTGTGGAGCAGCGACATCTGTTTACTATGGCCGTGTACGGGGAGCGCGCTTCAAGCACTCACACACCGTTCGGAGAGCTCATCGTAAGCAAATATTATGAGCTATGACGTCACGCACGACACCTCGGCCGTTCGCTATTTTCGCTTTTTTGCGAAGGTGGGTCGGCTTAAGCGTTCCTAACTTCACACCAATGGTTCATACCGTTCCACTGACAGTTGACAGCTAACCTCAACAACACGAATATTAGACACAATTATTAATGTTAAATAATGGATTTGAGATATCAAAAGCTCTTCAATAATTGCAAATTCTGCTGGAAATATTAGAATCATGGCTCAATAATGTGTTTTGAGATAAATCTGCATCCGTTCTGCCGAGCTTTGACAGCTGCTGTCTGGTTGACATATGAAATTCGCTTTTTATCGTTCGGGGAGGTTTGCGATCGAGCTACCCCCCACCACGATTTTTACTGTAAGCGTTCAAAGTGCTCAAGCTAGCTCCCCGAACACGGCCTATGTATGTGTGTATGTAATTGTGGGGTATTTCACCAACCTATCTTGCTTCTACATGATGATGATGATGATGATGGATGATTTCTTTCCTGTGGCGCCATTTAATGGTCCAGGACCATCTCAAGGGCGCCATGGCTTCTCGAGAAAAGTAGTGTCTTCAGTTCCTTTCTGAAGGTGGTGGTAGGCTGGTTCGCGCGAACACCGATGGGTAAATTGTTCCAGGCCACCGGCCCGGCCACCGCAAAGCTTCTGTCTGCAAAGTTTGATGTGTTTGCTCTATTGGGCACTATAACCTTGTTGACAGAAGTAAGGGCAGAGCGTAGTGGTCTTTTTGAAGTCCCATCGACAGAGCATAGCTCAGCGAGACATGGGGGTGCAGTGCCGTTCAGGGCCCTATGCACAGTGAGACACAACTTAAATTCCACCCTCTCTCGGACCCTCAGCCAGTGCAGTTCTCTCAGCAGTGGCGAAATATGACAGCTCTTTCCCTGTCGAAAAATTGCCCTGGCAGCAGCATTGAAAGCCATTTGCAGCCGATCAAACAATTTCTGCGGTAGTCCAGCATATATGATATTGCAGTAGTCTAATCGGGAGACGACGAAAGCAGCTACGAGGCTTTTGACAGCATCCACAGGCAAACATCTTGAGATGAGGCTCAATTGGCGGATATAGAAGAAAGCTGTGCTCACTGTCCTGGACACTTGTGCCTCCATCGATAGTGCTCCGTCTAGTAAGACACCAAGGACGGATATGGTGGAGGATGGTATTATGCTTGCACCAGAGAAAAAGATTGGCTGAGTACCCAAGAGGTGCTGCCGACCCGGAGAGGCGACCCACATGAACTCAGTCTTGGTTGGATTCAGTTTGAGACGTCTATAGGCCATAACGTTTGTGAGTCTTTCCAAGCAATGGGTGGTCCTGGCCAAAAGATCGTCTTTTTTGTCGGGACTGCAAAAACCAACGAGGACACGATCATCAGCATATGCATAGCTTCGCATGCCACACTCCTCCAAAATATTATCAATACAGCCAATGTACAAGATAAAGAGGATTGGACCAAGGACTGATCCTTGGGGTACTCCTTGAGAAACAAGATCTTCTTTGGTTGAGTCAGACTTAAGCCTAATGGACCACCTTCTATTATACAGGTACGAGCGCAGCCATTCGATGACAGTACCACAGATGCCATACTCAGACTCCAGACAATGAAGAAGCATTTCATGATCGACAGTGTCAAAGGCGGCACTCATGTCGAGAACCGTTACTAAACCAATGTCACCTGATGCCACTCCCACAATTAAGTCGGATGTCAGCCTTGTGAGGGCGGACTCAGTTGAATGATGCTTCCTATAAGCGAACTGATATTTCTGCAATAAGTTGTTATTCTCGAGGTGAGTCATCAGCTGGGATGCAACGGTACGCTCAAGCACTTTAGATAAAAAGGGGAGGCCTGAAATTGGCCTATAGTTGGTTGGGTCGTCAGCGTCGAGTGTATTTTTCTTAATTAGAGGAGTGACATGCGAAATCTTCCAGGATGCCGGTACGACTCCATGCATCAGAGATATATTCATAATTTTAACAGTCAGGGGTAAAAGGAGATCAAGGTTCTCTTTGAGCAGTCGTGTGGGTATGGGATCCAGCTGACAATGCTTGGTGGGAGAATTGCTGATGGTCTTCTTGTGCGTCTTGTGGTCTTCTTCTTCTACATGTGCGAGTTTGTCAGTTGAAAAGCGCCATCTATGGATTTCATTATGAAACTTGGAGCAGGGTGTGAGAAATCCATTGACTTACAATATCTGTGGACTAGAAATTATATTAATGAAAATATGCAATATAAATCTGTTTCAACCTACTTATGAGAATGGTCATTAGTAAGAAAGAGAACAAAGAACTTCACAGTTGAATTTCCATGTGTACAATAAAACTCGGGAGAATGTAAAAATGTTTCTAGAAAGGCGGCAGCATTGCCGCATGCGTACTACGCCCGGAGCAGTCCTCACTCCTTCCTCACTTTTCCAAATACCCGTTGTTGTAATTTGTTTCAGTTCCCATAGAAGAAGGTATGGATGCAATAAAGTTGAAAAAGGGTAAACATGGAATCAAAGGAGAACCACGGGAAGGCTTAAAATATACCGACATGGAAATGGGAAATGAATATGTACGTGATCTATAATTTATATTCTTTATTCTAAGTTGCAAAAATGTATTTAGGTTGAAAATTCATATTAAATGCATGCCCATAAACAGACACGTGTATTTCGTTTGCGCTTACAAATGCTGCATGAGTACTCACAAATTAATATCTAAACTTTGAATGAAAACCCTGCAACTTTGCTGACCTTCCCTGAAACGGGGGTGACATGGGGGGGACATCAACTGTTTTTTACAGTAAAGGTAGTCAGCCTCATACCAACCTATAAGTCAAGAAATACAAATAATAAATAACATTTAAATAACATGACAGGTCCGAAGTCCAGCGTAAATAGAAGGTTGTGGGTTCGAATCCTGGCAGAGCACAAAAAATATACCATTTATATTTTCAAATTTGCTTTTCGCTGAGTTGAAAAATTTATAAACCTTTACCAAAGACCGCTCATCAAAAGGTCCATCCAGCCTTACAGCAACTGGGTCTTGCTTGAGAATTGGCGCTTTCTACAGCGACGACTAAGCTCGCACAGGGCTCTTGAGGTGTGATACACATAAAAACAGCGTTCACCAAATAAATCACCCTAATTTATATTTTTTAATTTTTATCATTTAAGTATGTAAAAACAACAGAACCTTAAAAAGAGGTCGAGAGGATAAGGCATTGGCACTCGAGTTTGCATCATTGACATTAGCGCCGGTTCAAACCTCACCTGCATCGTGTCCTATCAACAATAACTTTGACCCTTGTTCAACAGATGTCATTGAATAATTATTAACTAATAATTGAATAAAATATTAAATTCTGAATTATTAAAATCATTCATTAAAAATAATCTGCATTAAAAATATTAAATAAGAAATTTTACGTTGATAATGTTAATACATGTTTCTGGCAAAGCAGGTTGGTGAATTGCATTGCTCTTCACAAATCTATTTAAAATAATCTACCCAATAAAAATACAGTAGTTATATAGCTCATTGCTTGAGTTTATTTATTATACTTTTATTATGAAGTATGTAACGAGTATGTCAACGATGTGACCATGTTGAAAGCACCGGTTCCCATAGATCACCGAAGTTAAGACCCCATAGAGCGAATACGTCCAAAACGGTGTTCTGGGTTTTAAATGTCCACTATGTTTACTTTTTTTTTTAAATCTGTTACTGTCAGAATAAAATAAAGAAATGTATACTTTACAGATTGACCGTTTCCAAAAATGATAAAAGTTATTTGAATTCTGTCAAAATGTACACAAACTTATGAAATATTACGAAATAATGCTATCTGGGTTCAATGAATAACTTGAATTTTATGAATGAAAGTATACAAAAAATATATATGAATAGTAAGTTTATTAATCAAACTCAAAGTTGACCGCATTTTTTTTTCGTGATAATGCATGTTAATTTAACAAAATACAATAAAAAAACAGCTCCGAAAATTCCATACAATTTTGTTAGGCGAAAAGCTACAGAATAAAAGCGGCTGTTTATTTCGTTTCAACGACATTCGAGCTTGAGATGCAGAGCTGAGAGCACGTCCCATTGTCTAAGAAATTTCCGGCGCGCGAGCTTACGCATACAACACCCGATTTTGACGTGTGTGTGTGAATCCATTGGCTCACGCACCAGGGTCGCAATCTTTAACTTAATGGGGTTTTTTCTTGATTTAAAAAAAATATATCGATAGTTTTGAAGTTGAACCATTCTTTTTTATAAATAGTTTTGTGAATTAAAATTGTCTTCACCAACCAAATTTGTCTGGATAGACAATAACGCGGCAAGAAGCTTCACTATATGTGTAGTTTAGTTAAGTTGAGTTGATCATATATTTGTGTTCTTTAACTTGTAGGTTGGCATGTGGCTGACCACCCATGCTGTAAAAAATGTTTTTACTTGCCAATGTCACCGCTATTTCAGAGAAAGTAAAAAAAAAATGTATGTAATTACACATGCAACATGTGTAAGCGTGAATTTAGATTTGCCTGCATATTATAGGCGTGCATTAAATATGAATAAGCCTTGAATGTCAATACATCTTTGTAACAGAGATCGAATAAGCTATATTAAAAACGACCAAAGTCCGTCGATATTGAAAATGAGGTAACTCTGCAGAGGCTCTGGCCACCCCTAGCGGAATGGTGACAGAGTTACAGTTACAGTCTGTAATAATCTATAATCGAAGTTGCAAAGCTAAATTAACAATCAAAACTCGTATCAAATGCATGCCCACAAACACGTGTTAGTTCGCGCTTACAAATGCTGAATGTGAACTTACAAATAAAAACCAAACTAGAAAATGAACAAATAAATAAAGTGGAAATATATCTACAGAGGTACTGGCCACCCCTAGCGGAATAACGACTGGAAACAAATCGCCACCCGAAAAATATTGAGAACTCATGTTGTAGTCATTTAGGGCGTTGCTTAAATTACAATTTTAAAACATTAAATAATTGGTAAGATTTCTAATAATGTAGAAAATATGAAACTCTTTTTTTAAATTAGTTTTCGGTGAACGAGTAACCCTGTGCAATAGAAATTTGTGAAAGGGACATCGCCATCCCAGATCTGTACACATATAGTATAATTTGAGGCAATGTAACATTATTAGTCAAAATAAATGACACCAAAAATCATTTTTGCGTGCAAAACTTTTAGTTACCATATCACGTCAAAGTAGAAAGGGACAAACATATTTCTGTCTCACGGCTCTCATCTACCAGACAGAGGGAAAAGTATTGAACACAAGATGTTGTGACACACAATGCAAAAACTAATCATTTTTTGCCTTGTGTGTCACGACAGTATGTGCTAAAATCTTTAATCCTTAATTTATACTTTCATTGTACTGTTTATGTGAGACATGCCTTTTATTTGGATTTCGGGAATGGAGAGCAAACCATAACACTAGGTATATATAGCGCTCAAAACTCAAGGGCGTTTGAGGACGGTAGCCTCTTAAGCAACATTGGGCGCGGATAGTACTTGGATGGGTTACACCGCTCAGGTACACCGCGTGTCGTTGGCATCTTGGACCGGTCCATAGTCCAGTGGCAACACTTCGGACTCGTAAATGGAAGGTTGTGGATTCGGATCCCAGCGGAGCACAAAAATATACCATTTATATTTCAAATGTGCTCTTCACTGAGTTGAAAAATTCATAAACCTTTACCAAAGACCGGTCACTGAAAGGTCCATCCAACCTTACAACAACTGGATCTTGCTTGAGAAATGGCGCTTTCTACAGCGACGACCAAGCTCGCAGAGGGCTCTTGAGATGTGATACACACAAAAACAGCGCTCACCAAATAAATCATCCTAAGATTATTATTTATTATTATTAAGTTCCTTGACTTATAGGTTGGTATGCGGCTGACCACCCATACTGTAAAAAATGGTTCACTTTGCCAATGTCACCCCTGTTTCAGGGAAGGACGGCAAGAGTTGCAGAGCTTATGTTCATTTGAGATTGGGTTTTTATATTGTAGGTCCACATGCGGCATGTGTTAGTGCGAAATTATACATGTCTGCTTGTGGGAATGCATTTAATATAAATCTTAAATGATATATATCTTTGCAGCTTAGATTAGATTAGATTATTATAGGGCATGCAATCTCGAGACGAGATAGCTAAGTCGAGATCTCGAGGGATCAGAAATTCGATCTCGAATGTTACCAAAATAATAGAATTTTTCATTCAATTAACCCATAAAAGCACCTAATTTTAGCACACCATGACAGTAACTGCACAACTGAAACAACTGTAAACCAACAAGTGCCTGCATGCACTCGAATACCCTCCGCTCACTTAGTCTAGTCAAAACTACTTCACTTCACTTATTATTTTCTATCCTGCTCGACCAACATCGTAAATAGTCGGGATAGTTTGCGTATGCGGTCCGTCCTTTCCTTCATCAGTCAGCGAATCGCTCGCGCGCAGAGAGCATGTGTCATGCATCGCAGACTACTGCCGCTCGATCTCGTCAATCTCGGCCGGGATCTCGCCATTTTATGCTTCGAGATTGATCTCGAAAAATGAGGCGAGATCGAGATTGCATTCCCTAGTAACGAGTTAACTGTTTATTTCAGAAATGCGAGAAGGCTGTGTACTTGAAATACAATCCTGCCAGAAGAAAACACAAAAACTGCAGTAGGCCTGGTACTGGTTTTAGCCTGAAAGGTAAGCAAACAACTCTGTCTTACAGTGACTAGAATAGGAGCAACGAATGTGTCGTTAAGTGTTTTTTGGTAATTATACTATGGACTCAGAACAATTCATTTTTTTAAGGAATCCTTTGTGAGAGACTCCTAAATTTCAGAGGGGTCTATAACACTTGTTGGTACTGCAGAGGTGTTGGTGATGTGGTGGTTGATGTCCTGATCCTTTGTAGCAGAAGTGTTGGCTGTGTAGTGTTGTGCTATGTGCTGCGTTGGTTTTTTTTTGAGACACTGAAAGCAAGTTATTATTCCTTGACTTGTAGGTTGGTATGAGGCTAACTACCCATACTGTAAAAAATCATTCACTTTGCCAATGTCACCGCTGTTCCAGGGAAGGTCAGCAAAAGTTGCAGGGTTTCTGTTCATTTGAGTTTTGGATTTTAATTTATAAGTGCACATTCAGCATTTGTAAGCGCAAACTTACGCGTGTTTATTTGTGGGTATGCCTTTAATATGAGTCGTATAAATGCAAACGCCGTCAATTCCTTACGCAATGATTTTGAGAAAAATAAACTTATGTTTTGAACGCAATTTGGAACCAGTTGGAGATGACGGCGTTTGCACGAAATCATACTTTTTCAATTAAAATTACGAAGGATTAAGTGAGGTTTTCATCACATTGCACACAGCAAATGATTTGTTACACTACGCAGAATCAAATTCAATAATTATCTCAAAAATCATAAAATTTGGAGATAACGGCGTTTGCAGTTATACGACTCATATGAGCTGTAAATACACAAACTGTTAAAAGTTAAATCATCCTGATATTATCATTTTATGAGTTGATTGTTTTGTATTTGAAGACAGACTGCCACCGGTGGGCACCAAGATCTATGTCGGGAGAACTAAACAGGGCAAGAAGCTGTTTGCCAAGATCCTGGCTGTCCAGCCACCTGGGTCCAAGAAGGTCAAGGAAGATCCTCTCAATCTCAACAAAATCCTGGCCACTAAAGACTCTTCAAGGTAAGTAAATTTAAAGTAGAAAGAAAAGGGGTAGATCTTGAGCAAGCTGATTATATATATACCGGTCCGTAGTCTAGTGGTAACACTTCTGACTCGTAAATGGAAGGTTGTGGGTTTGAATCTCGGCGGAACACAAAAAATATACCATTTATATTTTCAAATATGCTCTTCGTTGGGTGAAAAAATCATATACCTTTACCAAAGACCGATCACTATAAAGGTCCATCCAGCCTTACAGCAACTGGGTCTTGCTTGAAGATTGGCGGTTTTTTACAGCAACGACCAAGCTCGCATAGGGCTCTTGAGGTGTGATACACACAAAAACAGTGCTCACCAAATAAATCATTCTAATATTATCACTAATTGTATTTACAACAGAATATTACTACTACTAACTGAATAATATATAATTTCCTTGATTTATAGGTTAGTATGATGCTGACCACACATACTACAAAAATGTGTGCCAATGTCACCCCTGTTTCAGGGAAGGTTGGCTAAAGTATCAGTGTTTATGTTCATTAACGGCCTGTTGCACCAACTTCCAATCAATATTTGATTGACACATCAAATTTGATTGCTTAGTTCTGGTAAGGACCTCGGTTAAATATTTTTCGGAAGTGGGTAATAATATGTGGAATTTGAACAGGAAAGATGATGTACATCAGCTGGTTAACTTATATGCTACCAAATTTTTTATTTATTGGGAGAAATCACACTTATTAATGTTGATTTTTGTCTGATTGGAGTTTGGTGCAACAGGCCCTAAATGTTTCTTTGCAACTTGGATTGCAGATTATTGTAGAAGAGATGGACTTGTTTGTTTCAGGTGCAGTATAGATGAATCAACTAGTGCCAACATTCTGGACGACGCTGATATGGAGAGTATAAGAGATGGCTTGCTGGAGGACATGAAGGAGTATGTGACGGTGTTCAAGATCACACCCAGTCAGCAGCTGATGAGCCCTCCCACAGACACCCCGGAGACAGGTAATCACTTGGATTTATACGAGGGGCGCTACACAACTCTTTAGACAAACTCAGAAAAACAAACACACTTTTGCACACGCTTAAACCAATTTTTGAAAGACTTTTGCCACTCTGAATGAGCATGCTCCAAAACACACAGTTTGAAAACATCAACCGCTTATTGGGGCGTTGAAAACGGTTGACCACACAGTTTATTTTTGATATGCGGGAACAAGAAGTCATTGGGTGCTAATTCAGGATTGTACGGAGGATGATCCACCAATTCAATGCTTTGAGCACTCAAAGCCTCACATGTGTACGCTGATGTGCATTTTGTACAGTTCGCATTTTGAAGGTGAAGAGTGATTTGTCTTCGGCGGTTTGTTTTCCTCAATCCACTAAATATTTTTGGCAAACAAATGGTTGTATACCATTTGGAATTGACCGTTTTACATTACTCAAGTGGTACAATGGTGACATGATCAGTTTTTCCGAAGATGCAGGCGATCATTTGCTTCAAATTGCTTTGTTCACAAACATATTTTTTGAAGATTTGGCCCGTGTTCGAAGACCCATATGTTTGACTGTTGTTTAGTTTTGGGCTCATACGCATGCATCCAAGATTTGTCACCTGTCACAATCTTGTACTAGTCTTTCGAACTATGGGAGATCTATTTTTGCAGCATTTTCTTCACAAATTGACACTACCCTCCTTTCGAACAATTTTAAAATTATGCGGAATCCAGCATTCTATCCAGAATTCATTGTTATCAGGGACCACAATGATCAGGTCTTCAATAAAAATAAAATAATTAGATAGCGTAGGTAATTTTCTTCCTATACTAATTTACATGCCATGCAACACAAGTAGGTAGGCAATAAAAAAAGAGACACAAGATAGTTGGTTCTAATCTAATCTAATCTAATCTAAGCTGCAAAGATATATATCATTTAAGTTTTATATTAAATGCATTCCCACAAGCAGATATGTATAATTTCGCGCTAACACATGCCGCATGTGGACCTACAATATAAAAACCCAATCTCAAATGAACATAAGCCTTGCAACTCTTGCCGTCCTTCCCTGAAACAGAGGTGACATTGGCAAAGTGAACCAATTTTTACATTATGGGTGGTCAGCCGCATAACAACCTATAAGTCAAGGAACTGGCAAAGTGAACCAATTTTTACATTATGGGTGGTCAGCCGCATAACAACCTATAAGTCAAGGAACAAAAAAACTGATACACTTTTCTAGCCTTCTCCCATGCAATTTCGTTCTTTTATCAGTTTTCCCCATATTAGTGCTCTTTATTCATCAACCATCATTTATTCATTGAATTGAATGTCTTTGTTTAAGAATGGGAACGGAGTGCATCCATACAGAAGGTGTTCTCCATCCTCATGCAGATCCCACACCTGATCAAGCTGCTGACCAGGCGGAACCTCATGCTGGTGAAGGTAGTGAAGGACGAAGCCCTCAAGAAAGAATACAGCGAGACGGGGCGCATGCAGCAGCAGGCTGGCTCTCACGAGTGGGTCTACACTACCCTGCATGACCTGCTGCTGCCACACAAATACCAACAAGGTATGGAACATGGCAACTCCTGCTGTAAGGAAGGGAATAGGGAGAAAGGGCGCATGCAGCAGCAGGCTAGCTCTCAGGAGCTTTGCGGTAGCTGGGCCAGTCGCCTGGGCTGGAAGTCTCATCACCACGGTAATTCTTACCTACCAATAATACGTTAATATTTGTTTGAAGACAATCAGCCGTCTCAGGTCTTCATACAAATGTTACCGATATTCGGTAGGTAAGAATTACTGTGGTGATGAGACTTCCAGCCGTGGCCCGGTTAGAGGACAGTCCTTGTTATTTGAGTTTTTAATGTGTGACAGAGATCCTAGCTTTATATTTGAGAATCAGCGAGTGTGGATTGCAATGTTTTAGCTTCCTCGGCCGCCAGCAACTTTCTCCTCATCAAGATCCTGGTGCTGGTGGAGGGAGACAGCGCGGTCACACGGATCTACATCATGGACAGCCCCAGGAGCGGGCACAGCAAGCTGGAGCTGGGGCTGGCTGCTGCGGGCAGCAGGGCAAGGCAGAGGCGCCTGCAGATGGACGCCAACCAGTTTCAGTGCAGATTCTGTGAGGTGCCTGCTTTTCAATTTTCACTCACTCATCATTAAATCAAAAATAAAAATCTTCATACATCTAAAAAAAACAGTCTAATGTGTAGGTACTTACAAATTAAAATCCAAACCTCAAATGAACATAAGTCCTGTGTCTTTTACCGACCTTCCCTGAAACAGGGGTGACATTGGCAAAATCAACCATTTTTTTACAGTAAGGATGGTCAGTCTCATACCAACCTATAAGTTAAGGAAGTCCATCAGAGGTAATTTTACATGAGCAATGTTTGTATGTGTACTGGACCTATGTGTCTTATGAAAACTGAAAATTGATTTTAAGACATGAAGAGAGTGATAAATATTGAGGAGATGAAAGAACTGTGTAAGGACAGAACAAAATGGAGACACATCTGCAGAGGTACTGGCCACCTCTCACAGAATGGAAGATGGATAGCTTTACTTAGTTTTTTCATTTTAATTTTCCAGAAAAGGTTTCAAAGACAGACGGCCCACGACCGCCACTTGCAGACGCACGTGGACCCCACATACGAGCTGGAGGACACCGAGAAGAAGAAGAAGTGCTTCAAGTGCCCGCACTGCCCCTGCGCCTACGCCTTCCCCAGCACCCTCACCCGACACATCATGGCGTCCCACGTCAACCTCACCGACAAGGACACACAATACGCCTTCTTCTAGTGACGCCGAGTGCTAAATGCTTAATGCTGCTAATGGACATGGACTATAAAAGCAGTACAAAGGAGAAAGAATTTACAATTTCGAAATGTGGTGCTGGAGGCGCATGCTCCGAATCCCAGGGAAATGCAATGAGTGCATTTGTCGGGAGCTACTTTCGGATGGCTTGACTCTGGCCAGAATATGTACACGCCGTACTCTTCAGTTCCTCCGACACGTTGTCTGTGGCTATGAGGATAGCCTGGAATGGCTGGTTGTGATCGGTAACTTGGAGGGGAAGAGAGGTAGAGAAAGATCCCCATACGATGGACCGATCAAGTGAAGACAGCAGCAAGCATCTTGGTGGTTGGAGCGCTGCGGACAGCGCAGTCAAGAGAGAATTGGAGAAGAGTGGTTGCTTCACAACCCTCAGCAATGAGGAATAGGATTAGGAAGAAGAGTGCTTGATTTGATGACACCTAGTATTATTTTCTGACGATATCACCCTGATGTACGATTTGGTCCAGCCGCACCGTCAGACACGCTTCTAATTTTGGGGACCGTGCTTTCCAGTTTGCAGGACCAATAGAGTGGAACAGACTGCCACCTAATATGAAAAAAGGCAAAAACTGTTGACGCATATTTACAAAAGATCTTGACCGGTCGATAGCTTAGTTGTCAGAGTTTGCATTCCATGCCGAGAGCTCAGGTTTGTATTCCACCGAAGGTGTTTATGAAGGTGTTTCGAAAGGACAGGAAGAAGTGGCGGCTAATCTGCAATGCTGATTTGTAATGTTGGTTTATTAGTTTGCTGCATTTTTTGCATAAGAAATTTTTGACTTTTTTTGTATAGATTTCTATTTAAGGTTTTGTTGTTGTTTTTTTTTTTTTTTTTCTATACCTACTTAAAAATGTTATTTATTACTCGTATTCCCTGACTTATAGGTTGGTATGAGGCTGACCACCCATACTGTAAAAAATGGTTCACTTTGCCAATGTCACCCCTGTTTCAGGGAATGTCGGCAAGAGTTGCAGGGCTTATGTTCATTTGAGGTTTGGATTTTATTTGTAAGTACACAATCAGCATTTGTAAGCGCGAACTACACGTGTTTGTTTGTGGGCATACATCTGAGAGCTTTGAATGAATATATGCTTGCAACTTAGATTATAGATAGATTATAGTGTCAGCAATGATTTCCTGTTTCGGTGTTCATAACAAACCCAAACTAAAATACCGCCAAGGTTTACTTAGCCTTCACAAGAAATGAGTGCCAGGCCCCTCGGGAGCTGGGAAGCCTCAACTTCAAGTGAAATTGTTGGCGTAAGACCGACCCCCTTGTCTGTAAAAATAAATAGGTGCCACTCGCCACATGCAATCTCTTCGGGGAAAATGTGGCAAGAAGTTACACTATATGTGTAGCTTAGTAGCATAGCATTTATTTCTTGTAAATGTAGGGTACCAGTCAAACTACAACAACTTACAATTAATATTGGTCTTGTTTGTGTTATTTTGGCATACATCCTTCATAGACTAAATAAATTTGATACATTTTTTTCCTGTTTCTCATTTATTTTGAAATATAAAAAGCCATTACATGGGAAAAAAAATATACATGGTATGTTCCTCTTGTGCGTTGTCCTAAGATTTTGCCTTCAAAGATGTTGCTAAGAAAGGTGTTCAAATACTTGGACACGCGTATTTAGGTATGACAGACGAGTCATTGACTTTCAATACACAAGCACGCGCGGACTCATAAACCATACGCATGACACAAAAAAACTTTATTAAAATTTATTCTTTAAAAAGATTATAATCCTACCTGATGATGACCTATAAGGTCAAAAACGTTAGTAATTAAAAAAAAAAAACTTTTTAAATAAATTTTATAAGTGAAAATAAACAGTGTTTGATTTGAATTAATCTTAAAAATTATAATATTAAACAAAAAAAACTTGTTGAAACAGGAAGCTAAACAGTGACTAAAGCTGCGTTCACACATGAAATTTTACTTTATGTGACATTTTACTTATCTAAAATACAGTATTGGAAGTTCAAATAATTGATTGTCACAGATTACACTTTCACATCACTAAATTACACTAATACTTATGATATAATCTAAAACACGGATCTAGACAAAAGCCAGGTTTATCGGGACAATCAACACAACAATAAATGGAGTCTTTGCGTGTATGATAGATATCCCAGCAATATTTGCATCGCCTTCTCTTTGTCTTGCCGTGATTATCTTTATCACAAAATATTGGAAGATGTATTTTATTTTTTGGTGGCGGAATGAGTGCAGATGGAAGTGGGCCTACTAATTTTTCAATTACCTGCATTCTGAAGTCATAAAGTGACATTTTTTGTTCCTATTCACAATATATAAATAATAGGAATTCAATAAAAAGTCTGATATAAGTGAATTGCTAATTTCTTATACCATCGAACTGACTTTCGTTCACATGGATAATATGCTAGCTTCTGGTCGTGGAAATCTATACCACTCATATTGTTATCATACTGTATGACCATTTTGGGTTTTGTCATCACTTTACCATGTTGGTTTGTCGTCTCCACCAACTCGCCGTGAAATTCTGAGGAAATTGTCAATACCTCTCGACGATCTTTCCATTTAGTGACGCATATACCGCTATCCGTGTATTGACTGATGGCTTCTCCGGTTTTCAGTTTCTTACTTTTTACTTCTGTTGGATTGCCCTTTCTATTGATTCCAAGTGTTCCTGTGACATAAGTGTTTTCCTTTAGTAATTGTTCCACAAGCGGAACACTGTTATGAAAGTTTTCCATGTACAGTGAATTTCTCACGCCAGTATTTCCGTACATAAGTTTTTTCACAACCTTGTTGCTATGGTCTTTTCCACCTACCTCCTTGTCAGCGGCGCCTCCGTATACAATTATTTTCAAAGCCAGCCCATTTGATTCTCCCAACATATATAACTTGATGCCATATTTTGCTTTCTTCCCCTTGATGAATTGACGTATGACTAGTCTTCCTCTCCACAACACTAGCGACTCATCAATAGATAAATGTTTTTGGGGCGCATAAATGGTATTCATCCTCTCGTTGAAATAATTTAGCAGTGGCTGTATTTTATCTAAACTATAAGTATCATTAGTATTTTTGCTGAAGTGCATTGCACGGAGAATCAACAAAAATCTATCTCGTGACATAGATTGAGAGAACCCTTTTAGATCAAAAAGATGGTGTTTCTTCCAATAATCATTTATACGACTCATTCTAATGGTTCCCATATGAAACAATAGGCCAAGCCATATTTTGAATTCATCCACTGAGACGTCTTTCCAGCGAGTAATTCTACTCATGTCTCCCTCCGAACGGCCTAAAACTTCCACTGCGTACACATTTGTTTCATTTATGATCAAATTGTAGAACTCATCGTTCACTATGGCATTGAAATAATCAATCGGATCATTTCCTGGAATGTTGATTTTTATGCCTGGAGTCCTCGTAAATGGAATACTTGTGGTTGGTTTCGGTGTATTTGACCAATGTCTAAATTTGGATGTTGATGGCTGGCTTTGTGTTGCTGAGGTAGAAGGTTGTGGTTGCACCTGACTGTTGTCCTGGGCCGGATGTCGACGGTTGGTTTCTCGATGATGATTGAGAATGTGGTATGTCAAAGGTACTAGTGATCTCCTCATCACTTTCTGTGTCCAAATCTGATTCACTATCAGTTATTGTGAAACTACTTTCTAAATCAAAGTCACTATTGTCACTTAAGTCAGAATTTTCCCAATCACTATTCTCCGCAGTTCTTGCTCTTTTTGAATTCGAAGGTTGATCTGCTTCAGGGAAGGTCGGCAAGAGTTGCAGGGCTTATGTTCATTTGAGATTGGGTTTTTTATATTGGAGGTCCACATGCGGCATGTGTAAGCGCGAAATTATGCATGTCTGCTTGTGGGAATGCATTTAATATGAATCTCAAATGATACATATGTTTGCAGCTTAGATTTAGATTTAGATCCATATTGGGAAAATAACTATGCATAAAACTAAAAATGCTTAATATATATATTTTTTTATATTTGCTTAAAGGCAGATTTACACAGGGTCAGTAGCTGGCCTCAGTCCACTGCCGAGTCATTATATTAAAGTTTGAATTGAATAAGTGACATGTAAAGCCAACAATTTCTCAGATAAATGCACATTTTTTATTAGAGAAATCACTGAAAGGTGTGAAATTCTTGTAGTTAAGAAGAGTAACAGTTCATAATGAGTTCACTTACTATGAGAAGTAACCCTCAATGAAATGTTGTATCCACAATTTTTCAAATCAGTGAATCAGCACTATTCAGTTTTACCTTCAATGTGGTGATATCTGTTTCATTTTACATCAGCACAAATCGTCGTTTGTAAAGAGAACAGCAATGCTCACAATATCCATCACAAAATTGAGGTAGTTTCTACCCTCCCCATGTCAAAAAAAAATATTTGATAGAATTTCTTTGCTTTCGGTCCTTTGAGGCCCCCAACTTGGCAACTTTGCAGAGGCTCTGGCCGCAAGTGCGACAACAGGCTTGCGGCATGCCGCACGGTCTGCCGCAGTGTAGCATGCCGCATAGTGCGTACGTACCCTAAATTTGAATATAGAACTTTTTCCGCGACAGGCGAACGTCACAATGAATTTTGAATTTTGAACTTTTTTCTCGGGCCCACGTCAGACATGTCGCTGCCTTAGTTTTTGTTTGCCGTATAGACCATTCAGCTAATTTTACATGAGCAATGTTTGCATGTGTACTGGACCAATGTGTCTTATGAAAACAAGAAATTGATTTAAAAAATATTTAAAACAACTCTCACATTATCGAGTTTTACATTTTTTCTTAGCTCAGATTGTGTAGAATTTGATTCTTAAGACAACTGAAGAACTGGGGGAGCGATGTATTGGACAACAGTTAAAATAAAAATATTTGTTCGCCTTTTCCCTAGCAATCCGACTGTGTGACGTCACAATTTTTCTAAATCATTTCATGTGCCGAGTCCATTGCAATTTATATTTCATAACCAAGGCACCTGTCATGTGTCGGTGAAGAATACTTCTGTAATCCTAATTACACAGAGTAAATATCATGGGCGTACCCAGGATCAGACCTAGGGGGGGCAAGCCATAGCAGTAAAATGGGCATTTCTAATCTAATCTAAGTTGCAAAGATATGTAACATTGGGGATTCACATTACATCTAATCTAATCTAATCTAATCTAAGTTGCAAGGATATGTTACATTGAAGATTCACATTACATGCATTCTCACAACCAGACACGTACAAGTTCGCGCTTGCACATGCCTCATGTGAACCTACAACATAAAAATCAAATCTCAAATGGACATACACCCTGCAACTCTTGCCGTCCTTCCCTGAGACAGGGGTGACATTGGCAAAGTGAACCATTTTTACAGCATGGGTGGTCAGCCGCATACCAACCTATAAGTAAATCATTATTACATACATTCTCACAAGCAGACACGTACAAGTTCACGCTTGTGGATGCCGCATGTGAACCTACAATATAAAAAACAAATCTCAAATGGAAATACACCCTGAAACTCTTGCCGACCTTCCCTGAAATAGGGGTGACAAAATGGACCATTTTCTGTAGCATGGGTGGTCAGCCGCATACCAACAAGGTAGGTAACGGCCCTTCCTGGGTACGCCCATGGTAAATATATAGTTAAGAAAATCAATATACCTACACCCTCGATCCAAGTAGCAGTATATAAAATAACACAGAATTTTGACAGTTTCTCATTTTCAAAGCTAATTTCTTTTTCTTTGTTGCGAGGTATTAAGCCCTAATTTAATCCATAGAAAAATTATAGAGATTTGAGCAAAAGGTACATATTATTTTTCATTTCATATAATTATTTTTTGTTTATTTACAAAAAATCTTCCGTTCATAACTTTCCCCGAAGGGTTTACGCTTGTGCCGTCTCTAGGCTCAGATTTTTTACTTTTATTTACAGCACTGTATCCAAGAGCAGCTGTCATTTGTTTGTCAAAAATTGTAATGGCTTCTTGAAACGCAGGTCGCAATCTTACGATTCGCCCATTAAATACACGAGTTGACGCGCATTAATGTAGTTTATTCGCGATGGATGTTGTGGTGAAGCTAGAGCCGGACTCTGATCCAGAAACAGAGGATCCGCAGCTGGCGCATCTGTACGAACGAATAGACTTTGATGGGCACCATGTGAAGCAAGAGGTGGACTCTGAAGGCGATGGAAGTGCTCAGCGTGAGAAGAGAAAGGAAGAGCGCTTTATTTTTTCGCCTCAGGACTTGTTGGAGGAAAGCTCATCGGGTAAGATGTTGTTTTATTATCGGTTTTCTGCTTTGTCGTATGATCATACTGAGTGATTTATGTAGTGAGCTCTGTTTTTGTGTGAATTGCAACTCAAGAGCTCTCTATGAGCATGGTCATTGCTATAGAAAGCGCCAATTCTCAAGAAAGACCCAATTGCTGTAAGGCTGGATGGACTTATGGTGGCCGGTCTTCGCTAAAGGCAAATGAATTTTTCAACCCAAGGAAGAGCATTTTTGAAAATATAAATGATGTGTATTTTTTGCTCCGTCGAGAATCAAACCCACAACCTTCCAATTACGAGTCTAAGTCGTGAACCACTAGACTTCGGACTGGTCAAATTACCAGGTCATATTACCAAGGAAGCTGAAATCCTTCTGGAACAATTCATTTTAGCATCGTCTTAAGTACATTTTACTTCCTTAACAACTTGCAGCCTTAAAAAACACTCCTGTTATTTAAAAGTAAGTAAGTTGCAATACGAAAATGCAGCTACAAAAAGTTGGATAGTTCAGTTGGTAGAACGCTTGCGTTCAAAGGCATGAGGCTGGGGCCCAATCACACTAAGAGTTACAGAAATCATTTCCCATTTCAGTGATTATTCAAAACCCGAAATCATAGAACTGGCGAGGTTTACTCAGTCTGGGTGATTTGAAGGGACCATGTTATTTGAACCCGGAAAATGAGATATTTTTATCTGAACACGTTTGAATGAAAATAAAACCAAACTCAAATGTCAATAAGTAATGGCTTGTTGTAGCCGTGACCTCGCTATCTCTGTGAGATCTATAAGGGCCATTACACGGTGGACGCATTCTTTCACCATTCTACCTATTTTGTCTATGGTTTTTTGTATCCGACGCAGGGCTGGAATTCCCGTCATTTATGGAGATGTATGAAAGCTTTAATGCAGCTTGTTGGGCAGAGTGCGTTGTGTCTAAAAAAGCCCTAATCAAGTTTGACTGTTTGTTGTATTGATTGAGGAAATGAAATAATCATTCCTGTTTTGATTATTAATCTGAAAATGTGTATAATTTCAGTGGTTAGCACTCCAGCAGAGAGTAATGCAATGCTGCTGCCCTCTGGGGGGGACTTCACCCCTGGCAGCGGGGAGGCCGGCACATCAGATCAAGCCAGCCAGCTCAGTGTGGTCAAGATGGAACTCAAAACCCTCATCTGTGACCAGTGCAATACATTCTTTCAATCAAATGACCTGGAGGATGTGACCCACATGGAGGACAGGGTCTACCTCTGCGACGGCTGCAACTTTGAAGCAACTCTATTTAGCAACTTTGGCACTCATGAAATGCCCCACACTCCCAACAAGCCATATGTGTGTGAGCTGTGTGGCTACGCTACTAATCGGCCCAGCTGCCTGAAGCGGCACATCCTCACTCACTCTACCATAAAGAAGTTTGCTTGCGACAAGTGCACCTACAAGACTAACCACATGTGTAACCTGAGGAAGCATGAGCGGGTGCACACGGGAGTTAAGCCATACGCCTGCAGTGACTGCACCTTTGCCACCAGCAGCCCGAGCAGCTTAAAAGTGCACAGAATGACACACACAGGCGAAAAGCTATATTCCTGCGACCTCTGTACCTTTGCAACTAATTACACAACGAATCTGAAAAATCACAAGGCGACGCACTCCCGCGAGTATCCATTTGCCTGTGAGAAGTGCAATTTCAGGAGTAAGTACGCCGCCACGCTAAGCAAGCACATGATGACGCACGACGAACTGAAAGTGTTTGCCTGTGACAAGTGTGAGTTCACCACCCATCAACTGTGCTACTTGAAGAATCATGAAGTGGTTCACAAGGAAAGTAAACCATTTCTGTGCGGAGATTGTGGCTATGAGACCACTCGCCCCAGCGATTTCAAACGACATCAGCTCAGTCACAGCTCAGAGAAGCAGTTTGCCTGTGAGCAGTGCAACTACAGGTCCAATAGCTTCTCCAATCTTAAGATACATGAAAGAACACACCTGACAACCAAACCGTTTGCATGTGACCACTGTAGCTTCGCCACCAAGAACGTAGGAAGCTTAAAAGTGCACAAATTAAAGCACATTGGATACAAAGCGTACGCGTGTGACGAATGTAGCTTCACCGGCTACAGATTAAGTGAACTCCGAGTTCACAAACTGATACATTCGGGGAAGAAGCGATACGCATGCGACCAGTGCACCTTCATGACCAATCACTTAACCAATCTGAAATGTCACCGAGCCACGCACACGGATATCTTTCCATATCAGTGTGAACATTGCGACTTCAAGACAAGGTATCCGGCTACCATCAAAAGGCATGTGCTGAGGCACAACTCAGAGAAGTCGCTTGTCTGCAACGAGTGCAGCTTCAAAACTCTTCAACTGAGCAATTTGAAAGCTCATCAGATGACCCACTTAGAGGAAAAACCAGTCATATGTTAGTGCTGTGACAATGGGCAGGTATCAAAAACATTCCCGAGGGTCAGGTACAACCCGACTAATAAAAAATGTATTGTACCGGCCCTTAATATAAGATTTTACTTGTGTTTTCTGCGGGTGGATTTGTGTGAATGTTGATACTGAAGCAGTTTGTACTTAATGACACGCTTTTAATGTATTTACTGTAAAATATTTTTTGGGCTCCTTAGTGTAATTATTAGTAAAAGATTCCCATGAGCATTTTGACAGTCAGTTTTGTGGTACTTACATTCTACGTAAGGAAGAGAGGAGGGCATCCAAGGAATAGGATAATTAAGCTGAATCGGTGTTATTCACACACAAAGAAAATCCATGGCTCAACCGCCATCTAAAGAGAATTTTCCATACAAAAAACAATGAGCCGGATCAGCTGTGGATGAAATGCTTTGTGAATAACATGGAATGAATTTATGGATATAACTGTTTAAAATTAATGGCAAAATGAAGAAAGTAGGAAAGAAGGATATAAGTGCAATGAAATAGATTACATTTAGAACATCTGTACCTGTGTATAAAATTGTAAGAACATTTATCCATAATCTAAGTTGCAAAGATATATTGACATTCAAGGCTCGTATTTAATGTATGCCCACAAGCAGGCGCATGTAAGTATGCGCTTATACCTGCTGCATGTGTACATAATAAATAAACCAAGCCTCACGTGAACATACACCTTTCTATCGATCGCCTTTCCCTGAAACCGGGGTAGCACTCTAAATAATGTTATGATGTGAGGATTCCTAATTTTGTATCAAAAGTTTTAGACGTTCTCTCTCATTTTCATAAAAAGAAGAGAAGTGAATGTTCTTATCGATTTATACTTAGAAATGAGTTTCTTGACTAATAGGTTGGTATGGGCCATTGAGTTATAACATAGGGGAGCGGAAACTTAAGTACTGAATTGGTACATACGAGTACTTGTTCCCTCTTGCGCTCCTCTTGTGTCAAACGTTGCAGTGGTACCCCGCATGTACGGCGGCAACGCAACTAAACACAACTAAGCTACACATATAGTGTAATTTCTTGCCAGCGTTATCCCCGAAGGGCAACAATTACAAATATAACGCATAAAATATCACAATGGTTATAATGAAATGAGTGATGAAATTAAAATACAAATATATACACTTTGAAAATATGAAATACTGGCATCAATTTTGGCGATCACAATATTTATTACGCGTGTTATCTGTCAACTTTAGCTATTTCCGGTCAAATCGGCAGCCATTTTTTGCAATGGTACCAACATTCAAGTTTTTTTTTTGGTGTTGTTGAGTTTTTTGGTGTTGTTGAGTTTTTTGTACAAACGAAAATGCAACTGTGAAGTTCTTTGTTCTCTTTCTAACTAATGACCGTTTTCGTAAGTAAGTTGAGACAGATATATATGTCTATTTTCGTTAAAATAACTTCTTGTCCACAGATGTTATTAGTCAATGGTATGGGCTGACCACCTATACTGTAAAAAATCATTCACTCTGCCAATGTCATCCTTGATTCAGGGAAGGTCGACAAGAGTTGCAGGGCTTATGTTCATTTCGGATTGGGTTTTTATGTTCTAAGTCCACATCCGACATGTGTAAGCGAAAACGTGTTTACTTATGCATGTAATATGAATCTAAAACGTAATGTATCTATGCAACTTAGATTATAGATACAGAATGATTGATTGTTTTGAAAAGATTATTTCAGAATGCTATCAACAGGGATTGATGTATGGAAGCGAAGCATTGACTGTGTGCGATTCTGAAATTATCAGATTATGCGTGGTGCACAGAGTTGTCTGAAAATAAATAAATGTACATTTCACCCCTTTAGGTGTAAGTCATAAGCTTAGAATAAGTAAATAAAGTGTAAAAGATTTGTAAAATTGTACAGTGAAAAATCTTTTTTTTTTGTAAGGGGCTGTCCATATATTACGTCATTCGCATTAAAGGGGGGGGGTGGGGGGGGAGTCTGGTCTGCGGATGATGGCAAATGATGTACGAGTACCAAAAGTGACGTCGTTCTTGTAAATACCAATTTCTACAAAATATACAAAATATTATGTATCTAATCCAAGCTGCAAAGATATATATCATTTAAGATTTATATTAAATGCATTCCCACAAGCAGATATGTATAATTTCGCGCTAACACATGCGGCATGTGGACCTACAATATAAAAACCCAATCTCAAATGAACATAAGCCTTGCAACTCTTGCCGTCCTTCCCTGTATAACATTATTAATTATTAAGCTCATCCATTATTACAGCAAGAGGGGGGGGGAGGTCATTAGATAATGACTATAGGATGATTGTAAGGGGGGGGTCGAAAATCGGCCAAAATCGATGACGTAATTTATGGACGGCCCCTAATATAAAATCACATTTTTAATTTTTCATTATTGAGTATAAACATACAGCGGTACATGGATCGTAATGAACATTGCAGTTGGTATCCCCGAATATCACAGCAGCACCCTCGGTCAACTGTCACCTACGTTCATTAAGATTCTTGTACCACTGTAAAGCTAGAGTGCTTTTGATAGGATAAACCAAACCAATCTATGTATATGTCTGCAGATAGATAGATGGATAACCGTACCATTAGGAAAGTATCACAATCTCTATGAGAAAGTATAGTTTATTTTAAAAAACATGTTTTATTTTCACAAATTGAGAATTTATTTGACCTCAAGTATTTTTTAATCAATTACATAATTTTCAAGAGGGACACTTTCTTGACTTATAGGTTGGTATGAGGCTGACCACCCATACTGTAAAAAATGGTTCACTTTGCCAATGTCACCCCTGTTTCAGGGAAGGTCAGCAAGAGCTGCAGGGCTTATGTTAATTTGAGATTGGGTTTTTATATTATAGGTCCACATGCGGCGTTTGAGCGCGAAATTATGTGTGTCTGCTTGTGGGAATGCATTTAATATGAATCTCAAATGATACATATCTTTGCAACTTAGATTTAGATCTTAGACACTTACAAAATTGACAAGACAGAACCATAGAGAAATGAGAAGGTAGGATGAGTTATGATAAAGAGGTAGGTATAATTTATGCTCAATTTGTGAAAATAAAACTCATCATATTTAAAAAAAACAATGAATCCTTCTCATAAAATGAATTTTCACTGTAAATACACAAACTCTAAAAAGTTTAATCGCAATCTCTGTTAAACTTCAAGTCAATTGAGTTGTTGGACTAAACAATTAAGATTAAGCCATTATTGTTTTGTATAATTATTATATTTTTTATTGACTGTATTATATTGTTCAGGCCTTTACTTTTCTGCAAACTGAGTGTACATACTAATCAGAACTTTTGTGCCTCTCTGTATGGATTCTCCCTCCATTGGGATTATTTTAATATTCTCACTTTTCTCTAATACAGATTAATCAACAAAGACTTCATTTTTACATAATGCCTCTTCACTCTCATTACACAACAGCGCTTAGTGCTCAAATATGAAACTTAACATTTAAACTCACTGCAGCTGCACACATAGTGCAACTTCTTCCTGCGTTGTATCCAAATGGGTTGCATGAAGCGAGTGGAACCTATCTTCTTGTCACTGGTAAGAGAGCCAGCCGTATGCCAAACTCTTTCCCTGTTACTGAGGGGACAGAAACTCATTTCCTGTGGAAGCTGGAAAACCTTTCCAATTTGTACTTACCTTTGTACCTTCTTTATGCACCCAGTATGCATCTCCTATCACCAGTGGCAGCCACTGAATTGCCGTTGTGCTTGAAGCAGGCCTGCAAGAGTGCACTTTTCACCTATTAGGAGGCACACTGACATATTTTCCGAGTCTCGGATAGCCCTGCTGTTACACAGGGTGCTCTGCCTACTGTCAAATAGCCCCTATTTCTGCAAGTTTGTCTTACATCTCGTTACCCCGGTCCGAAGTCTGTTAAGGGCTCTCTAAATGCCATATTGGAGAAGATTGTTAAGTGGGATATTCTTGGCTGATTTCATCCACATTTTGCCATTACTCCACAGTCTCAGATGTCTCTGGTCTGGGGTGACGGTCAGCCTTTTGGCCTTTTGTCCAATGGAACTCCTGGACTTGAGTCATTTGTGGTGAACCTTTGTGACGTCTCTAGATAAAGGCACATCACATCAATACTGAAGAGTCATTCTGTAATATATTGACTAACAAAAAAAGTCTGTTTAAAAAGAGTAGTCATTTACCTAATATATTATACTGAATAAACTGTTAAAAGAACATACCTGAATTCATCTTGATGTGATTTTATTTCATCCTGTTTTTTATTTAATTTACAATGCCTAACACCAGCAAAAGGGTTTTTCCTTTACATAAATTTTGGAAAAAAAACACAGTTTACAATTTCTTCTCTAAGTGCATAGGAAATGAGTTTTTCTTAATTTTAAAAATGACTAAAGAAAACCAATTTCCTTTATTAAAAACACTGTTTTATTTCCCCGTACTATTTAATTACAAATTATGAGCATTTTTGGTCTTCAGACCGTCATCAAATAAGCGAAAGGTTTTTTTTTTGTCATCGATGATTTTGTCTGTTTTTACTTTAATTTCTTAAGGAATTGCATGCAGGAGACACCCTAGATTTCAGAGACTCTGGGGGTCTATGAAACTTGTTGTACTTCCGCAGAGGTGCTTGATTTTTAACGGAGCATTTTGGTTCATCTGACACAAATAATGAGAATTATCCAGGCGTCCTTAGGCTTCCAGCAAAAAGTACAACTGCGGATGTGATCAGACATGGACTGGGATGGGAAGATGAGTAAGGAAGAATACTAACTTAGTGCTTCGGGTGTTGGACTGGAAGATCGCTATCATGGGAGACGTGGGAGAGGAGGAGTGGGTATGTGAAGAGAAGAGGAAATTATTGAATGAATAAAAAATACTTAATTTTTTAGTGGAAATAAATAAAATTTTGCTGTGTATTACTTGTAATAGATTTACTGTTAGCAATAAATCATGTCCTTTAATAATTACTAGTATTAAAATTATTACCTCAGAACTTCGAAAAAGACAAAATTGTGACATCACACAAAGTTGCCTCATACAAATTAATACTCTCCGTCTCTCTGCCGAGAAAAAAGTTCTACGTTAAAATAATTTTTCAGAGACAGATTTTAGTTCAAATAATATTTGAATCTGCAAAAAAAATAGAACTTTTTTCTTGGCACATCCGTATGTACGTCCATTTCATAAAAAAAAAGATAATATATAATACACATAGTATTCCTTGACTTATAGGTTGATGTGAGGCTGACCACCCATTCTGTAAAAAATGTTCACTTAGTCCTCCCAATAAATAAAATAAAAATCTCTGTTTGAGAGGTCGGCAAAAGTTGCAAGTTTTATGTTCATTTAAGACTTTGAGACTCTTGGACCGGCCCGTAGTCCAGTGGCAACACTTCTGACTCGTATATGGAACGTTGTGGATTCGAATCCCGGGGGAGCACAAAATATAGGTACTATTTATAATATTTCCAAATGTGCTTTTCGCTGGGTTGAAAAATTCATAAACGTTAAAAGACCGGTCACTGAAAGGTTCATCCAACCTTACAACAACTGGGTCTTGCTTGAGAATTGGCGCTTTCTACAGCGACGACCAAGTTCGCAGAGGGCTCTTGAGGTGTGATACACACAAAAACAGCACTCACCAAATAAATCATCCTAATATTATTATTATATTGGATTTTTATTTGTAAGTACACATGCAGCATTTGTAAGTGCGTACTTACACGACTGTTTATTGGCAAGTATTTAATATGAGTCAAGATTTCTTCCGTCTGAAAATGTCTGTTGTGTGAATAGCGCTCACCTGTTGTCCGCTGACAGCTGTCAGTGTCAATTTATTAACTTGATACTGGCGCCCCTGCTTTTCGCGGGAATTCGCTATAAAAAAGAAGACGAAGTGTGTATTTGAAAATGTCGTGACGTCTCGTTGGGTCCGTATGTTAGGCAGGCCCCCTTGTTTGTACGCGATGAAGGCCCCCAGGCTGCGGCTGGCCGCGCCCCTCAGCGCCCCCCTGTGCTTGGACATCCTGCTGCGCTTCCTCATGGGCTTCATATTCGTGTGAGTAAAGCATTCTCCCTAGTCAACTTACATTTAGTTGTGCCAATACGTTGTAGCTGTAAGTTCCATAAATCAGAAAAATAAAAAATTAACCTGTTGCGTATTGGCCGCATAAAATACAGGGATGTACTGAATGTCCTGAGTTTTTATTTGATATAATTCGTTACTTTTTGTCATCCCAAAGGCGCCAGTTTGTACTTATATTTTCAGAGCGCGCGAACAGGTGGGTCTTGAACCTCTTTCTTACACAACTGGGTCTTGCTTGAGAATTGGCGCTTTCTACAGTGACGACCAAGCTCGCAGATGGCTCTAGAGGTGGGATTCACACAAAAACAATGCTTGCCAAATAAATCATCCTAATAATTATGTATTTACTCTCCGATACGTCACAGTGCAGGCTACCTGAAGCTCATTCTAAATAGTCGGAGCAGCCAATTTTTAAAGGCTCCATCTCATGAAATGCTCCTTGAAATCCATGCTGCTGTAGTTCTGGGTTTTCCGATGACTGCCCATTGATTATGCAATGCCTTGTAGTCATTCATGCGTGAATATTCCAAAAATTAATGATGCGCTATATAATCAATTATAGATAATATTTTTATTGAGAAATAAACTGAAACATTTTTATGGACTGTTATTTGATTTTATGATCACATTGATAACATCATGTAACGATCTTAACCTTAGAGGTGTGCGAGTTCTTCCATAATAGTTTGTCTAATATTCAAAAAGTGTATAAAGAAAAGTTAATTATAATAAAAATAATATTAGGATGATTTATTTGGTGAGCGCTGTTTTTGTGTGTATCACACCTCAAGAGCTCTTTGCAAGCTTGTTCGTTGCTGTAGAAAGCGCCAATACTCAAGCAAGACGCAGTTGCTGTAAGGCTGGATGGACCCAAGGTCGTTTCCCGGATGAAAAGAAGGGGGGGCAGGCCAAAGTGGTTATTTTAATAATAATTTTAACTATATTATAAATAATTAAAATAACAATTAAGGTATTTTTTTACTTCTAGGGCTGCCTTGGGGGTGGTAGCTGCCCCCCGTGGTTCTTACTGGGTACGCCCCGGTCAAAGACGTTACCATGTTGAAAGCACCGGTTCCCATAGATCACTGAAGTTAAGCAACATTGGGCGCGGATAGTACTTGGATGGGTGACCGCTCATGTACACCGCATGTCGTTGGCATCTTGGACCGGTCCGTAGTCCAGTGGCAGCACTTTGGACTCGTAAATGGAAGGTTGTGGATTCGGATCCCGGCGGAGCACAAAATATACCATTTATATTTCGAATGTGCTCTTCGCTGAGTTGAAAAATTCATAAACCTTTACCAAAGACCGGTCACTGAAAGGTCCATCCAACCTTACAACAACTGGGTCTTGCTTGAGAATTGGCGCTTTCTACAGCGACGAACAAGCTCGCAGAGGGCTCTTGAGGTGTGATACACACAAAAACAGTGCTCACCAAATAAATCATCCTAATATTATTATTATTACGGCCATGGATGAATCTTTAGTGACCGGCTTTTGGGAAAGGTTTGTTTTTTTTCACCCAGCTAAGAGCATATATTTGAAAATATAAATGTTTTTTTTTGTGCTCCACCGAGATCCAAACCCACAACCTTCCATTTACGAGTCAGAAGTGTTAACCACTAGACTCAAACCGGTCTATCCGTTGGCTACGTCAACAGTCAGGGCGTCATCTAGTGGCTGTGAACAGAATAATTATATGGCAGAATAATTTGAATTTTCCCGCCACAGATTCAATAATGAATTTTAACCTTATTGAAATGTTGTTTTATTTCCAGTCAGATGGAGCACATGTCCCCGTTTACTCGGCACATCCACCCTGATGAGATGTGGCTGTACCGCAACCCCCGGCGAGAGTCCTATGTGGGCAACACCACCCTGTGGGGCCTGGCCCTCCTGGCCCCCTTCCTCCTGGCAACCCTGGCTTATCTGCTGAGGCGGGACAAGCACGACTTCACGCAGATCCTGCTGGCTGTCACGCTGGCTCTAGGGATCAATTGCATACTCACCGATATGGTCAAACTCATAGTAGGTAAGTGCTGTACTGTACTTTATCCTGCCGCCGTTCCACTAGGGGTGGCCGGTACCTCCGCAGAAGAGCCTCCACTTTTTTCTGTCCTTACAAATCACTTTCATTTCCTCAATATTCATCACTTTCTTCATACATACTCTTCTCTTAATTTTACTCTGCAGGTTCCAATCTTTTGCAATCTCACCTACTTATTTGGTCTAACCATTCTTTCCTTGGCCTTTCCCTTCCACGTTTTCCTCTGACATTTTCTTTGTACACTTTCTTTCTTAGTCGTTCATCATACATTCTTTCGAGATGTCCAAACCATCTCATTGTACTTTTTTGTACTTTCATTTCAGTTGAATCATGGTAATGATTTTTGTTCAGGTCGGCCGCGGCCCGACTTTTTCTGGCGCTGTTTCCCTGACGGGGAAATGAACGCGGAGTTGCAGTGCACGGGAGACCCTGAGGACGTCAAGGAAGGGAGGAAGAGCTTCCCCAGTGGACACAGCAGCAGTAAGATACACAATAATACAGTGTTATCAATCAGAACAAGAGTGCTCAAAAGTTTGAGTTGTGAGAACAATTCTTTCTTGGGTGTTTTTAAGTGTTAATTTATTTTGTTGTTCACACAGTCACACAGACTCTGTAGTTGTAGGTTTCTAACTGATATGAAATGATTGCAACTCTCAGAAGACCTTCAGAGTGCAAGGTAGATACATATCCTTGTCCTAGGACTGAGATAAACAAACACCTGATCTTCTGGGTATGAAAAAAATGACATAAAATTGCTTACTTAGGCTTGAAATGTTACATGTTTATGTGTTGCAGTATCATTCAGCTCCCTGGGCACGCTGTCATGGTGGTGCATGGGCAAGCTGCAGGTGTGGTCAGCAAGCCGGGGCAGCTCCTGGAGACTGCTGCTCAGTGTGCTGCCCCTGTTCACTGCCACAGCCGTCAGTCTCAGCCGCACCTGTGACTACCACCATCACTGGCAAGGTCAGTCACAACATTGATACAGCTCCTGGAGACTGCTGATCAGTGTGCTGCCACTGCTCACTGCCACAGCATTTGGTGTGTGGAATTTATCTGTTTTCTCAAGTAAGGGGATCAGCCCTACGCCAAGAATTTTTACTTGAAGTGGCTCATAGCTCCTGAAGAAGTGTATATGATGAAGAGAGAAAAACAATGGAATGAAATTAATTATTATGCTTTAAATGGGTTCAAACAAGAAAAGGTGATAGATAGTATGTTGCTTTTCAATGGATATGTTATTTTTCAACAATGAGTATGCTGAAGGCAGATGTCATGGCTGTGCAACATTCAAGATAACATCGGTACTTGAAGAGTGGGGAGTTATTGGAGATTTGCTTGACCTCGAGACCTTTTAGTTAGTGATCGCCAACATCCCGGAAGTCTGAAATAGCACTTAAGAAGAAGATAAGTGTAAAAGAGCAATTAGGTATTGTCTGGTTTAAGTTAGAATTACGGTCGTTTGACATTTTGACAATTATATTAATTTTAAAAATAAACAAATTTCAAAACTTAATTTAACTCTGATATTTCACAAACCGTTTAGAGAGTTCATCCTCAGTCGTCGTGCAGAGAGGATGTTCTCCTGAAGACGTTGGCTACGTCGCCAACGAAACGTAGAGAATGATGTAAGTTCTCTCTAAACGGTTTGTGAAACATCCGAGTTAAATTAAGTTTTTAAATTTGTCTAGTTTTAAAATTAATATTTAAAATAATTTATTTTTTTCTGAAACGTAGTTTAATTTTCACAATAATATTTTATATCTCGAGCACTTTCGACCGTCAATACTCAGGTCATTATCACTCATATTATTGTGAAAATTAAACTACGCTTCAGAAAAAAATATTTAATTTTAAATAAAATGAATTTTCACTGTGTGAATACACAAACCCTACAAAATTAAAATTAATATAATTGTCAAAAGGTATTGTCTGTTTACACTCAACTCACACACACCCTGTACTGTCCTTTGCTTTCTGCAGTCGGTTATCTTGGCCTTTAGCACCAAACCTGCCCTATTCAAAACCAATATCAATCACCACTTCCTTTCAGTGTTTCAAAACAAAGCCAACACAACTCAACACACACCACAACACTACGCAGCTAACAGCCCTGCAACAAAGGATCAGGACATCAACTGCCACATCACCAACACCTCTGCGGCACTACAACAAGTGTCATAGACCCCTAGAGTCTCTGAAATCTAGGAAGTCTTCCGCACAGGAGTCTAATCTAATCTGAGTTGCAAAGATATGTAACATTAAGGATTCACATTATATGCATTTTCACAAACAGACAAGAGACAGGCAGACACGTGTAAGTTCAAGACAAGCAGACACGTATAAGTTCGCGCTTAAACATGCCGCATGTGGACTTATAATATAAAAACCCAAATCTGAAATGAACAAACACCCTACAGCTCTTGCCGACCTTCCCTGAAACAGGGGTGACATTGGCAAAGTGAACCATTTTCTACAGCATGGGTGGTCAGCTGCATACCAACCTATAAGTCAAGGAACATACACATTCCATAAAAAAAAGGAAGTAAATGTTATGATGAATATTTCAGATGTGTTTGTGGGTGCCGTGCAGGGCTTGTTTCTGAGCTACGTTGGCTACCGCCAGTACTACCCGGCGTTGGACTCTCCAGACTGCTCCCGCCCCTTCCCCCCAGCAGTCCCTGGGGGCCCCCACTCACCCTCCCAGCTCAAGCACGCCGAGTCCAAAGACTCCCTCACCGCAGCGCTTGTCCGCGACTCTTCCAGCGAAAACCTCACCGAAAAGTTCTACCCCGACACAGAGGAGGAATGCAACGACACAGACAAGCTGAGGAGGAGCTCCGCTTCCTCTGTGAGAGGCGCCGTTAAGTGGATTTGATTATTGTTTCATGTATTCCTATTAGTTTGTCCCCGTTTGTTGAGCTGTCATGTTAAGACTGATTTTGAGCGTGTACTTGTTAATTTAAAGTATTTTTAAACTTGTTTTTTTTTTGTTTAGCACTTAGTTTTGTGCAAAAAATACCTCAGTTTAAATTGCGTCATTCCAAAGGTGACTTAAAATAGTGTTTTGTGAGGCTATTGATGGAAGTGGCATTTATTTTGCGGAACTATGTACTTTATGCTTATCTTAAATAATTTTACGCATTGAATTTTTTTCCTACTATTATTAAATTATTTATTTATTCCACTGGCATGTTTCGCATTCTTAGAACATTATCAAGATGAGTCAAGTGCATGTTACATGTCAGATATTTTAGACTTTGTACTGAGTGAAAAGGACCCACTTATGTCAATTGTGTGGTTAGTTCTTTTTAAATCAGTTTAAAGTCACAAAAGCTTACGCTGAAAATACCGAGCCTAAGCAGTGCAGCTAGTCTTTCAGCTTATTGCACCAAAAACCTATTTTAAACATTTACAGTGTTATGCATTAGAATTTTTAAACCAGATTTCTTTAGAGATCTGGTTTAATTTCTCGATTCAATCTCAATTTACAAAAAAGGTGATTCATAAAAACTTTATAATTCAGTTTAACACTAAACGTGTTTCAAAACATGATCACATTTGTAAACCACCTCCGAGTAGGTTTATTTCGTTCTAAACTAGATCGACATACGCAAAATGGCGATCTTCTTCATTCCCCAGCTGATCGTAATGTACGAGATAACTTTCAGAATAAAAGATTTATGAATCAAATAAGAGTTTCAGCAATTACAGTAACTTTAAAACATTAGAATTTTACACTATAACAACAAATTAAGGGCATGCAGCAGCGAAATAAATATAAAAACTGTGATGTGTCAAGAAAAAAAGTGACAGATGCCGCGTCGTGTTATTTTTCAAGTCGCCAATTTTGTAAAACTGTCACTTTTCTTGTAAATGAAGTATGCAGGCCCATCTTTGAGATTTTCTTCGTGATGCCTACAGCCAAAACCTGAAGCCACAATGAAGTCATGCTTTGAAAAATACTTGTTTCCATTTTTAGTTCATTCGAAGTCGCAGCCGACATGAGTTTGACAGCTGGAGTGTCGAGAAACGTTCGGGAGGGGGCGTTTACCCGAATTCTTCCGAGCGTCTCCGAAAGTTGTCAAAAACCATGCAAAAACCTCAAAAAATTTCATAGACACCAAAATACCTACATAAATGTCGAGCATTTCGTATTTTTTCATCCAGAAAAAGCTACCGGAAGTCTGTTTAAGCAGGATTCGGTAAACCAAAAAAAAAAATGTACGTATTTCGCTAATGAATCACCTTTTTATTTATTTTGGTTTAGCGGGCTGGTACAGATTTAAATTGGTTTCTCAAAATCTTGCACTAAACAGGTATGGGCGGAATCTAATGAATAACACTGTTATATTTTAGTATTAAAGTAATAAATTATTTTATGAGGGGATGAACTATGATAAAAAAAAACTATATGAATGTTAAAGAGATATATGTGTCGCAGCATTAACAGCGGTATTCATGAACAATGCTAAGGGTGAATTGAAATTGAAGTATTTATTTTTATTTATTTAAAAAATAGATTTGTGAAGAGGAATGTAATCCACTAACATATTTCGCCTGGCTAGTTGCAAAGTTTATGTGAGGCTTTGTTTACTTTGTATGTACACATGCAGCATGTGTAAGCGTAAACTTACATGTGCCTGCTTGTGGGAATGCACTAAATATGAGCCTTAAATGCAAATATATCTTTGCAACTTAGATTCAATGTTTTATTTGACTCACTGCACTTCGAAACTAGACTACTCAGCCAGGCATAGAATTTCAATTTTTGACTTTTCATAGCGTTGTTTGTGAATATGGGTGAAGTGTAGACGCATTGTTAGTCTTTGTCTTAACTATTGCAATGCATTTTTCATTGTATTATATGCATGCATAGTAATATAAACAGTTACCATATTTTATATACCTAGAGGAAGTTAACCATTAAAAGTGAGGTTAGATTATAAAAGAGAATTTGAGAATGAAAGTACAAAAAAGTACGATGAGATGTTTCGGACATCTCGAAAGAATGGATGATGAACGGCTAACGAAGAAAGTGTACAAAGGAAATGTCAGAGGAAAGCGCGGAAGGGGAAGGCCGAGGAAAGAATGGTTAGACCAAATAGGTGAGATTGCGAAAGAATGGAACCTGCAGAGTGAGAATAAGAGAAGAATATGTATGAAAAAGGTGATGAATATTGAGGAAATGAAAGTGGTTTGTAAGGACAGAAAAAAGTGGAGGCGCATCTGCGGAGGTACCGGCCACCCCTAGTGGAACGGCGGCAGGATACAGTACAGTACAGGTTATAAAAAAAAATGAGTGATGCCAGCACTCAAAAACTGCCAGTGCGAAATATTATTTTCCAATAGTCTGATATTTTACTACTTAAAAGTACTCTCTCTGTTAAAGGCCTGCACGCACTATGAGCTTTTATAAGTAGGTGTGTGTGGTGTATATTCACATGCGGAAAGATGATTCATGATGGCATTCGTACACCCATCTACTAATGCTCTCGACCTGTGTGATCTGCCCATTAGACAATGAGTATATTATGTAATCAGTCTTAATTTAAAGCCAAAGTATTTTTAAAAATGATTCCTACTTACCTAGCTTTATAAGATATTTTTTTCCTTTGTTTAAGTATTAATGTTTTTAATTTTTAAGTATGTGTTTGTGAATGGGGTTAATCAATGAGTATTATTTATTTTTCTGATAAAGCACAAAAGTATTTTTTTTTTATTTAAAAGAAAAAGAAAAATGGAAGACACAAGAGCACCTTTAGTGAGTGTTTTCAATGGACTAAGAAGAAAATTGAATTTAGAATTTTTTTCTCCACAAGAAAACGTCACACTTGTGGGGACATGGTCCTTAGCAACCAATAACAAAATGTTTGTGTTATTTACAATTATAATTACACAGTTGGGTAATTCAACTTTTTTTTTTATTAGACGAACCGTTATTACTATTACACCCGGAGAATTTGTATCATTTTCCATGTTTCGTTGGTGACGTAGTCAATATTTTCTGGAGACACCTTCTCTGCACGACGACTGAAGATGAACTGAACTCAGAGTGGCTACGTAACCCAATGAAACATAGAGAATGATGTAAGTTCTCCCATAACGGTTCGTCAAATATTTGAAAAGTTTAATTACCTAACTGTGTAGTTATTATTATTGTAAATATGTCAAACGAATGTAATTCTAGCTTAAGCCTAGCAAGATTTTTGTTGTGTTTTCTTTAATTTTGTCTATGTCAGTTCATATGCGGACCTCATTGTATAATTTAAGGCTTTCACAGCCGGCGTTTAATATTTAAGGGTTGTTTCCGAGATCTGTTACTGAAGTACTTCAGAAGTTCCAGCTCAATTTTACTTTTCATACACTTTTTCTGTTTAAGCAATGTTTAATATAATATTTGGGTATTGTATAAAAAAAATGGTTCACTTTGCCAATTTCACCCCTGTTTCAGGGAAGGTCGGCAAAAGTTGCAGAGTTTATGTTCATTTGAGGCTTGGATTTTAATTTGTAAGTACACATTCAGCATTTGTATGCGTGAACTTACCACATGTCTGTTTGTGGGCATGCATTTGATATGAGTTTTAAATGTTATATATCTTTGCAACTTAGATTATAGTATTCTTTTGACTTAAAGTGTTTCATGTAATTCACCACAAATTTTAATGAGAATTTTTATTTTATTTCAGTTGTTACCTATATAATGCAGAGTTTACTTAAGTATTACAATGTGAAATTATTTTGTTCATGTTGAGTCATTTTAATCATAGGCACCCTCAGCACACCTCAGATAAAGTATTTCATATTTGCAACTTAAAATGTGATTGTTTGTTGTTTACTTGTTATACATTGAGTTTTATTGTTTACTTTTAAGAACAGCATCATATATTTGAGTTCAATACCTCGGAAAGATCTTTCAAATAGTTTTCCTTGATAGCAATGTTACCCCCTTTCACAGGGAAGGGTGAACAGTTGCAGGGCTTATGTTCATTTGAGATTTGGGTCTTTATTTTGCAGCATGCATCATGTGTAAGTTCCTAGTATTCTTTAAAATCTTTTTTGCCATCTTTAGTTCTATACATTGTTAGAGGTGATTTTTAAGTTCCTGTACATTTTTGGGAATACACAGTAACAGCGAAAAAAGTATATACTCGGATAACTGTTCCTTGACTTATAGGTTGGTATGCGGCTGACCACCCATGCTGTAAAAAATGGTTCACTTTGCCAATGTCACCCCTGTTACAGGGAAGGACGGCAAGAGTTGCAGGGTGTATGTCCATTTGAGTTTTGTTTTTATGTTGTGGGTTCACATGAGGCATGTGCAAGCGCAAACTTGTACGTGTCTGGTTGTGGGAATGCATGTAATGTGAATCTCCAATGTAACATATCTTTGCAACTTAGATTAGATTAGATGAGTCCCTTAAAAGCAAACACGCCAATGTCCATCAAACTTAAATTACGGGAAATCAAACAATTTTGTCAAACAAGTTATTTATTTTTTAAAAACATGCAAGGTTTACAAAATTGTTAATGGATATACTATACTTTGTATATATGTATTTTTTTTGCATTAAAGTAATCTAAATGACTAAATTAGATGATTTTGTGATTCAACAGTAATTTGTGTTTTTTTATGGACAGTGGCGTGTTTGCTTTTAACCCATCCGCATACCGTTATTTTGAAAAAAGTGTGCACAAAAATATACTAATTTATTTTATCCCCGAAATCACAAAAGTGGCCCCGCCCGGTGGGGTGTGTCATGGCTTGTTAAACTGTGGCGCGCTAAACTTACTTCCTCAGAAATAATCTATCCAGAAAAGGGTAACGCGCACTAAACAGTTTGATTTTTTGTGGTAAAAGTTAGTTGAACCAATCAGAACGCTCACCGCGACACGTACTTTTGAAGCGCCAAAAGTGTTCAAATTCAACTGACTTGTTATTATTTTATTTATTTATTTTTTTGTTTTGTTGTACTGATGGCCATAAAAGTCCATGTACAGGATATATAAAATAGCAATAAACGGCATTAGTCAGCAAAAATATGCAATATAACAGAGTCCGAACAAGCTACAATAATAAACTGTTTCAAAAAACTACAACTATTGCCGTTTTACCAATTAATACGGTACTAATAATTATTACGCACGTAATCACTCGAGTGTCTAGATCAGATATGTGATAAATTGTCGATAAAACTCAAAAAAAAACTCCATAAAACATTACGACTGCGAAGTAAAAATTTGAATTTTGACTGACTTTAGTTGGCTCTCACAGTGATATCTATCGTCGAATTCCGTAAATAAGTTTTAAAATCAAAGGGCTAATTTGTTCCTCATAGGGACATCTATTGCCTAATTCCGTAAATAAGTTTAAAAATACAACCAATGCTTTACAAAAGTTTTCTGTATTGACATGTAGATGTCACAGAAAAAAGCAACTGTATAATATGAACTACACACAGGCGGGGGAGTGGCTAAAACCGCCAGCGTTTGGCGGCCGGTATTTTAGCGTGAAATATTATCAGGCGCCATATCTTGGCGGCTGATATGCCGATGGGTTAAGGGACTCAGATTAGATTAGAACTGTGAATTTTTTGGCTAATATGTGGTATTGAACTTGCGTATTCTTGCATTTAGATAATATTGTACAAAGAAGGACGCCAGTTTGATTCCAGTACTTAGTAAGAGAAATAAATTATAATATAAATGAAATGATTAAAAAATGTATTTATTTAAATAAATAAAGATATATTTACAATATTATATTAAATTACACACATTGTTTTATTTACAAATTATTAAGACAAATCACATTTACAACAATTAACCTATGACCTTAAAACTATAATAGAAAAAGATGCTGGACTTAAGTTATGATAATGGACTTGATACACTGGAAATCATCCTTAGTGGAGAGTCATCGCAGAGGATCCTTAGCAACCAAGACAACATTTCTTAAGCTTTTTGTTTGGCAACTATGACATATTTTTTTTTGTCAACTTCCCTGCTATTTGTACAGTGATCAGGAAAATGAAATTATCTCTACCACATTATCCTTTGAATATCCTCAAAATCAGTCCAAACAATTTCTTTGGTAAAGAACAGATTAAAAGTTGCAGCATTGATAAAAATAAACAACACAGTTTCTGAGATAATCAGCAACCAAGATGGGTTGCTGATTTTTAATCTTAGGATTATGTAGGGCAGCAAAAAGTACCTTACTTCTATCATTTTTTGTAGGGCAAGAGTTGCAATAGTACACACAGCGAAGGGAGCCCAGAATGATAAGGTTACAGATTTTTCAATGTTTTTAAAGATGGCTGTCAAAAGATAGATATAACAGGGAACGGTAATGTATTTTGCAAACCAATATCTGCCGTAGAACTTGTTCCAAACGTAAAAGGTGAAATGACGGTTATCGGCGAGTAAGTAAGGATGAACTATTGTGTTGTAATGAACTATAATTAATACAAATATGACAGCGATAAGAGATCTTATTTTGTTATTGTATAATGTTTTAAGTATGGGAACCGTGTTGTACAAAACGAAGGGAAGATTGAATATCCCATAAAATAAGGAGAAATACAGAATTTGTGGGAAATGAATTGATGCTGTGTGCGCAGTTTTATCTCCTACAACTATTGAACCATTGTAATATACAAACATTAAGAACGACAGTATAATTAAACTGTTTGAAATGACACAGAGAATGTCATTGAATGTTATGTGTTTAATCAAATACTTTAGTTTGCTTGTCAAATGGAATTTTAAAGCTGACAACACTTCAGCATGAGATTTGTTTGTTTTCTTATTTCCATATTTTGTGTACGAATCAAATAATAACTTTAATGCGTGTTGCCCTAAAACAAAACCAATCCATACAACATTTGTTTGCCGCATAATGATTGAAAATATCCCAGCGAAAAAGGAGGATACATATCTTTTGTCTATGGAAAGAACCATAAACAACAACACAAAGGTTATAGACAATACATCAGTGTAGTAAACATAGCAGAAGAAATATAATGGAGGGAGAATTGAGAGATTAAAAGCTTGAATTATTATTTTTGTATTGAAAACATTGTCAACGTTCACATTTGAGTTGATCTTATCATCAAAGATTGATGTTTTTTTTCTTTGTTTTAATATTGTTTTGCTTTTTTCTATTTTTGAGATCTTGTGCTTATTCTTTGGGTTTGATTTGGAGTTTTGATCATTTAGCGTAAGCGTCTGTATTTCCCTGCTTCCATTTTTAACCAAAAGCACGGCAAAGAGGTACAAATTGAGACAGGAAGCCATTAAATTGATAAATCTTAGCGAATAAGTATTACAGAGTTTCAAAGGAAATAAAAATAATGTGGATATGATGTACAAGCCGGGTAATGTTGTTATTTTGTCGTCCCAGTGAGTGAAATTCAAGTTGCAATATTGTAAACCTTGTGGAATGTGAAACAGCTCATCTATCACAACCGATGAGGTTGAATATACTTTGTTGAAGACGGGAACCGAAGCAGCGAAATATAAAATGATGACAGATAGCAGCGCCAGCTGAGATGCGGCAGACATCTTGAATTTTTAAATTATTTGAATTTGGAATGGAATGCTGGAACTGGAGGCTTGCTGAAAGAAACAATTATTTTAGGTTAGTTTGCCAAAGGATATTGCTTTATTTAAAAACGATAATGTATTTTTTGAATTAATGTAAAATTTAATAATGTAGAATATCAAATAATATTCATGTACAACAATGTTAAATATATACCTACGTACAGTAATCGAGCAATGAAAAGCTAGCGGTTCGGAAAATATCTGAATAGAAAAAAAATTTATTTATTTACATGAATTACTTTGGTTCGAACTCCTTCAAATGCGATTTGATATTTTTTTTTTGGTTAATCTCATTACTTTGTGATTTGAATAACTTTTCATTGATAACTTCCGTAAATAAAAATATTTTTGTGACACGACAAACGTCAAATCTTAAAATCCTCAGCTGTGCTATACGCACAGCATAAACTCGACACATCACAACACCTACCTACCGTGCATTTATAAACTGAAAAATGAGGTCCGCACGTGAATTGACATAGGCAAAACAATGGGCAAAACTGTGTCGTTACCCGGCTGGGTTGCTAGAGAAGATGCATATAAATATTTTGTCATTGGTTGCTAATGACGGCAGTCCCATACAAGACTGACGTTTGCTTGCCGAGAAAAAAGTTCCAAATGCAAAAATGTTCCGACTTCACAGTTAAAAGAAGGAAAACCGTAAAATGTTGATAACATCTTGTGGTCTCCTAGAAAAAAATGAATTTATGCCTCTTGTGTTTTAAAGTTGATTCAGTCTTACATGTGGTCTTACAGTAAGACTTATTAGGCTTTGCACGAAATAAACACTTAAAGCGTCATTGAGATGTGAATCACATAAAAATGGCTTCTAAAAAAACTAGCTCAGTTGTATTATAGGCTGAAAGGCATAAATGCAATAAATGTACCTACATCAATGGTTACACAGGGCTTGTTCATTTACAGTTTAGAGTTTCGCCTCCAGTTTTTTAAATTTATTTTGCCCCCGATACCTATTCCTGGACTTATAGGTTGGTATGAGGCTGACCACCCATACTGTAAAAAAATGGTTCACTTTGCCAATGTCACCCCTGTTTCAGGGAAGGTCGGCAAGAGTTGCAGGGCTTATGTTCATTTGAGATTGGGTTTTTATATTGTAGGTCCACATGCGGCATGTGTTAGCGCGAACTTATACCTACATGTCTGCTTGTGGGAATGCGTTTAATATGAATCTTAAATGATATATATCTTTGCAGCTTAGATTTAGATTTTAGATCGGCGTGATGGTGGATGTTACACAAAAGTGTCGACGTATGCAAGAGAGCAGCTCGAAGAAAATTAAAGTTTTTATCATGCCAATGTTACAGAAATCAGGATGATTATGGATTTAGCGAAAATGTCCACGTGCATCACACCACGTGTCAAAATATAGTAAGGCTGTCCGTTTTGACCTCACGCTAGCCATATTATTAATATCATAATACCTCCCAGATAGCATTTTAAACTTGCATCTGACTTGCAACAAGTTTGATGTGTCAAAAGTGAAGGCTTGCTGCAAGTTCGCCATGGCAAGTATATACACTTGAGGCAAGTTTGAATCAAACTTTCTAGTTTCCCAGCAACAAGCTTGCAGGAACTTTGTCATAACAAAGTTCCCGCAAGCTTGTTATGACAAATTTGCCAAATGTTTGCTTCTGCAAATCATATACATTTTTTTATAATATTTAAAAAAACAAAATTAGAATAAAAAGATAAAATATTTTAATTTTATTTTATTTACAGTTCGCTTATAGTAGAAACAAAGTTTTATAATAATCACATCATCATCATCATTGGCACGACCTCCCTCAGCAACCGCTGCCACTGCTGTCTATCCAACGTCTTCCTCCTCCAGCCCCACTGCACGACAATCCGCCACGACTTCATCCAGCTATCTTGAACGTGGTCTTCTCACTGTCCGCCGTCCCTCCGGGTTCGTCATTACAATCGTCTTCTCCAGGCTATGATGGTCTAATTGCTGAATGTGCCCCAGCCAATGCAGTCTGTTGACCTTTATTGAGCGGACCACATCAGCGTCCTGGTACAGCTTATACAATTCGGAGTTATATCTTCTTCGCCATGTTTCTAGTCACACTCAGGTACATTATTCCCCTAGCCCCGTTGCTTTGTCTCTCGGCTCTGTAACAAAAAAACAAGGATATTTTTAGTAATTATATTACAAATCATTTATAATTAAGGATGTAATATACACTAAGTACTGATTTCATTATAAACAGTTTTAATTTTCTTTTTAGAAATTTGTTCCACGGTACTCCGTTTTCTTTGAAATTATTAAAGCAAATATTATAAAATACCAAGATCGGATTGCCCTGTAAGGAGTTATTTATGGAAACACATAAAAATATAATATCCGATGAATAAATTTTAACTGTGTACTTATTTTTATTGCAAATAGGATGATACTTCTTTATGGAGTCAGACGCTACACAATTTTTGCCCAGTGTCGCGCAGCTTTCACCGCTCTATCGTTACCCTCTATTAGGTCGGCCAGTGTGCAGCTTGTTGGGCAGGCCGAACAGATCCGAAGATGATCCATGAACTGTTGGGCTCCGCATTCACAGAGCGTGGTGCCATCTTGATGTAAGATTGCCCAGGTCATCATGTTACAATGCGCTCTGCCAACACCCGTTCTCAACCTGTTTAGGGCCCTCCATAGAGACTACTCACGATCCTGTCCAGGTGGGAGCTTCTCGCTCGGCTGCACAAAGTTATCAGGTCGCTCCAAATTCCACAGACACAGTCTCTCCCACGCCAGCTCCATAGTCAATCGGTGCACAGAGCTCAAGAAACTGTGACGCCACAATGTCCAAAAAGGCAGTGCTGTAGATTCTTCAGGGATTTTTGTTGTCAACCCTCGAGGCCTCAAGGGAGAGGAACTGAAACAAGTGTAATAACAATCAGTAACTGTTGGGTGTTCTTTGAAGCTTCTAAATAAATCTTGAGGTATGATTCACACTAAAACAGCGCTCATCAAAGAAATTATCCCCATATTATTATTGTTATCCGGGGCTTAGTTTCCCTAGCCACGGACATCATATTATATTATAAGTCTAATCTAATCTAAGCTGCAAAGATATATATCATTTAAGATTTATATTAAATGCATTCCCACAAGCAGATATGTATAATTTCGCGCTAACACATGCCGCATGTGGACCTACAATATAAAAACCCAATCTCAAATGAACATAAGCCTTGCAACTCTTGCCGTCCTTCCCTGAAACAGGGGTGACATTGCCAAAGTGAACCAATTTTTTATAGTATGGGTGGTCAGCCGCATAACAACCTATAAGTCAAGGAAATGTACTGCCAGTTTTACAGGCCAGTTTTGTAGTTTTGTTTGGTTTTGTTTGGCACAGGCCAGTTTTACAGGTTTTACTGCCAGGAATAAGTACTGCCAGTTTTATCAACACACATCAAATGGCTTCATCGAACTAATTTTGCAACTTATTTTCACAGAATATGTCACATTTAGGTTACAAACAACTTTGCTGAAATTTACTTTCAAATTTTTACGTGAAAATATTTGAAATAAATAAAAACGTAAGTTCAAAAAGTTAGTGCCAAAATCTAGATAATACACATTTCTTATTTCTACAAAAAGTACATCAAACACGTCCTACTAAGTATTCAAAAGGAAATAGTTTTACATACCTGGTAAATATGATGTAGGAACCATGCCGAAACATTTTAAAAGACGTAAGTACATTACTAATCGTCAAATAAACACGTATCTGATTCCTTTAACTTCCGTATTGAAACAATGAGGTACATAACAAAGGCGACTGGACATTATAAAACGCAAAATAACAAAAATGTAAGATCAGTCTAGAGATACTAGCGTCACGTAATGTTACGAGAGCGAACCACGACGTGTGCGTGTACGTGAGAGTGTGTTAGTGCACTCATACATACGCGCTATGCCATGCTCCTATAATATTCATATTATTATTCCATACCTACTCCCATTTCGTACAAAAAATAAAACAAAAAGTGAATATTTACGAGTTTCATTTATTAGCAGATAAGATACAAGATCACATACAGAAAATGATATGTTTTTGAAATCAAATGTATCAGAAATATAACACAAACTACCTATGTAAGGACCTTGGTTAGCAATTATTGTAGTAACAAATATTTATTTTGACACTTATCTCCAAAATCACACACAAAATCACAAAACATTTCTTCACATTTTTCACCGGTGTACAGTCTAGTGGTTGACGCCACACACTCAATATCCGAAGGTCTTGAGTTCGGTTCCCAGCGGAGAACATAAGCAGCGTTCAGCGAATGAATAAAATAACACGTCATGTTATGAGTAGCGGTCCATATAATCTTCCCGACGGATTTCTAATAAAGTTTTCTTCGAAGTGGAAGCGGCAATACACGTTTATTGCAATACACGTACATTGGTTCAGGTTGAGACACTTCCTGGATCGCTTTTTCCTGCGGCTTGAAATTTTCTGGTCGAGAAAAACATGCATCCCACCTGCAAAAAAACAATATGATTAAATATCGTATCCGATGTTTGAAATGAACTTCACCATGTAATAATAAGTGTAATATTACCTTATCTACGAGAAAAACTTGCAGCGATGGAGTATATTGTTCTTTTTACTGAATATTTCACGTTTTTTAGATCGACGACAAACATTTTTACTCCGCGTGGGTTGAAGGTGGCGGCGGGGGGTGAAGGAGTGGGGTGGGGCAAACTGAACGGAAATGGCAAGTTTTTGCTACATGCAGAGCGAGCGTAGTAATAATATTTCACTTTATAATTTGACCATGAATTAGACACGGCGATTGATACAAAATTTCATTAACCAGTGAAGTTATAAGTTTTACAGATTCCTGTATTTTATATTTCCTAATATCTGCCTTCATTGACCCAATACTTGAACAAATATATTTATTAAAGCACATGATCCTTTTAGTATCTAAAACAACCGACATCAGCGCCTCTTCCAAAACGAGACAAGCTCATTACAACGAGCCGTAGGACCGAGATTTCCGGGTCTGGGCCACCCGCCGTGCACCCGCCACACGCGGTCGCGTGGGGGTAGGGATACCAGATGAAAAATTTAAAATTCCTGACAAAAAGCCTAATTTCCATAGAAAGTCCTGACATTTTGTTGCAAACGTAATTAAACACTGCGTACTTACTTAATAAGTACAAAGCTAAAGCAAAAACAAATATTTCAAACTAACTTGTGTTTCAAATATTTTTCTATGCTTTGACTATTAAAAAATTGAAAAGTCCTGATACTTCCGAAATCCGGTCGCAATCCCGACAAGAGCCTAAAAATCCTGACGTATGGCAGCCCTACGTGGGGGGTCTCTCGTGACGTCATTTCAAAGTTGTTTGAGAAACAGCCACAGAGAGAGTAAAATTCAGAAATAATGTTGCCAAAACCAAAATATGCCCAAAGATTTCTAGGCATGCGCGTCACAATCTGTCAACTCGTGTCTGATCAGTGCTGCCGCTGGGAAAAAAGTCGCGAGATTTAAAAAAAGCAAAATAGCAAAATCGATAAAACGGCAACACTGCTAATCGTATTTTTGACAGCCCGTCACGCAAGTTTGTATCAAACAAAAAGCAAACTTGTTTATTCATATTTGAAACATGATGCAAAATGCAAGCTTGCAGCAATATTGCAATAAACTTATTTTGTCATATTTGACACGACAATGTAAAATCAAGTACAAATCAAACTTGCAGCAAACTTACCTGCTATCTGGGCTAGCAACCCCACAAAATAATATTATTCAGGGTGTGTTGGTGCACCTGCTCCGCGTCATTAAGAAATGCTAATTAATCATGTGGTCTGCAGCCAGGACTATAAATAACCATAAATACCTAACACTGAACACACTATATATACCTACCGGTAACAAGGAAATGAAGAGAAATATTTGGGAAAACTCTTACATAACGATGATTGTCTTACAAAACACTAAATAACGGCAAATTTGATAAAGCTCATAATAAATTTTAGATGCTGTAGGTAAAGGACATTAAATTATTAATAAAATCCTATTGCATAGTAGTTTAGTCATAAGTCTTAATGAAATATCACAAAACGCAACAAGGGGAAAAGCAGGAGGACATCATTTTCCATTTCGGTGTTTTCTGTTTACCCGAAACACCCGGTACACCTTTTTTCTTGTATTCATAAAAAGGCTGGGAATTCAGGATAATAATTCAGAAAACCCCTCGGGAGCTAGTTGAGGAACCTAAAATTGTGGTTTGGAACAAGAATCCTACACTAGTCCGCTGTCTAGTGGTGAACGCTACGCATTAGTAAAAAAAATACCATGCCGCATTTAAAAAAATGCTCTTCGCAAAAAAAAAACGCTACTACGCGTTTAGGCGATCTCATACAGTCCTTGTATCTGATTCAGCAGTGGAATTGCAAATGATGCTCTCTAGATTCAACGAAGCTTTGAAAGGTAATAATTTGAAGTTGAATGCAAGAAAGACGAAAGTTTTGATTTTTGAAAGAGATGATGAAAATATGAATTATGAATTTAAAATTAATGGAATGAATGTTGATGTTGTAAATGAGTTTGTATATTTGGGAAGTAAGTTTGAAAAAGATGGAAGAATGGCTGGTGAATTTGAAAGAAGAATAATGAAAGGCAGGTGTGTACTGGGTGCGACCGCTTGCATCGCCAGGAACCAAAATCTCTCAAAAAATGTTAGATTGGCGGTGCACGGTGGTATACTAGTGCCAACCTTGATGTATGGAAGTGAAGCCTGGACGGTGAGTGAAAGGGAAATTAGTAAAGTCCATACAGTAGAAATGGACTATCTAAGAAGTATGATTGGGGAAAAACGAAGTGACAGGGTGAGGAATGATTTTGTAAGAGAAGAATGTGGTGTAAGGGAAAGTGTGAAAGTGAAGATTAAAAGAAGTATGTTAAGATGGTTCGGGCATTTGGAGAGAATGAGTGATGAAAGATTGACGAAGAAAGTATATGTTGCTAGAATAGATGGATGTCGTGGTAGAGGAAGACCGAGAAAAGTATGGAAGGATCAAATCTCTGAAATAGCGAATGAATGGGATATCCAGAGTCATAATAAAAGGAGGACTTGTATGAAAAAGGTTATGACTCTGGATGAAATGAAAGAAGTATGCAAGGACAGGAAGAAGTGGCGGCTAATCTGCAATGTTGATTTCTAATGTTGATTTCTAATGTTGATTTCTAATGTTGGTGTATTCATTTGCTACATTTTTTGCATAGGAAATTTTTGACTTTTTTTGTATAGATTTCTTTGTAAGGTTTTGTTCTTTTTTATATTAAAATGTAATTTATTATTCATATTCCTTGACTTATAGGTTGGTATGAGGCTGACCACCCATACTGTAAAAATGGTTCACTTTGCCAATGTCACCCCTGTTTCAGGGAAGGTCGGCAAAAGTTGTGGGGCTTATGTTCATTTGAGGTTTGGATTTTATTTGTAAGTACACATTCAGCATTTGTAAGCGCGAACTACACTTGTTGGTTTGTGGGCATACATCTGAGAGCTTTAAATGAATATATCCTTGCAACTTAGATTATAGATTTTATAGATACATTTCCGCCGGAACTTGGACCGTGTGAAAATCGGGCTCTACTGCAGCTAAGAAGATTTACATAATTTTCTTTGCATTCTCTTTCGTGTTTTCTTTCTTGTATCGTGTCAATCGTGTTGGTAGTTTTTTTGTTTTTGTAATTGTAAGTCATATTATGCTAACGTTGAAAATACAGTCTTAATTTTTTTACAGTGATAACCCCCTGACGCCCAGTGATGTGAAGGTAATCAAAGTAACTCAACCGTATGCAGAGTTTACTAAAAAAATGTATCGAAATCAAATACTTGAAGTGAGCGTTTTAGTTGCGTATCATTTTTTTGTAACTACTGTTGTAAGGATTTGTACTTACATTGTAAGCTTCTGAGACTATGATGAATGCATGCCGGCCCCACCAGTCACAGGTGAATACAGATGCGCACTGTACAAGTAGGTACATGAGGAAAGTGACGTCTGCAAGCCTACAAGAAAAATGTTGTTTTTAATTTTGAAGCAAGACTTGCCAAAATAAATTTCAAACATTATTTTTGTGTTGTTTCGGGTTGGACCACGGTCTGTTTGCAATTTTTACTTTCTTGCTATAGCCGAAGGCTATAAAAGAAAGTTATGATTTGGTGTGAAAAAAAAATTTCGAGGTTTTCACGGAAATGAGTTGTCCTGGTGCAGGACATGCCAAAAAACACTACCTTTCAAAAACGTCCGTCTGTATGTATGTATGTATGTATGTATGTATGTATGTATGTATGTATGTATGTATGTGTGTGTGTCACTTTCCAAAGTATAAGACTTAGAGATACCAAATTTTGGCTACATCAACTTTTTTGGACATGTATTAAGTATGCATAACATGGCATTACACCAACTTGAAAATTTAAGATGGCTGCCATACAAAAAAAACATAAAATTGCACTTTTCTCAAAAACGGCTCCAAGAATTTTTCTTAAATTTTCAGAGTTGCCACTAATTAATTTTTAACTTAATAAATTAGTTATGGCAACACTCTTACTAATCTGTGTCTATGGGCTGCCATATGAAAAAAACAAACGATTGTGATTTTCTCGAAAGTTAAGGGGTTAACAAAAATATAATGTTCTACAATATTATGGACAACATAAATTTCTACAAGTTAACAAAAAAATTTTTTTGAAAAAATAAATATAAAGCACCGTTTACACGACCTGAAATTTTAAATCGAAAATATTACAAAAACCTATTAAAATGCAAGATATTTAAATTTGTTTTAGATTTGATAGAAAGAACAAGCTTATCACTTTAATTCATAATAATTTTTTTTTTACTTTTTTGAAAATTCAAGATGGCTTCCCAAGAGCTGAAAATTTAAAATGCGATTTTCTCAAAAACGGCTCCGACGATTTTTCTTAAATTTTTTGTGAATCCATTTATATAATAGTGCTATCTAATAATTATAATCATTTCTTCATCATAATCTCGGTTTAGGGAGTTGCCATATAAAAGAAAAAAATAATGGAAAAATCCTCGGCAGTTAGAGGGTTAATAAAAAAATAATGTAGGGCAAATGTAAAACAATAATAATAACCTATATATTGCCATCATTATTTTTTCCAAAAAATGAATCAAAAGTATAGCCGCCATACAAAGTGAAAAATTTCCATACAAAATGTATTAGCAATTTTCTTGGTAGTCAAAGGGTTAAAAATAGATAAAAGGCTGCGATTCTTAAAATTTTATAAATACCAATAATAATCAATCGTTACTTTTTCAAAATATAACTAAAAAGTTTACCCACCATACAAAGTCCTAGTTTGCATACAGAAGGGTTCAATGACCATCTATAATAATCTAGAATATAAGTTGCAATGAAATATAAACATTCAAAACTAATATGAAATGCATGCCCACAAACAGGTACGTGTAAGTTCGCGCTTACGAATGCTGAATTTGTACTTACAAATTAAAACCAAATCTCAAATGAACATAAAACCTGCAACTCTTGCCGACCTTCCTTGAAACAGGGGTGACATTAACAAAGTGAATTATTTTGTACACTTTGGGAGGACTGAGAAATGCGAGAAAATTGAGATAAGACTGAATGAAAAAAGAGTGGAGGTCGTGAAAGAATTTGATTATCTGGGAAGCAAGTTTGAGTCGAATGCGAAATTGACGAAATAATTGGAAAAGCGCGCTAGTAGAGGAAGAAGTGTAATGGAAACGATTGGAAGCATTACAAGGAATAGGAAACTTACGAAGAATATGAGATCGGCGGTCCACAATGGCATATTGGTTGGTGGAAGTGAGGCTTAATGAATGTGAACTGCAGAGGGCTTCGCACCAAATGCAATACCTTTTTTCAAAATATTCTACTTAACGACACTTACAACATAATTGGTATAACAGAGACATGGTTGCCTGATTCCATTTCAGATAGCGAACTTGTACCCGCGAACAAATATGACGTTTTCCGCAAAGATAGATCATATAACCTTTCTAATAAAACCATGGGTGGCGGTGTGATGCTGATATTGGAAAAAGACTTCCACGCATGTGAGTATGAACATAACTACGACATAGAATGTATCTGGATCTCTTTACCCAAATCAACTCTAACCCATAATGTCCCCTTACATGTTGCCTGTGTATACTTGCCTAGAGGTAATAATTACTCATCGGCTGTGAGTTCTTTTCTCGACTTATTGAAACACATAAGCGAAACGTATCCTGAAGATAAAATTCTGATTTTGGGTGACTTTAATATGCCAAACATTCAGTGGGCATCCAATAATAACTCGAATATCTTATCACCACATATTTCAAGCATTGACCAAGACATCTTAAATCTTATCGACACAATGTCATATACGAATCTTAACCAACACAATTGTATACCAAATTCAAATCAACGCATTTTAGACCTAGTTTTATGTAACATGGATTGTAGAGTTTCGCGCTCCGATTCCCCACTCGTAGACGAAGACTTGCATCACCCCACACTACATATTGACATACCATCTCAACAACTTATAATGCTACCAGTTGTCACGAAAGAAATAATTCTGTACAAAAAAGCTAACTATGATTTGATTAATATGTATCTCTCAGAAGTTAACTGGAATCACCTCGAAACTTATGACGATATCGACATTGCAGTTGACGAGTTTTATAATATACTACGCAGAACTATAAAATTACATATCCCTCATAAAATAATACACCTTTCAAATTATCCCACTTGGTACAGCCCTGCACTTATAAAGATTATCAAAGAAAAACGCAAATACCATAACAAATGGAAACGTTTCCACAATCCATGTGACTACTCATCATTTTCTTTACTTAGATCCCGACAAAAGTCACTTCAACATCACTGCTTCTCTAATTATGTACAATCAATTGAGAATAACATACTAACTAACCCGAATTTTTTTTTTACATATATTAAAAATAAAACTAAATCACATAATATTCCTCAAAGCATGCACTATCGCAATAAAACATGCCATGGAAGCGACGACATTTGCTCACTTTTCTCCGATTACTTCAATTCAGTTTTTAACGACTCGTCAAATAACCTTGGCAATTTCCACGCACGTGATATTCTTTCTAATCAGTCTTTTGTTAATAACATAGGGCACATTCAAATAACTCAATCTGAAGCAAATAAATACCTCAAACAAATAGATAAAAATAAAGGATTCGGTAACGATGAGATTAGTCCTTATTTTGTGGTCCAATGTGCTGACCAACTGAGTGTACCAATTTCAATTCTTTTTAATAAATCAATGAAAAATGGTAAATTCCCAACGAAATTCAAAGTAGCCTTAATAACACCCATTCACAAATCTAAATCCAAAAATGACATCGAAAATTACCGCCCCATTTCTATATTATCTGTATTTAGCAAATTATTCGAAAAAATCGTATTAGACCAAATCTACCCAATAGTTTCTCCCTATATAAGTAATCATCAACATGGATTTTTGAAAAAGCGCTCAGTTCTCACAAATTTACTCAATTTCACAGAATACGTCTCACATAAAATGAACAATCACTTACAAGTCGACACTATATATACAGACTTTTCAAAGGCCTTTGACAGGGTAGATCACAACATACTTATTCAAAAACTATACGGTGTGGGCATTCACGGTGACCTTCTCAGATGGTTTGATTCTTACATAAGAAATAGGCAACAAGCAGTGGTTGTAGGTAATTGCAAATCCAATTTCACTTGTGTTCCGTCGGGTGTACCCCAAGGATCACACCTAGGTCCTACTCTTTTCAATATTTATATCCATGACATACAAAATTGTTTCCAGTCCACAAACTTCTCAGGTTTCGCTGACGACATGAAAATCTACACAACAATTAACAACATAAATGATTGCGTTGATTTACAGAATGACATCAATAGGCTAAGTGTATATTGTTGTAAAAACAAGATAGACATCAATGTGTCCAAGTGTGCCCTATTAACCTTTTCTCGCATAAATACACCCATAACGTTTCCTTATTCCATAAACGGTTCGTTATTAAAAAAAGTCGATGATATAAGAGATCTAGGAGTTATATTGGATTCCAAATTGACGTTCGATAAACATATTGATTCAATTACCTCCAAAGCTTACCGAATGTTGGGTTTCATTATCCGCACCGGTAAACAGTTCAATAATATCAACACTTTGAAGACACTGTACCTTTCGTACATACGGCCTCACCTAGAATTCAGTGCTCCGATTTGGAGTCCACATTATAAGATCCACACAAACCGCATCGAAAAAATTCAAAAGACTTTTTTGAAATATCTGGAGAGACGTTTATATATAGAACACACCAACTATAATTCTTCCATAGAACTTTTCAAACTCAACACATTGCAAGATAGAAGGACCTACTTCGATCAATTGCTATTGTACAAAATATGTAACAATATAATCGACTCACCAGAAATACTAAGTAATATATCATTTCATGCACCAATCAGACATACCCGCTCTCAAAACTTATTTCACCTACCCACTTGTCATACCAATTACCGATACCATTCAACCATTTTCAGAATACAACGTGATTACAACCTAAATTTTAAACATCTTGACATTTTTCAAGATTCATTACTAACCTACCGTAATAAATTGAGATATTTTTCAACTCCCTTCAATTCCTTCCCCTAATCCCCTCAATCAATCCTACACACATTAATCCCTCCTTTTCCGCATTTTCTACTTCAATTTCCTTTTACTCATTTTCTACCTTCAATTTCCTTCTAATTTACTTTGTTATATTCACTCTGTTAAAACTACTTTACTTACATACCCCCGATTTTTTCACTTATTGTTAAAAAATTCTCATACCCTGTTTCTTTCTTTTTTGCTATTCTTAACTTTGTTACCCTTATACCTGCTCAACATACTGATTACACTACAAGAATATCTTTAAACTATTTAAATTTGAAGAAAACAACTTTGGCTAACACTAATTTTAATGAACACTATGTATTCACACTCATAAAGCTGTAGTTTTCTGAAATGAAATAAATAAATAAATAAATAAATAAATAAAAAAAAAAAAAAAATGTGAGCTGAGTAAAGTATGTAAGTACGGTTGAAATGGCTTACCTGAGAGCAATGGCTGGAAAGACACTGAGTGATAGAGTACGTAATGCTTGAGTGATGAACGAGTGTGGTATAAAAGAGAATATGAGAATGAAAGTACAAAAAAGTACGATGAGATGGTTCAGACATCTTGAAAGAATGGATGATGAACAACTAACGAAGAAAGTGTACAAAGGAAATGTTAGAGGAAAGCGCGGAAGGGGAAGGCTGAGGAAAGAATGGTTAGACCAAATAGGTGAGATTGCGAAAGAATGGATCCTGCAGAGTGAGAATAAGAGAAGAGTATGTATGAAAAAGGTGATGACAGCAAAAAGTGGAGGCGCATCTGCGGAGGTACCGGCCACCCCTAATGAAACGGTGGCAGGATACAGTACAGTACAGTACAGAGGTCAGCTTCATACCAACCTATGAGTCGAGGATCTTTCTTGTGTAATTGGCGCTTTTTCCAGAGAAGACCAACCTCGCAGAGGGCTCTTGAGGTGTGATTCACACAAAACGGCGCTCACCAAATAAATCATCCAAATATTTTTTATTCACTTAAAAATTTATATGGCTATTTCCATATTCGCACGGGTATGCAGGTACACACCGCGGTGGAATAAAATTGATTTATTATCGATATATTATATTTTCATTGAAACTGCAAAAGCTGGTAGGTGATTATAGCTTTACATACGTCATACAGTGGGTTAATTTTTGCAAGAAAGTCGAGTGCAGATTCTGTGCAATTTATTTTTATATGCCAATGTTTCGCTTTCATGTGCAGAAAGTATTCTTAAGGCGAGTTATCAAAACAAAGTGGTGGTTTTTGTTGTCTTCGCGGTTGCTTGCTGTGTTTGCCACATGTGAGATATAATGGTGTCGTCACCTGGTCGCGTTGTTTGAGAAAAGGCATCCAGATATTTTGTTACTGGTGGCCAAGGACGGCGGTTAAAGACTGGCTGAAATTAAAAAAATTAGAACCCATTGAGGTAAAATGGACCACACAATCAAAATAATTGGAGTTTTTTCAAGAAATATTTTATAGGTGTTTTTAATCAAATGTTTTCAAGATGATAGCCGAATATTGATGAGAGTGGCAATGAAGCTGAACTGTTGCAAAGCTCGAAAATTGTAATAGTACACCCACAGAGTACACCGATGCAAATTCTGCATGGCATTTTGCGAGATGAATAATGTGCAGACTATGGTTTTGCGTGGTGCGCTGTTGTGGCAGCCCTGGGTGTGAAGCGATAAGAGAGTTTTTCTCCGTGTCAGGTGATCCGGAAGGAGATGATAAAATTAGTAATGGAAGAGTGGCAGGGCTGCCGCAAAAGGCAAATTAAATATCGTTTGAAAGAAATCCGCTGAAAGTCAAGAAGTGTGAATAAAACAATAGTAAAAAATGAAGTTGGCACGTGAATTGGGCACCCAGCCGGGTTGCTAAGGAAAATACATATTTTGCTATCGTTTGTATTGTTATCGGTATTCTTGACTTGTAGGTACCTAAGTGTGAGGCTGACCACCTATACTGTAAAAAATAGTTCACTCTGCCAATGCCACCCCTGTTTCAGAGAAGGTCGGTAAAGATGCAGGGTTTATGTTCATTTGAGGTTTAGATTTTAATTTCTAAGTAGTACAAATACAGCATATGTAAGCGCGAACTTACACGCGTCTGCTTGTGGACATGCTTTAATATGAATTTTAAATGTTGATATATCTTTGCAACATAAATTATAGATTATAGGTTGCTAAGACCGGCAGTCACATACAAGACTGACGTTTGCTCGACGAGAAAAAAATTCAGATTAAAAAAATGTAGTGACCTCGTTACGAAAATGAAGTATTTTAAGTAACTGTTATTCTGTCTCCATTCCAGTAGCGGTGGCCGGAGCCTCTGCAGGGTTGTCTCCGTGTAGACTTGTGTGTAAGGATTGGGGTGTCACCCCTGCTGGTCGTTTAGCGGGCTGGGCCGTTTCATCCTCCCTTGATTGGTTAATAGGCCGGAAGACAGAGATAAGCCGCTGTATAGCCGCCCTTCCCTGCTCCATACAACCGTTAACTCTAACGCGAGCTTCATAAAGAGAAAAATAATGAAACCCAACTCGCAGGGAGCCCTAGAGGTGGTTACTAAGGCCCGGTGTTTTCAAGGTTAGCAAAAAAAAAAACGCAACTAAGCTACACATATAGTCTAACTTCCTGCCGCGTTATCCCCGAAGGGGTCGCATGTGGCGAGTTGAACCTATTTATTTTTACAGGTAAGGGGGCCGGCCTTACGCCAACTACTTCAGTTGAAGTGGAGGTTTCCCAGCTCCCGAGAGTGCTGGTAGGTACTCATTTCTTGTGAAGGCTGAGTAAACCTTGCCGGTATTTTATTTTGGGGTTTGAAATAAACACCAATACGCGAAATCATTTTTGACACCCTCGGTGGGATTCGAACCCGAGCTTTCGGCATGGAATGCAAGCACTCTACCACCTGAGCTATCGACCGGACGCAAAGCGACTTAATACTGAATGAAAAAGACGCATGTTTGCCAATCCTGTGGGTAGTTTTTCTTATCAGTTTTCAGTCAGTAAGTCACATATGCTAAGCACGTTGAAAATACCGGGCCTTAAAGCAACAAATATAGAGCAAATTCCTGCCGCGTTTTCCCTGAAGAAGGTAAAGCATGTGGTGGGTGGAATCTATTTATTTTTACATGTAAGGGGGGCGAAATTACGCCGACCATTTCAGTTGGAGTGGGGACTCCCAGCTCTCTAGGGATCTGATATTCATTTAGTGTGAAGGCTGAGTAAGCCTTGTCGGTATTTTAATTTGGGCTTGAAATAAACACCGGGGGGGAATTGAACTCATGCTTTCGCCTTGATTTGCAAGCGTTCTAACAATTGAGCTATCGACCGGACTGTACAGGTACAATAGTGTGTGTAGAACAGTCCAGTATGATCCATGACGGTAGTAGTAAGGTATATGAACGGCGCGGCGGTCTGGTATCAGCGAACGGTCAAATGATCTGGAATATGCAAGATAGATCTATTTTGTACCCATATAAAGGGACTGCAATAGGGCATCAGAGAGTGTCGATTAAAACATTGAGCCGTGAAGTCGAAGGCCAGAGCTAGAAATCATTTTTTGTGAATTGTGAACCAAATCGTCTAAAATAAATTCTGGTAAAATTAATAATTTGCAGTTTAATTAAAAGAGAACTCAGTAAAATCATAAAAATACAAAGCACCGTGGTGATATGAAAACAAGAGAAGGAAATAATGCTTGAAAGCGGAGGTAGCAGGTTCCATCCCCAAGATTGTCACTTCAGTTTCTGTTTTAATTTCTTAAAGTACATGCACATGTGCTGCGTGAGGAATACTGGGTGTGGCGTTACACTAGGATAGTTCAGAAAAACACTTCTACAGGGAGGTACCTATGGTCGAAGGGACAAAGCGTCGGCACTCAAACAGTGGCCCGTGTCCTATCAACAATAACTTTGAACCTGATTCAACATATTATGTCATCGGTAATTATTAATTGATAAATCATTCTAAAATGTAATTTGTTGTGTATGTTCCTTGACTTATAGGTTGGTATGCGGCCGACCACCCATGCTGTAGAAAATGGTTCACCTTGCCAATGTCACCCCTGTTTCAGGGAAGGACGCAAGAGTTACGGGTGTATGTCCGTTTGAGTTTTGGGTTTTTATATTGTAGGTTCACATCCGGTATGTGCAAGCGCGAACTTGTACATGTTTCCTTCTGAAAATGCATAAAATGTGAATCCTCAATGTTACGTATCTTTGCAACTCAGATAACATTAAATGAGATTATTAAATAATGTCTAATCTAATCTAATCTAAGTTGCAAAGATATGTTACATTGGAGATTCACATTACATGCATTCTCACAACCAGACACGTACAAGTTCGCGCTTGCACATGCCTCATGTGAACCTACAACATAAAAACCAAATCTCAAATGGACATACACCCTGCAACTCTTGCCGTCCTTCCCTGAGACAGGGGTGACATTGGCAAAGTGAACCATTTTTACAGCATGGGTGGTCAGCCGCATACCAACCTATAAGTCAAGGAACACACACACACGACAAATTACATTTTATACATCACTAAATAATAATATCCAAATACAAAAATGTGGATCGAAGAAAAAGCCGACAGAAGCATCAGGCACCTCGGTGGTTGGAGCGCTGCGGACATTGCAGTCAGGAGAGAACTGGAGAAGAGTGGTGGCTTCTACACGGGTCAGGACCCTCAGCAATGAGGAAAAAGATGAAGAAGTATTATCATGCCTCTGAGAAGATCATTGACCCAGAGGTTGACTGCTAAGTGCGCACGGATGATGCTGATGATGGCAGTAGTGACGTCATGCGTCTGCTGGTGACTGTTGTCTTCATCACAGAGAGGGCCCTTGAGGCGCTCGTGCGGTCACAGTACGCTACTGCGCCTTCTAGTTACCGTCAAACCGGCGATACCAGCGAGATGTGGCCATTTCTTATCCAATTCAAACAGCAAAGATGTGCAACAGTGGTAACCAGTGGTAACACTTCAGACTCGCAAGCACAAAAAATAAACCATTTATATTTGCTCTTCGCTGGGTTGAAAAATTCATAAATCTTTACCAAAGACCGGTGATGACCGGTCTTAGCCTTACAGCAACTGGGCCTTACACACCTTGATAGCCCTACAGCAACTGGGTCTTGCTTGAGAATTGACGCTTTCTACAGCGACGACCAAGCTCGCAGAGGGCTCTTGAGGTGCGATACACACAAAAACAGCGCTCACCAAATAAATCAGCCTATTTAATTTAAAAACAATTAACATTAGATGTGCTGTTATGATTATACTGGGGCTGTATTTTATTAAACCGCAATTATTTATTTTAAACGGTTCGGATCACAATTTACAACAATTGAAAATCACTTTAAAAATTAGAAAATCCAATTAAGCCCCGCCCCCCACTTACCCCCACCAGTACTACAAATCAAATCATTGCTTAATTTGGTAATTTTGATTTTATGTTAGTTGATATTTACACCTGAAGATGGGAGGTACTGCTTCTCCCGAAACTGGTTGTGTTTTTTAAAAAAAAATTAAAAATAAAACTCAAGTGAATTGTAACAAAGTTAAAAAAGTATTTTAATTAATTGAAAATTACTGTTTATTGGTCTTTGACGGCAAAATACTTGAAGCGACTAATCTCTTGATGCCCCATTGTAGTCCCTTTATATAGGTAGGTACAAAAGAGATATTTCTGTCATCTTCCAGATCATTCGATCTCTGTTCTAGATTATACTAGACAGCTATTCCACTAACATTATGGATCATACCAGACGGAAGTTCATAGTTCGTAACACAACCAGCATCATACTAGTGCCAGATTGTTCCATCACTATGTTTGCATGTACAGTCGCATGTACATAGGTACTCCAAATTCGTAACAGTACCTACTATTATATTTACAAGGGTTTCTACCAAAGATGACCAAAGAATCAACTTATTTTTTATGCAAAATTTCTTCTGATTGGCGGATGATTCGTGGCTGATGTTTGTGAATAACACTGTAAAGTTTGAAATTCTTATGAGTTCCATGGCGAGAACTTGGGTTTGCATCCCACCATAGGGTGTCAGAAATGATTTCCCGTTTCCGTGTTTATTTAAAATCCAAAATAAATTACCGCCAAAGTTTAATCAGCCTTCACAAGAGTACCAGAGGTCAGGAGCTAGGAAGGGGAAGGACCTGAGGGGTCAAAAGCTGGGAACTTCCCATTTCAACTACCTGCTTAAACTTTCGCAGATAACGCGGCAAGAAATTAGACTTTATGTGTAGCTTAGTTGCGTTGCGTTTGCGACATTGTAGTTATTTTTAAGACTGCCATGATTCAGTGGTTTGCCTGTATTGCTGTCGTTCCATTTTTGAATCGCCTCCCTTGCATAAATATGGAGAGAAAGCGCTCACAAGCAGAGAACAATGGGAAAACCACGACTGAAAAAATGACAATTTTTCGTTTTAAAAATGTTCCCTGCAAGAGTGTTTCAGACAGAAGGAAACAGAGCCAAGAGGGGGACACAAATAAATGTGCAGCTATGAACAACAAGAATCCACAACTAGGAATGACAAATAATTCTAAAGTTTGTGAATTTACGGAGTGGAAATTCATTTTTAATATTGTTATGATTGTCGCGGGTTCAATTCAATAAAAATTGCGGTGATTTATTTTTACACAATTTATTTCAGATTAGGTTCACATACAGAGTTTTTACATGTACCTACATAATGCAACGGTCGGTTGACTTCTCCTCAGCTAAAGAGTTGTGGTCCTTATTTTATAGCAAGAATAAAGATCATTCTTGAATCTTGTAGCATCGTTTCATGCGCGATTTTACTAGAATATTCGACCAAACACTCACGCAATCTCGAACAATACAAATTATGTAAGTATCTAACATCTATTTATTTCTAGAGAGACTTCAAAGACTAGATTATTTATTAGACAAACAAAACACAAAATTGCATATTCGTAACATCGTTCATTTTCTCTTTTAAATGCTTACAATTACATTACGTTACATTACATAAGCTCTCCTCTTGACTAAGCTGCACATATAGGACAACTTGTTGTTGTGTTTTCCCCGAACGGTCGCATGTGGCGAGTGGAACATATTTTATTTTTTACAGGTAAGGGGGCCGTCCTCAACATGTCAACCACTTCAGTTGAAGTGGGGGTTTCACAGCTCCCGAGGGGGCTGGTAATTATTTGTTTTGAAGGCCAAGGCAAAACCTTGCCGGTATTAATATATGTACACCGAAACGAAACCTCATTTCTGATACCCTTGGTGAGAATCGAACCTGAGCTCTCGGCATGGTATGCAAGCACTCTACCAACTGAGCTATCATTAAGGGCCTGTTGCACCAAACTCCAATCAGACAAAAATTAAAATTAGGTGTGATTTCTCCCCTTCCAATAAAAAATTTGGTTGCATATACGTAAGTCAGCTAATGTTCAAATTCCATCATATTATTACCCACTTCCGAGAAATATTTAACCAAGGTTCTTACCAGAATTAAGCAATAAAATTTGATGTGTCAATCAAATATTGATTGGATGTTGGTGCAGCAGGCCCTAAATGATTTCAATGATTGAAATTACAGGCACGTACGCAGTATTTTACGGGTAACTCTTGGAGCTGGAAAAACTGTGAAGTTGTGTATAAATTTGTTATAGGCCCGCAGCTTCGCGACTGCAAGGCCGTGACTTATATCGGCGAGAGCTTAATTAAAACGCTGGCCGGATTTGTGTGGAAGTCGTAAAGTGAGCTGCGGAGGTGCCTACAGGGGCTACACGTCAGAGGTGCGCCACTGGGAAACACGGACAAGGGAGTAACAGCCGGTTATGCCATCATTCCTTTTTTTTAATAGATTTTTGAAGAGCAATTATTCTTAATTCTTAAATTTTTAATGTTAATGATCCTAAATCTGTATTGTTGGCGCCTTATGCTGATGCTTACTCTTATTATTTTTTTTATTCTCATTTTGTAATGTTTGTACTGTTAGGACCTGTTGCACCAACCTCCAATTAATATTTGATTGACACATCAAGTTTGATTGCTTTATTCTGGTAAGGACCTCGGTTAAATATTTCTCGGAAGTGGGCAATAATGTGATGGAATTTGAAAAGGAAATATGATGTACATCAGCTGACATACGTATAAGGAACCAAATTTTTAATTTAATGAGATGAAATGGTTCACTTTGCCAATGTCACCCCTGTTTCAGGGAATGTCGGCAAGAGTTGCAGGGCTTATGCTCATTTGAGGTTTGGATTTTATTTGTAAGTACACAATCAGCATTTGTAAGCGCGAACTACACGTGTTTGTTTGTGGGCATGCATCTGAGAGCTTTGAATGAATATATCCTTGCAACTTAGATTATATATTATAGATTATAGAATCCTACTTCATTTTGATTTTCGTCTGATTGGAGTTTGGTGCAACATGCCCTAAATAATTCTGAATCTGTAATGTTGGCGGCTTATGTTTATAACTAATGTTATTTAATTGCAAAATTAAAATTAATCAAAAATTTACTCATCATTACGCAACGGGCTGTAGAAATGTATGCCATTGTGATACCGTTAGACGTTTTATTTTGAGTACCTAAATTACCAGAAGGGGGCATAACAAATATAAATAACGATTTTTTAGGATGTCAATTATAGCGTTCAATCTGATTCCAACAGGTAACCCATTTTATTTAAAAAGAAAAGCGTTTCCCACCATTTGTTCCGCCCTTGTAACTTGAGTCAGTTCCTTGCAATATATTCGTTACCCTTAACCCTCTGTGAGCTGCCTACTCCTAATATTGGTATATCCAGACGGTAAACAAATACTCACACAATACTCGTATAGCCTTACAATGGTCGTAAACCAGCGACACCTGTGAGCCTTGCCGTGCTGTTTGATAAGGAAATATTTTCCAGCAGCTTGTGAACGATATTGTGATGCAGTAAACTGAAAGAAATGTGATGGTGGTGGTCTAGAGGCGGTAGATATTGCATTGAGAAGAGAAACGAAAACGGTCTAGCTAGAGAGTAACTAGCGTAGACGAACTAGATGGCAATTTCATACTGCTACGATTTGAAGCGTAGGATGGCGACCAGCAGAGACTAATGGCTAGCACAACAAGGCACTGCCTCTACAAGAGGATGGCGACCAGCAGAGACAAATCGCTGCCTTAGTTCTTGTTTATCGTATACGCCATTGAGAACATTTTACATGAGCAATGTTTGCATGTGTACTGGACCAATGTGTCTTATGAAAACAAGAAATTTATTTTAAAAATATTTAAAAGAACTCTCACATTATCGAGTTTTACGGGTTTTCTTAGCTCAGATTGTGTAGAATTTGATTCATAAGACAACTGCATGAAAAAGTCTTATTTGACAAGATTGGCGTATACGATAAACAAGAACTGGGGGAGCGAAATAGCTAGCTCAACAAGGCACTGCCTTTACAAGAGGGTGGCGACTAGCAGGGTCAAATGGCTAACACAACAAGGTATTGTCTTTACAAGCGAAAGTAGAAACAAATTGCTAGCACAAGGCACTGCATTTACAAAAGGATGGCGACTAGCAGGGTCAAATGGCTATTGCATTTACAAAAGGACGGCGACTAGCAGGGTCAAATGGCTATTGCATTTACAAAAGGATGGCGACTAGCAGGGTCAAATGGCTATTGCATTTACAAAAGGATGGCGACTAGCAGGGTCAAATGGCTATTGCATTTGCAAAAGGATGGCGACCAGTTTAGACAAATGGCCAGCACAACAAGACACTGCTTTACAAAAGGATGGCGACCAGTGAAGACAAATGGCTAACATAACAAGGCATTGCCTTTACAAGAGGATGGCGACCAGCAGAGAGAAATGCCCAGTAAGTACGAGTACAACCAGACACTGAGCTTCGGCCTATGTCTTTTTATTCAACTTTCGAGCAAGTCTTTAACTCAAAGATCGTTTGTAAATCCTTGGAACTTTTCATTCCAAAGAAACCCCTTTTTTGACCATAGACCATAGACGCGTAGGGATATAAACGTTTATTTAATATATTCACGCAAGGTTTCGGTTTATTAATTATGATGTTTGTGCGCATGACAGCTGTCAGTTGGCAGTTGGTGCCCCTGACTGACCAGCCCCCCCCTCCCCCACATGTGGCTGCAGTCATGATTTATTAACGATAATTACCGACGGCATTTATAAAGCATTACTCATCCATGCGCGGCATTCCCGAACCAACAATTCCTAGACAGACTTCACTATGAATAGCCAAACCATAACGCAACGTTATCCCATACGATTAATGTCCTGAGGGGCTGTAGAGTAGAATCACGTCATCATCATTATCATCATCAATGTGTATCCAATGATATCCAGATGGATATCCAGAGTCCAATGGATATGGATATCCCCCAATAGATATCCAGAGCCATAATAAAGGAAAGCTTGTATGAAGAAGGTTATGACTCTGGATGAAATAAAAGAAGTAGGTATGTCAGAACAGAAAGAAATGGCGACTGATAGGGGTTTTTTTAATTATAATTTTTATTATGTTTTAGTTTTTATGTCCATAGGTACATATTATTTGTTGATTTAAAAAAAAAGTAATTTGTTGTACGTATGTTACTTGACTTGTAAGTTGGTATGCAGCTGACCACCTATGCTGTAGAAAAAACAGGGGTGACATTGCCAAAGTGAACCATTTATTTGAAGCATGGTTGGTCAGCCTCATACCAACCTATAAGTCAAGGGATCCATGGTGGCAATAAAAGGGGAAAAAATCATTGAACTTTCAACAGGTATACTTTATCCAAAATTAAAAGCAATGTTTCAAGCTGGTCCGTAGCTCAGTGGTAACACTGTGGACTCTGAATGGGAAGGTTGTGGGTTCGAATCCCGGCGGAGCACAAAAATATACCATTTATATTTTCAAACATGCTCTTCGCTGGGTTGAAAAATTCATAAACCTATACCAATGACCGGTCACCAAAGGTCCATGCAGCCTTACAGCAACTGGGTCTTGCTTGAGTATTGGCGCTTTGTAGCGACGACCAAGCTTGTACACCTCTGCGGCACTAAAACAAGTGTTATAGACCCCTAGAGTCTCTAGAATCTAGGGAGTCTCCCGCACAGGATTTCTTAAAAAAAAAAGCAACACGGTAACAGTCACACTGTTGATGGTACTGGGAGATCAGCTGTTGTGTTGAGAAATGTGAAGTGCAAGAGCTATCAGAGGCGGGCAATCAATACCTGCACACAGATACAGCAAGGCGGCATTTCAGTTCCAGCATTTCATCATCACACCTAACTATTTCACTTTTATTCACCAGTCAGTGGCGGAACCCTAGATGTCTCGATTAATCACACTCTAGAATCATTTAAAAAAAATGTGACCAAGCTACACATGAAGTTTATCTTATTGTCGTGTTTTCCCCGAAGGGGTCGTATTTGGTGATTTGAACCTATATATTTTTATAGGTCTTACCCGCAGCCTTACGCCCATTACTTCATTTGAAGCGGGGGTTTCCCAGCTCGCTCGAGGGGGAGTGGTACTCATTTCTTGTGAAAGTTGTGAAAGTATTCACGGGAGACCTCGTGAGCGGTGGCAATAATGAACGTTAGCTAATGGTTCGTAATAAAATAAATCCATTTTAATTTTAAGTGTTCCTTGTCTTATTTTTGGTATGAGGCTGACCATCCGTAATTTTAAAAAGATTAATTTTGCTGATGTGCCCTCTGTTTCAGGAAAGGTTGGCAATTCATTTGAGGTATGGATTTTCATTTGTAAGTACACATGCTGCTTTTGTAAACGTGAACTTACACGTGTCTGTTTGTGGACATGCATTAAATATGAATTGTAAATAGGTAGTTAATATATATTTGAAGTGAAATAAATACTCACCTTGTGAAAATAAAACCCTTTAAAATGTTATACTTTCTCATACAAAATAATTTTCATTGTGTAAATACGCTACCTGTCAATTTTCTTTTTTAAATATTGTTGATATCAAGCGACCCTTTCGATTTTAATTCTGTATTTAATCGTATGGAATTGTGAGCGTTGCGCTAATGTGAATAAAATGTAGCAACTAGTTCTCCATGCGGCCCACTTGCGCCCATCTTTACATTCTGGTGCAGATCATCAGTTAGCCAATGTCAAGTGTTGCCAACTGAGAAATGACTTCCAATCTGCGTCGTTTGATAACATACACTGCTACATAATTATGCATATTTTTTACTTTTTTTTTAATAGACTTTTCAAGAGGAATGCCAGAAACCGGTATTATTATTATTAATTTAATATTAAACAATTCATTACTGAATTGTTTTTGTGGTTTTTCGGGTTAGACCATGGTCTACATGCAGCTTTTTTATTTGCCGACGCGACGTTTCGCCTTCATGAGTAGAAGGCATTTTAAAGGCGAGTTATAACGGCGTGGCGGTCTTCGTTGTCTCTTCGATCGCCTGTCGCTGCTAACTGGTTGGAGTTTGGTCGTGTCTTGCTCATTGCTCAATATCGACCATGAAAATGTTAGTGAAAGCTTAAAACTTTATTTAAACAATTCATTCTTTCATTAGTCCGGTCGATAGCTCAGGTGGTAGAGTGCTTGCATTCTTTGCCGAAAGCTCGGGTTCGAATCCCACCGACGGTGTCAGAAATGATTTCCCGTTTCGGTGTTTCTTTCAAACCCCAAAATAAAATACCGGCAAGGTTTACTCAGCCTTCACAAGAAATGAGTACCAGCACTCTCGGGAGCTGGGAAACCTCCACTTCAACTGAATTGGTTGGCGTAAGGCCGGCCCCCTTACCTGTAAAAATAAATAGGTTCAACTCGCCACATGCGACCCCTTCGGGGATAACGCGGCAAGATGTTACACTATATGTGTAGCTTAGTTACGTTTTTATTTTTTTATTCTTTAATATTTTAATTAATTACTAATTAATAAAGATCCAATGGCATCTGTTAAACCAGGGTCAAAGTTATTGCCGACAGGACACGGCGCAGGCGGGTGTAATGTAAAATCAGTTGAATTCTGATGATGGTCAATATAATTATGACCGAACACGTTAGTAAATATAAAATAAAATAAACGAGTGAAATAAAACAGCGTTTCAAAAAAATACCACTTTGTTGTTTTTTGAAGTATTATATAGAAAGAATGAACTAAGTTTGTACAGCATGGGAGGGTCAGCCTCATATCAACCTATCAGTCAAAGAAAACACAAATTTCAGAAAGTCAAATACCTAGGTTTAGGTATCAAATTAAAAGTAAACCGAATTCAATTAAATTAAAATGAAAAAAGGTACAGTATAAAATGATCATTGTTCGTAATTTTACCCCCATATCATAGAAACTCAGCGGATGATCCAGTACCATGAAAAGGCGCTAGATACGATTCTGAATTTGATTTGGGGAATGAGTTTTAAGTATACCTACGTTTATTTGAGATTTGAGGTTTTTATTTTGCAAGTACGTTAGTACGGTTTTGATATTTACTGAATTGACAATCGAAATGATTGAATTCAAGCTCAGCAAATGGAATCTTGATATTTTGATATCGTCGGTTTTAAAAATATTATACACCCTCGTTCAAAATTTGTATCAGACAGAGAGTGAGCGCTGCAATTAATATAATCTGTAACTGATTTTATAAGCACATCAAATGTTTAAATTTTCAATCTGCTGCTGGGTTCACACGATGTTAGTACACGTAGCTACTTGACGTAAGCACTAAGGTTGAGTAAACCTTGCCGGTATTTTTATTTTGCGTTTAAAATAAACACCAAAACGAGAAATCATCTCCGACACCCTCGATGGGATTCGAACCCGAGCTCTCGGCATGGAATGCAGGCACTCTGAGCTACCAAACGGACGCCAAAAAATGATTTTTTTATGGCTAAATGACGTTGTGAAACACTCCGGGTCCTGCTTTTTCATCCCCTTAGTGTTTGTTTGGCTTATGTACCTACCATTTAATTCAACAATGACCTTTCAACGACATCGTCTTAAGAATCACATTCCACACAATCTGAGCTAAGAACAAAACGTAAACCATGATAAAGTTTTTTAAGGAATCCTGTGCGGGAGGCTCCCAAATTTTTTAAAGTCTTGTGGGTCTATGTCACCCTGGAAGGGTGCCGCAGAGGTTTTGCTTGTATCGTTGCATCTGTCGTGAGGCGCTGCAAGGAAGTGGCGATTGAGGTTGGTTTTGAATAAAACCGGATTAAATTGGGAAGGGAACACAGATACTGGTAGACCATTCCATAAACTGGCAGTTTGCCGAAGGAATGAGTTATGAAAACGCCAAGTTCTCATAGTTTTGAGGTCGACTGCAAAGGGATGAATGAGTGTCGTACTACGAAAAGGAAAACCCTTTCTGAAATGCGAGGGGGAAGGATTAATGAATGGAGCTCATTAGAACAAACTCCATGGTAATATCGATAAAAAAAGACTGAGCATTCCAACTTTTCTTCTGTGCCGGAGCGGCTGCAGATCGGATGTCAGTCTCTCAACTTCTTGGACATACCATACGAGAGTTGTTTTAATAATAATAATAATAATATTAGGATGATTTATTTGGTGAGCGCTGTTTTTGTGTGTATCACACCTCAAGAGCCCTCTGCGAGCTTGGTCGTCGCTGCAGAAAGCGCCAATTCTCAAGCAAGACCCAGTTGTTGTAAGGTTGGATGGACCTTTCAGTGACCGGTCTTTGGTAAAGGTTTATGAATTTTTCAACTCAGCGAAGAGCACATTCGAAATATAAATATCATATTTTTTGTGCTCCGCCGGGATACGAATCCACAACCTTCTTTTTACGAGTCCGAAGTGTTGCTACTGGACTACGGACCGGTCCAAGATGCCAACGACACGCAGTGTACCTGAGCGGTAGCCCATCCAACTCCAAGTACTATCCGCGCCCAATGTTGCTTAATTTCGGTGATCTATGGGAACCGGTGCTTTCAACATGTGGTAACGTCGTTGACAAAATTGTTTTAAATATTTTTTAAATCAATTTCCAGTTTTCACAAAAATGTAATCTGTTGTGTATGTTCCTTGACTTATAGGTTGGTATGTGGCTGACCACCCATGCTGTAGAAAATTGTTCACTTTGCCAATGTCACCCCTGTTTCAGGGAAGGTCGACAGGAGTTGCAGGGTGTATGTTCATTTGAGATCTGTTTTTTTTTTTTGTAGGTCCACATGCGGCATGTTTAAGCGCGAAATTATACCTACGTGTTTGCTCGTGAAAATGCATTTAATGTGAATGTTTAATGTTACATATATTTGCAACTTAGATTGGATTAGATTAGATTGGGTAAAACACATTGGTTGACCGGTCCGTAGCTCAGTGGTAACACTGCGGACACTGAATGGGAAGGTTGTGGGTTCGAATCCCGGCGGAGCACAAAAAATATACCATTTATATTTTCAAATTTGCTCTTCGCTGGGTTGAAAAATTCATAAACCTTTACCTATGACCGGTCATCAAAGGTCCATCCAGCCTTACAGCAACTGGGTCTTGCTTGAGTATTGGCGCTTTGTAGCGACGACCAAGATCGTACACCTCTGCGGCTCTACAACAAGTGTCATAGACCCCTAGAGTCTCTGGAATCTATGGAGTCTCCCGCACAGGATTTCTTAAAAAAAATAAAAAAATGATCCAGTACACATATACCCGTATTCACGATCAAAACTGATTTAAGTGCCTTACTCAAGCGCTACACTTACTCAAGGGTCGACATTCTGGAGCGTTTTGTTTCACAAAGAACACTCAAGCAGTAATCAGCGTAGTGCCCAACCCCCAGGAGACGTACGGGTTTGTCATTGGCTCTCGAAAAAACCCAGCTCTGTAATTGGTCAGTACCTTCCGACCGATATTCGGCGTACTTCACTCTTATCATTGCCGCCTCTTTCAAATTTCAATGTCATATCAACTTTGCATAAAACTTGACAACAAATAAGTACGTATAACGCAATTACTACTTTAAGTAAACCGTAAGTACGAATTTGTTTGTTTACAATTTCTATTAGTTTTTAAAAATACATTTATGTAATATCCAATGTAAAGTGTTTTGATCGATTTCAGCGCCAAAAATATGTTGTTTTCTCCAGCGGAAAAGGAGCTGCTGGTGGCTCTGATTAAAGAAAAACCTGTAATAGAAGATAAAATAACAGATCGAAGAAATCGTTGGCTTTGCTACCCTTAATGAGCAACGGCAAAACTGTATACAGAACGACGCATTTTTTCAATCAAAAACGTCTTCTAAATTTTTCCTCTTCGTAATACGTAAATGGGTCTTTACAGTCTGTGATATATTTTCTTGGGACACTATTTTTGAACAAAACAATGTTATTATTCTCGTTGAAGTCAACTGTATCGAAAGAATTCATTAATTTATGTAAATAATTCACAACCAAACAAAAAATGTGCTGATGAAATGCGGCGGAATATTTTGACAGTTCATCTGTCATTGCAGTATGGTCCTAGACCATACCGGAGAACAAACCCAATTCTGATGGTCAAGCAATGTAAATGAACTCGTCAAAACAATGTTAATACACTTGTAAAAATCATGTTTATAGTAAGAATTCATTTTTTCATGTAAATTCACAATCAAACAAAAAATGTGATAACAATGAAATATGACGGAATATTTTGACAGCGCTTAAGCGTTGGTTAATATACGTGTCGACCTTACTTACCTGAATGCTAGTTTTTGGAGCGCTTAAGCGCTAATTTTACCTTAAGTATTGTTCTTGAAATGAATTTCCCCAATCTAAGCGCTGGTTTGCCCTTAAGGAAGTGCCAGTTTTGATCGTGAATACGGGGGTTAGAAACATTGCTCACGTGAGATGATGGACATAAGCCAAGCGAGGACTAAGGGGACGAGTTACTTTATAGATGTGTGGCTATAAGAGCAATATAAAAAGTTGACATATCTCGGATGGCTGGCTCCAGGAGGTGGTGGGCATAAATCACAGCCGCCTGCTGCTGACGGGCTCATGGCAAGGAAATGTCCTGGAAACAGGGCTGGTGGGGTAGCTTACCGCTGCGCCCCACCCCTGCAGAACACCCACATTGAAACCTATTTGTTTTACAGGTACACACAGAAAATAAACGACTTTTCAATTCCATTTACTGCTAACTGAATAAGAGAATTTTTCACATATCGATACCTTGAAGAAAACTAACTCGGCACAAATTTCAATTGAGAACTTTTTTCTCGAAGGGAAATGTCACATTTGTATGTAACAAATAAATACATAATGTAACAAATAAAATGTAACAAATATATACTGTCCTTATCATTCGATTACAAAATATTTCGATACCGGAATGGTTAAACTGAATTAGGGACATATTAAGGTAACATGAGTTTCTCAGATAAATGTAGTTTTTTTCCTATTTTTTATTTATTTATCTTTTTTTATTTATTTATTTGTAAAAACACCAACAGATGTGCAAACCCTGTAGTTTACAAGTTTTTCATGAGCACTTCCTTATAATTAGTTCACTTTAGGGCCTGTTGCACCAACCTCCAATCAATATTTGATTAACACATCAAATTTGATTGCTTAAATCTGGTAAGGACCTCGCTTAAGTATTTCTCGGAAGCGGAATATGATGGAATATGAATAGGAAAGATGATATACATCGGCTGGTTTACGTACATGGAATCATCGATATACATGGAACCACTGTTTGTTTCTTTAGATTTTTTTATGATTGAAGCTTGGTGCAAAAGGCCCTAAGATTAAACTAACACGAGTTTTTCAAATAAATGTTCCTTTGTTGTTATTTTCTACGAGAGCAACCACTCAAAATAAAAAAAAGTGTGTAAATCCCGTAGTTTTTCATAGCTAATCTAAATCTAAATCTAAGTAGCAAAGATATGTATCAGTTGAGATTCATATTAAATGCATTCCCGCAAGCAGACACGCATAATTTCGCGCTCCCACATGCCGCATGTGAACCTACAATATAAAAACCCAATCTCAAATAAACATAAGCCCTGCAGCTCTTGCCGACCTTCCCTGAAACAGGGGTGTCATTGGCAAAGTGAACCATTTTTTTTACAGTATGGGTGGTCAGCCTCATACCGACCTATAAGTCAAGGAATACAAGCAATTAATAACATCCAGTTATACAAACAAACACTAAAAAATCTACAAAACATCTATAAAAATGAAAATTGATTCTTGGCCTTAGCCGCCTACATTACAGATCAGCCGCTATTTTTTTCGTTCCTTACATACTTCTTTCATTTCATCCAGATTCATAACCTTTTTCATACAAGCTCTCCTTTTATTATGACTCTGGATTTCCCATTCATTCGCTATTTCGAAAATTTGGTCCATCCATACCTTTCTCGGTCTTCCTCTCCCACGACATCCATCAATTCTTACAGCATATACTTTTTGCGTCAGTCTTTCCTCATTCATTCTCTCCATTTGTCTAAACCATCTAAGCATACTTCTTTTAATCTTTACTTTCACACTTTCTCTTACACCAGATTCCTCTTTAACAAAATCAAGCTATCGATCGGACAAATATATTCTTTCAATTAAAAATATATTCGATAAATGGTTAAAATGCGCGTTTTATAGGTGCCTTCTTCCAACCATATATTATGTAAGTTCACTTTTGTTCTTCGCCCCTAAACTTTATGCATATGTAGGTACGCACCGCACCTACTTCAGTAAAAAACATCCAAGTGCCCACACTCCCATCTACTTGCCTTCCTTCCCATCTCCCGGCTTCCCTCATTTCTTCCATCTCTCCACTTCTCATCTTAGTTTCACTTCCAACGTGTCGCAGAACGGACGTCTAACATTTCTCCCACCAAACTTCCGGAGTGTTTTGTCGATCTACGCAAAAAATCAACAAACTTTTGGCGCGAGAACAGAAAGTGCGCGAAAACTGACGCAGCGTAATTTTTTCGCTTACAGTAATTCTTGTGTTTTTGTTTTTAGCTTTGGGAATTTTCCAGTTTTAATTTATTTAACAAAAAAATGTTAGACCAATTGATTAAAATTTTAATTTGGAGTTTGTCGCAGTTGATCTCTTTCAGTAATATTCACAAGATCAATCTACTTTTTTTTAGGAAAAAGTGACTTAAAACCAGATTAAGAATTAAAGCCGTTTTATGATTTTTGTAATCAAGTAATTCCTTGACTTATAGATAGGTCTGAAGCTGACCACCCATACTGTAAAAAATGGTTTACCCTGCCAATGTCACCCTTGTTTTAGGGAAGGTCGGCAAGAGTTGCAGGCCTTATGTTCATTTGAGATTGGGTTTATATTGTAGGTCCACATGCGGCATGTGTTAGCGTGACCTTATACGTGTCTGCTTGTGGGAATGCGTTTAATATTAATCTTAAGTGAAATATATCTTTGCAGCTTAGATTTAGATTTTTTTTTAGACTCGGCATATACGCCATCACAAAGACCGTTTAATAATCTGTACCCTGAGTACGAGTTGCAAAACTTGAGTAAAGTAAAGCTAACGGAAAGTATTAAAGAGTGATTTTCCCCAAAATCTACCGTTTTTGTTTCTTACACTTTATGGTCTTAGCAAAAGAGTTACAGTGATGAAGAAAATCAAGTTCAAACAAACAAAAACGGCAGATTTTGGGGAAAACCACTCTTTAATACTTTACGTAAACTTTACTTTACTTAAGTTTTGTAACTCGTATTAAGGGTACTGTGCATACAGTTAAAATATGTGTGTTTTTCAGTACCCTTCGTGAAATTAAATAACAATTAAAACTGTTAAAAAAAGTTGTTTTTCCTGGATTATTCGTGACAATTTTGAGTGTTTTTTGTAAACGATCGCGTAGTGGTTTTTTTTGTAAACTTTTTAACAGTTTTTTGTGATGTTTTTCTACGGATTAGATCGAAACTAAATGAGAGAGATTTCATCTGATCCGACAATAGAACTGTATGCTTGATTAGTGACGCAATAATTGGCATTTTTTGACTGAGACTGATTAATTTTGTTTTGTGTAAAAAGTGGGGAAATTTAGTGAAAGTGTTGGCATCAAAGAAAGGTTGGTAATTTTATGGTTTTTATCTAAAATATGCAATGACTCAACAGAATTAGTTTTTTATTGGGAAAATGTGGCAATACTTTACAAAAGTAAGATGAACATTTTGTTTATAGTTTTTTACTTTTTATATTTGCCTTATATTTATTGTTTTAATATTTTCTTTGCCGTTTTTATTGTTCTAATCAGTGCTGGTTAATAAAAAAAAAGATGTTTAAATAAGATGAGCGAAATTGCAAAAAAGTTCAACCGAGCGGTTGACCACAAAGTAATAGTTGATGCAATGCAATTTTGAACAAATCCCGTCATTCAAAATGTGCATCCGATTTCAGATGAATGCCGATTTAAATTAAATTTTCATTTTAAAAATTGTATGTAACATTCGGTTTTCATTTAAAACAACAACCGCTATAAATCCTAAATTTGCAACTGTCGAAATATAATTAGTAAAATGAAATACTTCTCTAGCGCTGTTTTGTGTGAATCACACCACAAGAGCCTTTTGCAATTATGGTTTACGCTATAGAAAGCGCCAGTTATTCAAGTAAATCTTAGGTAAACAGTGATGAATTTGTGAACCCAGCAAAAAGCTTATATCAAAATCAAATGATATTTTTGTTTTATAGATTGTAGAGGCATTAACTTTGTAATCGTTCATCTTAAGAGATAAAAATAAAAACCACTTTGTATTCGGTTACTCAGCTGGGAATCAAAACCACAACGTTCCGGTAACAAGTCCACGTTAACCACTGGACTAAGTAAGATTTATTTTTGCAAAGGAAGAGTAAAATATAAAAATGGAAAGTTCTGTTATATGAAACCTTCGGATTTGAACCAAAGTCTTCCGCTTTGAATGCTCACAATCTATTGATGGAGATATGGACCGGATTTTTAAAAATTAAAAATATAAATTAGGCTGATTTATTTGGTGAGCGCTGTTTTTGTGTGTATCACACCTAAAGGGCCCTCTGCGAGCCTAAATTTATGCGATCGCCGGACAAGACGTGTAAAAGCTACCATACATTCCATACACTTCCGATTGTACCTACTAGACTTCCGATCCGGCATTGGATTGTGCCGTGTGAAAAGGAATGAAATGCTGACTTCAGCATTGTTCATTTACACCTACTTCTTATCTCTCACACTTATTGGCTGCACAACCAAAAGTACAAAAAAATATTTAATCAAGAAGAGGGGGTGGGGTGCTCCTGGTAGCTACTGGTAGCAACTAACCATTGTGGTCTATGTGAGGGAGGGGGTAGGGAGGGCTAACAGTCCTGGATCAAGGGGAAACGACACCCTAGAATCTAGATTGTTTTTTTTTTATGAGCGCTTCGAACCCCAAACCTGTCTTTTTTTTCTTAAACTTTATGGTCGCAGTAAAAGATTGAAAGTAAGGAAAAGATCAGGCGTATTTACTAATTATTTATCTAAATTATGAAGGTTAAAAAAATACATAACTTCATAAGTGTAACCACGAAAAACTATTAAACAAACAACGTTTATTTACAACGCTTCGAAGAAGTCAGTCATATGTTCACTGACGAAACGTAGCAGCCTTCTTAAGCAGCTTCTTCTTAAAAGAAAAAAAACAGCCCACAGAAGAAATATTGGAACATGGTCTACAAGCCCGAAAAGATGGATTCTGCATCCTTATCATCATCATCTGAAGCCGGCCATGAAAGCCTAAAAATACTTATAGCGTTTATTTTTATTTTTATCGTTTTTTTATACGCTTTATTCCGAATTTTTTTTTTTCTTTTTAATTAAAAATAACAATTGAATTTTTCAATCCAGCGAAGAGCACACTTGTAAATATAAATGATATATTTTTTGTGCTTCGCCAGGATTCAAACCCACGACTTTCCATTAACGAGTCCGAAGCGCTACCACTAGACTGCAGACCGGTCGGAATCTCAAAAGTTTATAAATCATTGCAACTTAGATTATAGATAATGATGTCGGTGTGATAATCGTGGGGGTCAAGTCGCTTATTCGACTAGCGTATTTGGAGTAGAATAACGTTGGTTCAAATCACGTCTGATCCATTTGACCACAACTTCGACCCTGGACAAGCTTCTGCTTTGGCATGAAGACAACTGGTCAGGCAAAATAGGATGTTGAATTGCAGTACTCTTCACAAATCAATTTTTTTTAAAAGTTGCACATTTAGGCCCGGTATTTTGAAGTATAGTAAAGTTAACTAAAATGCAATTTTAGTTAAATCATCATAATATTTCACTCACCGAATTTCGCCAGTAAATATTTAGTAACTTTAACTTACGATTTTCAAGATGGCGTCGCTTCACTGACAGCAGCTGCACATTTTTAATGTAAGGATACATCAAAATTGTTGCAAGCTGAACATTTTTTATATTTTTTAGGGTGGATTTATTAACACAGTGAAAGTTCATTTTTAATTATTTAAAAAATTAAATGGAAACAAAGTTTTAATTCACTTATTTATTTCTTTTTGAACATTTTTTGTCTCGTTTTCTATCAATGAAGGTTATGCATATGATTTTTATGAACAGTTGTTTGTTTTAAAGCTTTTGAATGGCATTTTAATTATTTCCAAGATATAGGCGTGGCTTCATACTTCGGTAATGTTCGGTTTTAGTTAACTCGAGATTGAGTATTTTGAATAAATGTTCAAGTAATAGTTAACTGAAATATTACTACACTTCAATATACCGGGCCTTAGCATGCAACAAATGCCCTTAGTTTTTGCCGGTTTTGTTTCGCACTAGATACGGTCCTGCGCGTTAAGGGGGTGCTACGAGGAGCCACAATCTCCAGTAAGTACCTTTAAGAGGGCACAGCCACATATCTACTACAAGATGCCTGATTTATAGTCAGATGGGGTACGGAACAATAGGAAGCTTCAAGTTACATTGTATGAACTGGAGGTGTGAAGGGGAAATGCATGTAAAAAAATCGCAACTAAGCTACACATAAGGTATAACTTCTTGCGCGTTATCCCCCAAGGGTTTCGCATGTGGTGAGTTGAACCTATTTATTTTTAGAGGTAAGGGGGCTGGCCTTAAGCAAACCACTTCAGTTAAAGTGTGGGTTTGCCAGCTCCCGAGAGGGTTGGTTCTCATTTCTTGTGAAGGCGGAGTAAGCCTTGCCGGTATTTTATTTTGGGGTTTGAAATAAACACCGAAACGTGAAATCATTTCTGACACCCTCGGTGGGATTCGAACCCGAGCTCACGGCATGGAATGCAAGCACTCTACCAACTGAGCTATCGATCGGACATGTGCCTTTACTACTTTATACTACTGAATGAAAAAGACGTCAATTTATGTCAATCGTCCGGTCCGGTCCGTAGTCCGTTGTGGCAACACTTCGGACTCGTAAATGGAAGGTTGTGGATTCGGATCCCGGCGGAGCACACAAAAATACCATTAATATTTCGAATGTGCTCTTCCCTGGGTTGAAGAATTCATAAGCCTTTACCAATGACCGGTCACCAAGGGTCCATCCAGCCTTACAGCAACTGGGTCTTGCTTGAGTATTGGCGCTTTGTAGCGACGACCAAGCTCGTACACCTCTGCGGCACTACAACAAGTGTCATAGACCCCTAGAGTCTTCAGAATCTAGGGAGTCTCCCGCACAGGATTTTCTTAAAAAAAAAAAAAAAAATCGTGTGGGTAAATTTCTTCATAAGTTTAACGTCATATAATATGCTAAAGTTAAATATTTTTTAGGCTTTCGACAGTTTTTTTTTAGATTTGATGTATTGTAAAGATGACAAAAAACGTAGTTTTATTTCACTGCCATGTTTTTTTTAAATCTTTGGGTCAAATTTAATTTATAGCACTATTTTGAAAGACAGCACTCAGTTTTTCTTATTTGAAATTAGAACAAAATTTTGTTTTTCATATTTTTGTTTAAAAAAATATTGAAAACAGAGTCTTTCTGCAATCTCTTTATCGGTCTTCATAGAAGTAAAAGGATTTATTTCACAGCTGAGGTAAACTGCATGTCTTGTTTTAGAAAGAATGAATGCTTAAAATTTTAATATCGTTTGAAATGTATGAAGAATGGGGGAGTTTATAAAATCAGGACATTGCAATGAAATTGTTAATGGGGCGAGAAAATGGGGTAAATGGGGTAGAAACATAAGATTACTAAATATACACCTCAAATATATATTCTATAATCGTATAAATGCAGTTTTACATTTAATTTTCATGTTTTCCAACGCATGATATGATTTAATTTTGAGTTTGATACAAAGAATGATATCGCATATTGATTGACATATAAAAAATGACGTCACGTTTGACAAATGACAAACTCCGATCAGGCAATAATCAAAATTAATAAGTATTAATCAAATTAACAAAGTTACAGTTCACTTTTTCCTGATTGTCCTTGTCCTGTCATTGTCCTTATGATGCCTTGTAGGCGAGAGTGCTAGACAGAAATAAAATTGTAAAAAGTGAATTGGAACTTTGTTAATTTGATTAATATACAATGGACTTTCACTGTGTAAACCACCAAACCCTTAAAAATATTAAAATTAAGTGGGATTTCTCCCATTGAATAAAAAAATTGGTTGCACATACGTAGATCAGCTGATGTACATCATCTTTCCTGCTCAAATTCCATCATATTATTATCGACTTTCGAGAAATATTTAACTGAGGTCCTCACCAGAATTAAGCAATCGAATTTGATGTGTCAATCAAATATTGATTTGAGGTTGGTGCAGTAGGCCCATGTTATTTTATTAAAGATTGTAATCCCATGCAAGGTTGACGTTTGCTCGCTGAGAAATCTATAATCTATAATCTAAGCTGCAAGGATATGTAAGCATTTAAGGCTCATATGAAATGCATGCCCACAGACAGGCACATGTAGGTTCGCGCCTACACATTCTGCATGTGTGCATACAAATAAAGAAAACCTCACATGGACATAAACCTTGCAACTCCTGCCGCCGTTCCCTGAACCGGGGTGGCATTGGCAAAAGTGAACCGATTTTTACAGCACGGGTGGTCAGCCTCGTACCAACCTATCAGTCAAGGAGCACAAAAAATTATAAATGAAACATATTCTAAATTCAAATTTGTGCTGAGTCCATAGCCTAAATAATATCGACGGTTAAAAGGCAGTTCAAAAATGAGTTATGAATGCTATCCTACTTGAAATTTTCCGCTCTTTCTAATGCGCTAATTCCCATAGCTCTACGATGATTTTTGTGTTGTTTATGCTCAAGCAAACAACTGCGTTTTCGAAGTATGGTTTTGGTGTAACCGACAAGATTTTAGCCATTTTTCTCCTAAAGGCGCTTGTGACATAAAAAAATCGTAAAACCACATTAATAGGAATGCCAATAAATGCCTTTATTTTTTAATTTTTAGAGCTGTTTTGATTTTAACGAAATGATAAAAAATAAAAAAGTTATGTCATTTTTCTGCAATCTCAAACTTTAAACTGCTCTCCTGAACAATTTAGTTTATGTCGCTTGTGCCTTTTAACCGTCGACATGTAATGTGAATTCAAGATGGACGCTGTGGGATTTTGAAATATTTAAGTTTAAACAATTAAATGGCTTTTCCAGTATTTTCATTGTGTTTGCGTGTGCCCGTATAATCTAGATGGCTTTTCCATTTTCCGGAATATGCCGCCGTAGGTATTCTCATATCTCACACAATTAATAACAATATAATAACTCGGGAATTCCAGCGCGTTATAATTCATTAATTTGCATTGTGCAGAGGTGGGAATCGAACCCGCGTCCTCTGTGCTAGCGCGCGGCCCCCCTGGCCATTGTCCTGCAACGCATTCCTGCAGCGTGCGTCCCCTAAATCAAAGGCGGCACAAAAGCTGAGCGGCCACTGGTATGCGGCCTTAATCACAGCACAGCCTTAATGTTACATTTTTTTAATGTAATTTAAAATTTTATTTTTGTGGCAGTGAACAAGCGAATGTATATTATAAAAAAAACGCAACTAAGCTACACATATAATGCTATTAGTGCATTAGTAATAATAATAATAATATAATAATATGCGTTTATTCCAGCTTGGTCATGTGGAGGGTGCAATACATGACCAGCCATAAAAAAAATAATACATCAATAGAAAAAGTACATAGAAAATTACAAAAATGCAGAAACATGAAAATATGTGATGAAATATATGAGAAAAAAGAGCAAACAAAATATATAGTTAAACAGTGAAAGAAAAGAGAAATACATGGTCATTGTACATTAGAATATCAGGAACATATTAAACAGGGAAAAAAAGGCTACGTAAGCTTCAAGTTCCTTGCCCAATGACGCCATATGCCCAATTAGTGCAACTTCTTGCCGCGTTATCCCCGAGGGGTTTCGCATGTGGCTAGTTGAACCTATTTATATTTACAAGTTAGGGAGCTGGTCTTACGCCAACCATTTCAGTTGAAGTGGGGGTTTCCCAGCTCCTGGTACTCATTTCTTGTGAAGGCTGACTAAACCTTGCCGTTATTTTATTTTGGGTTGTGAAATAAACGCCGAAACGGGAAATCATTTTTGAGCTCTCAGCATGGAATGCAAGCACTCTACCAACTGAGCTATCGACCAGACAAATGTATGAACAACGGCAGACTTACAGTTACACAGGTCTGTAGTCTAGTGGTTGCTACTACTAAAGTAGATTCTCCAGAAAACATTTTATCAAAAAAAAGTGACGTCTATGGAAGGGGGAGGGTGGGAAGTGGACTATCGCCTCCTCTATCGCCTCATCGCCACTCAATCGCCCCCTTCGTAATTTTTACCCCCAAATTGGGAACCACAGGTTCAAACTACATATATTGGGCTGACCTCTATTGAAGAGGTGACGCGAGTTGTAGCGGGATCGCCAAATAAGCAGTGTGATCTGGATCCTGTGCCGACGTGGGTACTAAAAGAGTGCATTCTTCTAGTGGCTCCATTTATTGTTAGGTTTATCAATGGATGCCTAATGGATGCCACTATCCCCTCCTTTTTAAAGGAAGCGCAAATAACGCCAATATTAAAAAAGCCAAATCTCGATCCTAACGATCTCTCCAATTTCAGGCCGGTGTCAAACTTACCGTTTCTGTCTAAGGTACTGGAGCGCATTGTCTCTGATCGGCTGGTATCTTATCTGAGTGCTAACGATCTGATGCCTAAGAGGCAATCAGCCTATCGAAAATATCATTCGACTGAAACTGGCTTACTGACGGTGGTCTCAGATCTGATATCGGCAGTGGATTGCGGAGATCTTGCTCTCTTAGCGCTTCTGGACATGAGTGCGGCGTTTGACACCGTATGTCATGATATTCTGATAAGGAGGTTGGAGGGTTCGTACGGCTTGAGGGATAAGGCGCTGGCGTGGTTCTCCTCCTACTTGGCGGATCGCAAGCAGGTAGTGCGTACTTGTGACTGTGTCTCACCTTCCTATTCGCTGATCTCCGGGGTGCCGCAGGGGTCTGTACTGGGACCGATCCTGTTTATTTTATACACTGCTGACATTGAGAGTATAGTTGAGAAATGGGGCCTCATTACACATGCATATGCAGATGACTGGCAAATTTACTCTCAGTGTCAGCCACATATGGCACAAACTCTCAGTAACAGGGTGGCAGCTTGCATTGCGGAGATTGGTGAATGGATGACAAGCAATGGCCTAATCCTTAACATGGGTAAGACAGAAGTGATGTGGGCGGCTACAACCAGGCGTGATCATCTTTTGACAACTCGAGTACCACTCTCCATTGGGGGGGAGCTGATTCAGCCCTCCGACTCAGTCAGACTTCTAGGAGTCACACTGGATCGGAACCTCACAATGGGAGAGCAATTGAACTCGACTGTATCTTCCTCATTTTTTGAACTTCGCCAGATAAAGGCGATCAGGAGATGTTTACCGTCGGGAGCAGTCAAGACCCTGGTGAATGCCTTTGTGATGTCACGAGTTGACTATTGCTCAACGCTGTACATAGGTCAGCCGAAAAAGCAGTTCAACCGTCTTCAGTCTGTGCTGAATTCAGCGGCAAGACTCATATTCGGGATGTCTAAATTTACTCGCATTACTCCATTGTTAGGGAAACTGCATTGGCTTCGTTTTCCGGAGAGGGTGGTCTACCGTGTTTGTCTGATGGTGTATAAGGCTGTAAATGGTACAGCTCCTTCATATTTGGCTGACATGTTTACACCCGTTGAGAGGGATTTGAGGCGCCAAACGCTCAGATCTGCAGGGGATGGCGTGGTGGACTTGGTTCAGCCACACCGTCAGACACGCACTAATTTTGGGGACCGTGCTTTCCGGTTTGCGGGACCAATGGAGTGGAACAGACTGCCACCTAATGTGAGGAAGGCAAAGACTGTTGGTGTCTTTAAAGGAGCACTAAAGACACATCTTTACAAGAAATCTTATCCGTGATTTGAGAGGGCCCTTGAGGTGTGACACACACAAAAACGGCGCTCTTTAATTATGTGTACATTAAAATAAATTATCCTTATATATATATATATATTATAACTAAGGGCCTTTTGCACCAACCTTTAATCAATATTTGATTGACACATCAAATTTGATGTGTCAAGGCAAGTGTTTTCTGGCAAGGACCTTGGTTAAATATTTCTCGCAAGTGGGTAATAAAATGATGGAATTTGAAGACGAAAGATGCTGTACATCAGCTGATTATATAATGTTTGATTGAATGGGAGAAATCACACTTTATTTTGATTTTTGTCTGATTGGAGTTTGGTGCAACAGGCCGTAAGAACTTCAAACTCATCTTTCTCAATTTGTCACATTTTGACTTGATGTGGCACTCTAGATATGCGGATACGAAAATATTAGTTCTGGGCTGGAAGTCTCATCCCCAGGTAAACTCTTACCTACCGAATATTGGTAATTTCTGTATGAAGACTGACGAAGAAAGTATATGTTGGTAGAATATATGGATGTCGTGGTAGAGGAAGACCGAGAAACGTATGGATGGACCAAATATCCAAAATTGCGAATGAATGGAATATCCAGAGTCATAATAAAAGAAAAGCTTATATGAAGAAGGTTATGACTCTGGAGGAAATGAAAGAAGTATGTAAGGATAGAAAGAAATGGCGGTTGATCTGTAATGTTGGCGGCTAGGGTTTAGTGAAATTGGTTTTATGATTTAGTTTTTTTTTAATGTCCATGTTTATATTATTATTTATTGATTTAAAAAATGTAATTTGTGATGTATGTTCCTTGACTTATAGGTTGGTATGCGGCTGACCACCCATATTGTAAAAAATGGTTCACTTGGCCAATGTCACCCCTGTTTCAGGGAAGGACGGCAAGAGTTGCAGGGCTTATGTTCATTTGAGATTGGGTTTTTATATTGTAGGTCCACATGCGGCATGTGTTAGCGCGAAATTATACATGTCTGCTTGTGGGAATGCATTTAATATAAATCTTAAATGATATATATCTTTGCAGCTTAGATTGGATTAGATTAGATTAGAAGACTAATCAGCTGTTCACTTGCAGCCATCTTGGATTGACAGGTCTTCACACAAATATTACCGATATTTGGTAGGTAAGAATTACAGTGGTGATGAGACTTCCAGACCAGAAAGACTGGGTACGAGATTCATGAGAGCAAATTGTTAACAAATATGTGTATATTTTTTCCATTGAAATACGTAATAATGTTCATGTATATGTACTCACATATTATATGCTGGTGGGGATGAGATCTGTCCAGACATACCGGCGCCGCTTACTGCGTATCACAGGGGTATTCAACCGATGCAAGGGTTCTAAAAATAATAAAAAAATTAGGGTAAATGAAAAGGAACTCAACTGTAAATAATTGTCTGACCACAAAGCATTTAACTCCTTACATACTTCTTCTTCTTCGTGTCAGCGTCACACCGTATTGGCCCAGTAACGAGCAATGTCTACAGCTCTTTGGTTTCCCGCAAAGAGATCATCCATGGAGCAGCTTGTCGGACAGGAAGGACAACACCGCAGGTGCTCCATTGTTTGCTGAGCTCCACACTCACATAGTGTAGAGTCATCCCGTCCCAGAAATCCCCAGGTCAACATGTTGGCCCTTACATACTTATTTTTACGGATAAGGGGGGAAGCCTTGCGCCAACCTTCTTAGAGTTACCGTTTCCTTCATCTTATCATACAGGATAAGATCGAGGGGAGAAGATCTCAGGGACGCCTAAGACATCGGGGCTGAAAAATCTGCGAAAATGGTTCGGCAGAAGCAGCAAGTCCCTGTTTCGAACCGCAGCATCCAATGTCGAAATAGCCATGATGATAGTAGGTATGCGGCTGACAACCCATACTGTAAAAAGTGGTTCACTTTGCCAATGTCACCCCTGTTTCAGGGAAGGTCGGCAAGAGTTGCAGGGCTTGTGTTCATTTGAGATTGGGTTTTTATATTGTAGGTCCACATGCGGCATGTGTGAGCGCGAAATTATACGTGTCTGCTCGTGGGAATGCATGTAATATGAACCTCAAATGATACATATCCTTGCAATTGCAACTAAGATTCAGATTTAGATCACCGATATTCGATAGAAGTGGCACAAAAAGAAGAAGAAGAAGGTCAAATGTCATACGTCTATGTAGCTTGTGTCAAATATGTTTTAAGTTCAAATAAAAAAAAAACCTTCATTATTATCTAGGTTTTCAGCAGTAACTTCGTGAAAGTTCATTTTAATAGATTAAAATAAAAATTGCTTTGTTTTAATTCACATGAGTATTTACACCTGAAGATGGGAGGTAGGTACTGCTTCTCCCGAAACTGGTCGTGTACAAAAATAAACTCATGTGAATTAAAACAAAGCAATTTTCATTTTAATCTATTAAAATCCTTCAGTTGTTGATCCCTGCAGCTGCGGCCATAGTACGAATAGACCGCCATCAAACAAAAAGTTTTCTTTTTTTGCAAAATGCCGATCTGCGTTATTATTATTATGAGAGACGCCCCTCGCCCTGCCAAGCGGCGTCCTGTGGGAGAAAGTTGCCATGCTTGCTGTACGAGTTTTTAATTTGTACTGTAATGAGATAATACTGAAACAGTGAATGAAATTTTTTACCGGTCTGTAGTCTAGTTTCAGTGGTCGCGAGGTCGATTTCCGGCGGAGCAAAGCAAACATATTTGTATTTTCAAATATGCTCTTCACTGGGTTGAAAAAATCATTTCGAATCGAGTCTAATCTAAGTTGCAAAGATATGTAACATTGGGAATTCACATTACATGCATTCTCACAAGCAGACACACGTACAAGTTCGCACTTGAGCATGCCGCATGTGAACCTACAACATATGTAAAAACCAAATCTCAAACTGACATACACTCTGCAACTCCTGCCGACCTTCCCTGAAACAGGGGTGACATTTTCCTTTTAAAAATAGACCGGTCACTCATAGTTCATTTAACCTTATGGAAAAGGGCCTTTCTTGAGAATTGGCGTTTTGCAGACAGGACCCGTATGCTTTTTGTGGGTTTCTGTTTTTCTTTAATTGCGCGCATCGATGGATGCACAGTTAGAGTGGACAATTTTCGTCTGCCCACCCTCGATATTGAAGTTGCACTGAATCTCACACAGGGGTTGTTGTTACATGATGAGTAGGTGATCAGGATTGGCAAGGCTAATAAATGGCTAAAGGAGAAAGTAATTTAATAGTCTGTGACCCATTTACAAAATTTACCTAACAATTCGCTCAAAGACAAAGGTTCGGAAGACCAAGGTTAAGGTGGGAAGACGAGGTGAAGGGCAATGCTATGCGGTTACTGCAGGTGCCAAGCTGGAGGACAGTGGCCGAGGACAGAGAGGGGTGGAGGCTGAGGATAACGGAGGCCTAGGAGAGTTTATGGGCTGTAAAGATACTGTAGAAGTTGGAGACAACACACAGTAAACGACAGTTTGTGCCAAATAATGTACAGCTGATATACAGATCATCGATTTCTTTAATGGAAAATTCACTGTAGGCTGCAGATGAGCAATGGTTTTGCTGTTTTAGAATAACGCCGTGTAAATGCCATTTTTAGTCAACTATTTATTTATTGATATCATTGCTTTATTTTCAGGTGTTTGACTAAATCCGTGTTGTGGATTTAAAATGATGGCCATGACACTCTACCAGCCTCTTCCTGTGGACTCTCTTTCGCTAAGGTAAGATTTAATCAAAATTTTACAAGGTTTTTTAGCTTCCCAGCCCTAAAAGTTTCGATAAATCTACCGGTCGCATCGGTAGATAGAAAGCGATAAAACATGGCTGCTCGTTAACAGCTGGTCTTCCAATAATGGACAACATTTTACCGCGATTACGTTTCCTTGACTTATAGGTTGGTATGAGGCTGACCACCCATACTGTAAAAAATGGTTCACTTTGTCAATGTCACCCCTGTTTCAGGGAAGGTCGGCAAAAGTTGTGGGGCTTATGTTCATTTGAGGTTTGGATTTTATTTGTAAGTACGCATTCAGCATTTGTAAGCGCGAACTACACGTGTTGGTTTGTGGGCATGCATCTGAGAGCTTTAAATGAATATATCCTTGCAACTTAGATTATAGACGTTTCGTGCACGTGGAAGTATGAAGAAAAGACCGGTCCGTAAACTTGAGATATTGATACTTTCTATAGCGGCAACCAAGCTCGCAGAGGGCTCTTGAAGTGTTAGCCACATAAAAACAACGCCCACCAAATAACTCATCCTTAATGGACTTGGAATATTTTTGCATCTGGACTTTTTTTCTCGACGAGCAAACGGCATTCTTGTATGGGACTGCCGGCTTAGCAACCAACAGCACAATATTAGTACGCTTTTTCTCTAGCAACCCTGCCGGATGACGACACAATATTTTAAATCTAAATCTAAGCTGCAAAGATATGTATCATTTGAGATTCATATTAAATGCATTCCCACAAGCAGACATGCATAATTTCGCGCTTACCAATGCCGCATGTGGACCTACAATATAAAAAACCCAATCTCAAATGAACATAACCCCTGCAACTCTTGCCGACCTTCCCTGAAGCAGGGGTGACATTGGCAAAGTGGACCATTTTTTACAGTATTGGTGGTCAGCCGCATACCAACCTATCAGTCAAGGAATTGAATTATCAATATTGTCTATGGCAAATGACGTGCGGAACCTCCTTAATTCTTTTTTTATGGACGGCATTATCATACAAGACTGACGTTTCCTCACAGAGAAAAGAAGTCGATGGACTTCTTTTCTCTTCTTTTTCTTCTCCATCTAATGAGATGTTGAGCGCTATTTTTGATGGATTATTTTTTTAACGTTATTTTTGTATGAATCACATGACAAGAGTCCTTTGCGAGCTTGATCGTCGCCATGGAAAGCGCCGATTCTTAAGGAAGACCCAGTCGCTGTTAGGCGCATTGTGTCCATTGTAAGCCCGATCCAAAACAAAGATGGCGTTTACATTATCCGTGCATTGGTGGTCTGAGGTAGGCCCGGCGCTCGGGATCCATTTACCCGGTATGATTAATGACGCCGCGCTGTCCCCAGCAGACGCCATTTTGTCATTCTTCCCGCCCTTTCCGTGTCCCCGCCAGTAATGGAGTTGCCAGACGCATAAAGTGATATTTTACGCGCGGCCGGGTTGACTTTTCTTTTGTGGCAGCCCCAGAAGAACAATCGAACCGCCGTTTAATGGAAAATTATCCTGTAACCAACTGCCCACGTGCCATAAATCATAGCTCAAGTAAAATAAGGCATACACCGTGTTTGAAGTTTAATAAATTTCCAAAAGTTTTTTTTAAACTCCATGGCAAGACATTATAAAAAGGTGTTCAATCAAAGACCGGTCATCAAAAAGGTCCATTCAGCCTTACAGCGACTAGGTCTTGCTTGAGAATTGGCGCTTTGTAGCGACGACCAAGTTCGTAAAAAGTCCGGTCGATAGCTCAGTTGGTAGAATGCTTGCATTCCATGACGAGAGCAAGGGTTCGATCCCCACCGAGGGTGTTAGAATTTTTTTTCCCGTTTCGGTGTCTATTTCAAACCCAAAATAAATACCAGCAAGGTGTATTCAGTCTACACAATAAATGAGAACCAGCCCCCCCCCCGGGAGCTGGGAAACCATCACTTCAACTGAAAGTGGTTGGTGTGAGGCTGGCTCCCTTGCCCGTAAAAATAAATAGGTCCCGAATCGCCACATGCGACTCCTTCGGGGATATCGCAGGCAATAAGTTACACTATATGTGTAGCTTAGATGCGTTTTGTGTTATATTTTTTACATAAATAAAAATAAATCAACTTTGTTTTATTCCGTTTTTATTGATACTTTTTGAGTCGTTACAAACATTTTCGGAGAACCTCCACCTTCGGGTAGCAATATTTGTTACCCGGTAGTTGAAAAATTAAAGTTTCTTACAGGGAACCTTCAGGAACCTCAAATGGGCGCCTGAAGTTTTCAAGCAAAATCTCCAGTTGCACTGTATGCGCCTTCTTACTGATTTAGCCTTCTTACTGATTCCCTTCTTACGACCTTCTTACTGATTTAGCCTTCTTACTGATTCCCTTCTTACGACCTTCTTACTGATTTAGCCTTCTTACTGATTCCCTTCTTACTGATTTAGCCTTCTTACTGATTCCCTTCTTATGACCTTCTTACTGATTTAGTGCCTTTTTTGATAAACCCATTCAATTAATATTTTCTTAGGGCCTGTTGCACCAAACACCAAGCAGACAAAAATCAATTGTGATTTCTCCATTTCAAATAAAAAATTTGGTTGCATGTAAGTCAGCTGATGAACATCATCTTTCCTGTTCAATTGCCATCATATTATTATTGACTTCCGAGAAATATTTATCCGAGGTCCTTAAGGTCTGTCAATGAAATAATGAATGGAGGTTGGTGAAATAGACCCAAAGGGGGTTTTCTTAGATATTTTAGTCACCCGTTGAGCCCACGCTTTGACTAACTTATGATGCCTGGGCTGGAAGTTTCATCACCACGGTCATTCTTACCTACCGAATTTTGTAATATTTGTATGAAAACAAATCAGCTGTTCACTTGCGGCCATCTTGGATTTACAGGTCTTCATACAAATGCATCATTATTTTGTCATAGCATGGGCTCAACCGACGACTAAAATGTCTAAGAATAGCACCGTAAGAATATTTTGTTGTGTGAAAAAACGGGTGATGGGATTATTTTAAGGGGGGAGGGATTTCAGGGTGGAAAGATTTGTGGGGCCCCGAGCTTTTCACCGCACCAGGGCCCCTAGAGAGGTTAATGCTGATCTGGCAGCACTGGTTACAAAATACGATTTTGCACTGAGGGTGTGTGGGCAGATGTAATTACAAGTGACGTTTTATTTTTTAATGTTTTCGCATTTCCCTCCTAATCACGCATTAATGACAGCTCTTCTAAACGGCGGTTATTTTTTACGAGTGCGGTCACGTGTTCTGAATTTGAATCTCGCGCGCGTTTCCTTGTACGTTATGGTTGCAGAGTGGCCACCACAACGCACCCTTAATGACGCCAAAAGGGTTTCATATGACCACACATGTGAAATACATTGTCATGATTTTCGCAGGGTTAAATAAATTATTTTTAGACGATTTATTTCAGATACGGGACACATACACCTTGACAATACAACGGTCAGTTCGCTTCTCCTTGGCCACAGAGGGCTTTGGTCCTTATTTATAGGAAGACTAAGAGCCCGTTCCCACTTGTCGGGTGTCGGATCCGTATACTAATCGGAGGTTCCAGTGGCAGAACATGATGTATGAAGCTATTCACACTTGTCGGAAACCGATTTTGTCCAAAAATGTTCTGTCACTGGAACCTCCGATTAATATACGGTCCGACACCCGACAAGTGGGAACGGGCTCTAAGGGTAATTATCGAATCATTGAGAATGGGAACTGCTGGTACAACTGTTCATAAATAAATATAAAACCGAAATTAATTTAAAAATATACGATAAAATCACAGCTGGATGAAAACGGATCAAGCTGGTAACTTAGACTAGCGTGTTTGAAATAAAAGAACGCTGATCGAGTCTTGATAACTTTGACCCTGGTTCAATATATGTCATTGGGTAATAACTTTTTAACAATTCGTTGAAAGAAAAAATAGCGTCATTTTTAATATCTACCTGTTTCTGGCTAGACAAAAATAGGTTGGTGAACTGTATTATTTTCACAATTTTATTTTGCTACACAAAAACCATTGAGGAATAACATAGAGGAGCAGAAACTGACTTACTGCATTGATACATTTGTATCAGTCCTGTCGAACGTTGCAGTAGTGTAATCGTACCAAATAAGGCCATTTTGACCAAATCTATTATGTGTTTCGGCACCCAATTATAACACATGCAATAATGTCTTAAAATAATGCCTTTTTCTTTGAAATTCCTCAATTTTAGCGATCACAATATTTGTAATCTAATCTAATTTAATCTAAGCTGCAAAGATATATATCATTTAAGATGTATATTAAATGCATTCCCACAAGCAGACATGTATTATTTCGCGCTAACACATGCCGCATGTGGACCTATATTATAAAAACCCAATCTCAAATGAACATAAGCCCTGCAACTCTTACCGTCCTTCCCTGAAACAGGGGTGACATTGGCAAAGTGAACCATTTTAACAGCATGGGTGGTCAGCCGCATACCAACCTATGTATAAGTCAAGGAACATACCTACAATCCTGTAAAAATGTCTTACATTCGCCCATAGATATAGTAACTCTGTGCATTTGCCCGAGTTTTTTTGTACACATGGAAATGCATCTGTGAAGTTCTTTGTTCTCTTACTTAGTAATTGGATCGGTCCGCAGTCTAGTGGTTAACACTTCTGACTCGTAAATGGAAGGTTGTGGGTTCGAATCCTGGCGGAGCACAAAAAAAAAACATTTATATTTTCAAATACGCTCTTCGCTGGGTGATAAATTCATATTCCTCTACTAGAGACCGGTCACTAAAGGTCCATCCAGCCTTACAGAAACTTGGTCTTGCTTGAGAATTGGCGCTTTCTACACCGACGACCAAGCTCGCATAGGGCTCTTGAGGTGTGATTCACGCAAAAATAGCGCTCACCAAATAAATCATCCAAAGTTATTATTATTATTTAACGACCAAGTTCATGTTCAGTTAATGGTATACTTTGCCAATTTCCCCCCTGTGTCAGGGAAGGTCGGCAAAAGTTGTACACATTCAGCATTTGTAAGCGCGAACTACACGTGTTTATTTGTGGGCATGCATTTGAGACTCTGCAACTTAAATTATATATTTAATTAAAAGAAAAATAATTAGGCTGATTTATTTGGTGAGCGCTGTTTTTGTGTGCATCACACTTCAAGAGCCCTCTGCGAGCTTGGTCGTCGCTGTAGAAAGCGCCAATTCTCAAGCAAGACCCAGTTGTTGTAAGGCTGGATGGACCTTTTGATGACCGGTCTTTGGTAAAGGTTTATAAATTTTTCATCCCAGCGAAGAGCAAATTTGAAAATATAAATGGTATATTTCCTGTGCTCCGCCGGGTTTCGAACCCACGACCTTCCAGTTACGAGTGCGAAGTGTTACCACCTGGACTACGGACCGGTCATTATAGATTATAGACCATTTTGGTAAGTGAGTTGAAACAGATATCTGTTTTCGTTTAAATAATTTCTTGTCCATGGATATCATAAGTCAATGAAAAAACCCTCCCTCAACTGTTTTTGGTTTGAATAATTATAAAATGAAGTCGGTTAACCCTATAATGATCGCCGCGTAACATCCTCAGCATATAAAACGCATGCGATGAATATTTATGTTGGAGTAGCGGCTGTTCACGTGCGGAGAGGATGGAACATTTAAGGGTTGAATGCCATCATCTCATGGGCAGATGCGAGAGGTTATGTGTGTTACATTAATGTAAGCATAAATTATTGAAGGATCATGTTCATAGCAGGTTGGTATGAGGCTGACCCCTCCATGCTGCAAAAACTTGGTTATCTTTTGCCACTGCCACCCCGGTTTAAATGAAAGGCAGGACGTCACCTTAGTGCAACTCAGTTGCTGTAAGGCTGGATGAACCTTTGATGACCGTTCTTTGGTAAAGGTATATGAATTATATTTTTTTAACACAGCGGAGAGCATATTTGAAAATATAAATGGTAAATGTTTTTTGTGCTCCGCTGGGATTCAAACCCACGACCCTTCACTTTCTAGTCCGAAGCGTAACCACTACGGACTACGGACCTGTCAAATTGAGAGATTCTCTTTGAGAGATTCCTCTTTAAATTAGAAATAGTTTAGTTTATTTATTTCTTAAATTTTCATAGCCATCTAAACTAAAAAAGGAAAATGAATTATTTTCTGGTAAGAAAGTTTATAAATTATGCATGGATATAAAATAAAAGGTTATAAGCGTGCTCGTTCAGGAATGGCTTGTGAAAAGGTTGATTATTTCTGCTTTGACTTTGTTCACTCATCTTGCACGCAATTGATACAGCGTGGTACGGAGAGACAGCGGTCGCCAAACTGTTACATTATGAGAATTAGAGAGCCAGCCTTACGCCAACCATTTCAGTTAAAGTGAGCGTTGCCCAGATCCCGAGATGGCAGGTCCTCATTTTTTTTTGCGTTAATCTAGCCAGTGTTTTTATTTTAGGTTTGAAATGAACACCGAAGCGGGAAATCATTTTTGATTAGATATGCAAGGACCGAAAGAAATGGCGGTTGATCTGTAATGCTGGCGGTTAAAGCTTAGGCTTTTAAATTTTTTTTTTTTTTTTAAGAATACGTTTTGTAGGTTTCAATTTTTTACTGTTTATTTGTTTTATATATTTGAATGTATTTAATTGCTTGTATTCCTTGACTGATAGGTTGGTACGATGTTGACCATCCATACTGTAAAAAATGGTTCACTTTGCCAATGTCACCCCTTTTTCAGGGAAGGTCGGCAAGAGTTGCAGAGCTTATGTTCATTTGAGATTGGGTTTTTTATATTGTAGGTCCACATGCGGCATGTATGAGCGTGAAATTATGCGTGTCTGCTTGTGGGAATGCATTTAATATGAATCTCAAATGATACATATCTTTGCAGCTTAGATTTAGATTTAGATTTTAGCCAGTGTTTTTATTTTAGGTTTGAAATGAACACCGACGCGGGAAATCATTTCTGATACTCTTCGTGGGGATGGAAGTATTCTGCCAACTGAGTTATAAACTGGAGCGCACATACAATAAGACGTGTCTTACTGAATATGTCTACATACACGTCCTGTCAAACAGAGCAAACGCGCTACCAGTACGCGACGATCCGTCGCGTCGCTGAGTTCGGACGTCGCGTAGTATATCGTTAAAAAATCATCATCATCTTCTTCTAAAGGCAGCGCCTTGTTGTGTCAGCCATTTGTCTCTGTCTGTTGCCATCCTCTTGAGATGCGAATAGGAGGAGACATCCATGAGCCGCTTCACATCCTTGATATATAAAGTTCTTGGGCGACCTCTTGTACGTCTTCCCAAGATTTTACCTTCGAAGATGTTAAGAAAGGTGCTATGTCTAATCGAGTGCCCTATTAGCTTGGCTTTCCTCTTCAAAATGTGACTTATAAGCTTTCTTCTCTGTTCTAAATCGGAAGAAATTTAAGAGACATGATGCCTGCACAAGGTTTAAGATGAGAGAGGGAGGAAGTCACAAGAAAGCAGGAAGCAGTAAAACAGCAGCTGTCAAAAAGCATTGACAAAAACTTAACAGCAAAAAAACTACCGTAGACAAAATGTAACTAATTCTTGGTAAGTATAATATTAACATTTAATTCAATGTTAATCTAATCTAATCTAAGCTGCAAATATATAAGTATATCATTTAAGATTTATATTAAATGCATTCCCATAAGCAGACAAGTATAATTTCGCGCTAACACATGCCGCATGTGGACCTACAATATAAAAACCCAATCTCAAATGAACATAAGCCCTGCAATTCTTGCCGTCCTTCCTTGAAACAGGGGTGACATTGGCAAAGTGAACCATTTTTTACAGTATGGGTTGTCAGCCGCATACCAACCTATAAGTCAAGGAACAAGGAACAGGAAAATAATTCTTAACAAATATTAAAAAAATAGCAAGTTTGGGAAGCGCTGTGGATGGAAAGTTGGCATAAGCGAGGGAATATTTGCCAAAATCAATACTTAGAGAAGTATGGTTCAACAACAGTCAGACGGACTTATATATGTTGTGCCTACAGGAGGAAACAAGTGACAATGTTTATATAAAAAGTAGTCAAGTCTGGAGGCACAATTAATGCTGAATTATTGACCATAGACAAACCGAAGTGAAAAAAAATTACATCAAAATTGTAATGAGGTCCGCAAGAGAATTGGAATGAACAATATTGTGACGTCACCCGGCCGGGTTGCCAGGAAAAATGCAAAAAAAAAACTTTGTTATTGTTAAGGATAGGAAATCCATACAAGGCTGACGTTTGTCCGTTTTCCGCGGAGAAAAAAGTTCCAAATTCAAAAATGTGCGGACCTATTCGCGATTCAAGCGGTAGCCCCCAGTAGGTGCACGACTGCTCTTGAATATTCTTCTTTTGAAAGAATTTTGAATTCACCAGACTTTCTTCCATAGCCCATAGTGCCCCAGTCTTTTTTCTCTCCTCGCATACCTATTTCATCTCTTCAACATTCATCACTTTCTTCATACACACTCTTCGCTTATTCTTACTCTTTCGCAATCTCACCTATTTGATCTATCCATTCCTTCCTCGGTCTTACCCCGTGTACACTTTCTTCGTTAGTCGTTCATCAGCCATTCTTTCAAGATATCCCAAACATTTAATCTAATCTAAGTTGCAAAGATATGTTACATTGGAGATTCACATTACATGCATTCCCAAAATCAGACACGTACAAGTTCGCGCTTGCACATGCCTCATGTGAACCTACAACATAAAAACCAAATCTCAAATGGACATACACCCTGCAAGTCTTGCCCTCCTTCCCTGAAACAGGGGTGGTATTGGCAAAACCATTTTTACAGCATGGGTGGTCAGCCGCATACCAGCCTATAAGTCAAGAAACATACATGACAAATTACATTTTAAAATCAATAAATAATAATATCTATGAACATCAAAACTAAAACAGAAAACAAATTAAAATTCCAATTTAATAACCCCTAGTCGCCAACATTACAGATCAACCGCCATTTATTTCTGTCCTTACATACTTCTTTCATTTCTCCAGAGTCATTACCTTTTTCATACAGGCTCTTCTTTTATTATGATTCTGGGTATTCCATTCATTCCCAATTTCGGATATTTGCTCCATCCATACCTTTCTTGGTCTTCTTCTACCACGACATCTATATTTTCTTCTTTCAGTCTTTCCTCATTCATTCATTGGTGCTTTGATGTAAAAAATAAAATGATAATATTAGGATGATTTATTTGGTGAGCACTGTTTTTGTGTGCATCACACCTCAAGAGCCCTCTGCGAGCTTGGTCGTCGCTGTAGAAAGCGCCAATTCTCAAGCAAGACCCAGTTGTTGTAAGGTTTGATGGACCTTTCAGTGACCGGTCTTTGGTAAAGGCTTATGAATTTTTCAACTCAGCGAAGAGCACATTCGAAATATAAATGGTATATTTTGTGTGCTCCGCCGGGATCCGAATCCACAACCTTCCATTTACGAGTCCGAAGTGTTGCCACTGGACTACGGACCGGTCCAAGATGCCAACGACACGCGGTGTACCTGAACGGTAACCCATCCAAGTACTATCCGCGCCCAATGTTGCGTAACTTCGGTGATCTATGGGAACCGGTGCTTTCAACATGGTAACGTCGTTGACTAAAATGTACTTTCATTCTTTTGTATTTCTTGAAATGTGATTTGCTTAGTTCTGTATACAGACGAGCCAACTGTTTAATATGAAATACAGTCGTGGGTAGCCCGGCCTCGGCCTGCATTAGTTTTCAGTTTTCAGTAATTTGCTGGAGTCACGCAGCCGACCCACCATCACCGACTTACAGACCTTCGACCTGTGTTTGTGTATAATGTATCATATACTGCACAAGGACTGTACCGGGGAGGGATGTCCCTGCTGGGCTTCTGACAGTGGTGCCGAATCTAAGGAGTCAGATACCTACAGCTGCCATGACTGATAAGTGACTGAAGGCTTAACCCGCAAGCCCTGACTGGTCGATAGCTCAGTGGCCAGGGCTGGAAGTCTCATCACCACGGTAATTCTTACCTACCGAATATCGGTAATATTTGTATTAAGACTAATCAGCTGTTCACTTGCGGCCATCTTGGATTGACAGGTCTTCATACAAATATTACCGATATTCGGTAGGTAGGATCTACCGTTGGTGATGAGACTTCCACCCCAGGGGATTTCCAAAGGAAAGATAAATAAATTTGGAAATCCACAAACACAAAAATTCTTATTCTTATTGTTTGGTATAATCTATAATCTAAGTTGCAAGGATATATTCATTTAAAGCTCTCAGATGTATGCCCACAAACCAACACGTGTAGTTCGCGCTTACAAATGCTAAATGTGTACTTACAAATAAAATCCAAACCTCAAATAAACATAAGCCCCACAACTTTTGCCGACCTTCCCTGACACAGGGGTGACATTGGCAAAGTGAACCATTTTTTACAGTATGGGTGGTCAGCCTCATAACAACCTATAAGTCAATTTTCATCAATTTGATCAATTTTCAAATTCCTGTGCTTCACCTTTCTTATTACTAATTACGTTATTGTAGCTTTTTGTCGTAACGTAACTCATCCTTCTTATTTCTCTATGGTTGTGGTCTTTTTTTTTTTAATGAAAATAGATTTGAAGAGGAATGCAATTCACCAACCTATTCTGCCTGGCCAGAAACAAGTATGAATATCATCAATTAATAAATAATTCACTATGGTATATTTTAATTAATTATTAATTAATAATTACCCAGTAACATACATTTATGTTGAATCAGGATCAAAGTTGTGGTTAAAAAACCCAGGCGGGGATTGAACCTCTAGTTATTCTATTCCAAATACACTAGAATGATCAGCCACTTGACTCCCTTGGTTATAATACCGATCAATTTTGTGATACTCAACTCGAAGTAAAAAAAATACTCAATTTGTAAAAATAACTTTGTGTTTTTAAAATCTGTATAATTCTCCTAAAAAACGTTTTTTACTGTGTGAAGACCAACTGTCAAAAAAAGTGTATAAAGGGATTGCAATAGGTAAGCGTCGAAGGGGAATACCTAGGAAAGAATGGATTGATCAGATGAGTGAGATTGCGAACGAATGTAATTTACAGAGTGGAAATAAGAGAAGAGCGTGCATGAAAAGAGTGATGAAACATGAGATGAAAGAAGCATGCAAGGACAGAGTCAAGTGGAGGCACTTGTGTGAAAGTACCGGCCATCCCTAGAGGAATGGCGGCAGGAGACGAGACAAGACTGTGTCAAGACTTCTGTGTGAATACACAAATTCTTAAAGAAAAGTTCACATGCAGCGACAATTTACACGTGTCTGTTTGTGAGCATACATTTAATATGAATTTTAAATTCATAATTTTTTGAATGAATTCAAACAAAACACTGTTTATTTTCACAATAAAATTTATTTAAAAAGATTAAAATCTTTAAAACAAATTACAAACGTTTTCGACCTAGTAGGTATGATACCTGATGATGACCTACTGGATGTATGAATTTTAAATGTTAATGTATCTCTTAGCAAATTAGATTCTAGATTATTGTAATGAGTTGTATGGACAAAAGTTATATGACAGCTGCGTCGTCACAGGAGGGTATTCTGTCACATGATTTCACTCAGTCAATATAATGGCAGTTCTGTCATCTTACCTTTCCGGATGAGGTGAAGACACGGGATACGAGTTGGTGATGGGGCATGATGCTTTAGAATTCCTGGATAGCCTCCCATTCCCACAGGTTCTGCCCATGGTCAACTAATTGATATACTTCGGATGCACTTGGTTCAAACGTCACAACACAAATGATTATAATGTGGCGTTAATGTATTGCAACAATTTAGACTCTACCCACAAAATGCGTCCAAAGTGTAAGTGAAATTTGTATGAAAGTATGAGATAGCGCCTCTGCAATCTTCCATGCTAATTTTTTAATAGTGACTTGATAGGTTGGTATGTGGCTGACCACCAATACTGTGAAAAAATAATCACTTTGCCGATGTCACCCCTGTTTCAGGGAAGGTTTTCAAAAGTTTCAGGGTGTAAACTTAATTGAGGTTTAAATTTAAATTGGAAAGTAGTAAGTAGGTACTCATGCTGCATTTGCACGCGCGAACTTACACGTGTCTGCTTATGGGCATGCATTTAATATGAATTTGAAATGTTATATCTCGGCATGTTAGAACGATTTTTTTTCTTGTTAAACAGAAACTCGTAGGTACTTACTTTAGATGTTTAACATACATATAGTATGTGGTTAAGGGGCGAGTAAAATTTCATTCGACCGGTAAGAGGTCCGCACGTGAATAGGCATACACAAAATCGTGTCGTCACCCGTCCGGGTTGCTAGGGAAAAGGCATACAAATATTCTCTTATTGGTTGCTAAGGATGGCAGTCCCATACAAGACTGACGTATGCTAGCTGAGAAAAAGCTGTACACTAAAAAATGTTGCAGCTTCATTAATAATTCTAATTTCTAAATGTGTTTTATGATACCTATTATGTTTTTTTTAAACATGGTTTATGTATCATGCGTGCTTCCAGTATCCACCTATGGCTTGGAAACAAAGGGGCTCATTCAGTATAGCACCAACAGACTGAGGACGTGCCTAAGGACCATTGAAAGGAGGATGCTGGGAATCAGTCTCAGAGACAGGGTTCCAAACCAGGAGATCCGTAGACGCACTGGTGTCACTGATGTCATACACCGAGTGGCCTCCTTAAAGCGGCGCTGGGCTGGTCAAGTTGCAAGACAGAACCATGACAGGTGGCCAAAAAGGATCGTTCAGTGGCGGTCCAGGATGTTCAAGCGGGGAGTAGAGAGACCCCAACTGAGGTGGCTGGATGGCATCAAGGGAACTGCAGGCAGAGGATGGCTGAACACAGCAGCCGATAGACAAACTAGCGAAGATTGGAGGAGGTCTACGTCCAGGTGTGGACTGAGAATAACTGAGGAATGAGAAGGAAGAAATATTGAGTTTTTGGTTTGTCTTTAGAACAATAAATAGACTATTGTTAGATGCCGTATATTGGAATGTATATTTTTTATTGAGAGAGGAATAATTAATTAACTTCCATTGAATGTATTATTGATTGTTATCACACTTCATTCAGTTCATTCAGTGATTCTCATTGGAAAGTTCTCGCACAGATTATAAGAGCGAATGAAAACTGAGAGTGACGGAGTAATAAACGGACAAACGCGCTTATGTCTAATCAGCTGATTTTTTTTATAATTACGGAAAAAACATAATTTTATTTTAAAATTGAATGATGAAGGTGATGTAGATAATGCCAAGCGACGATTCTAAAAAGCAAGGGCGTTGTTTGCATTGAATTTAAGGTTCAACGCGGCATGTGTAAGCGCGAACTTACACGTGTCTGCTTATGGGAATGCATTTAATATGAATCTTAAATGAAATATATCTTTACGACTTAGATTATAGTACCCGGCGTGTTTCAGAACACCATTTGGACATGTTTAATATTTTTTCCGCAAGTGGCGTCCGGTTTATAGTTCAGTTGGTAGAGTGCTTGCATTCCATGCCGAGAGCTCGGGTTCGAATCTCAGTGAGGGTGTTGGAGGTGATTTCCCGTTTTGGTGTTTATTACAAACCCAAAATAAAAATACCGGCAAGGTTTACTCAGCCTATAAAATAAATGAGTATCAGCCCCCTCGAGAACTGGGAAACCCTCACTTCAACTGAAGTGTTTGACGGAATGCCGGCCCCCATAGCAGTAAAAATAAATAGGTTCACTTGACATATGCGATACCACGTTATGAGAAATACCGCTTTCTCCATGTAATCACACGGGGTAAGATTAAGGGGGAAGAACTCATGGACGACAAAGGACATCGTGGCTGAAAAGCCTATGACAATGGTTCAACAAAAGCACCAAGTCCCTGTTTCGAGCCGCTAATAAGTGAAAATAAAACTAGGATTCAAAAAAGTTTTTTTAATTTAAAATAAAAATAAAGTCATCATGATCGCTGATCTTTGATAGAAGTGGCACCAAAATAAGAAGAATGCAAGCTTAAGACTTTTTTAATTCATTCATTTGTAAGAAATGTCCTGATTTTGATATTTTTTTCTTTAAACAGTAGAAAAATGTTTTTTGAAATGGAAAAAGTGCGCCCAGCTCTGAATGGCTAGAATAGAAGTAGAGTTGAATATTGCAAGAAGAGAATGAATGAGAAAAGTTGATGGAAACGCGCGGTTGTCGGCGAGTGCCGGGTCTATGTAACTATGTACGTAGTGAGACTATTGTTCGTGTGGCACAACTGATGAATATATTCATTGTTTATAATAAAAGTAAATTAGATTATGATAACACATTATATGTGCGTGTGATTTCTAGCTCTTTATGGCGATGCATAGGAATGCATTTCATCTAAAACTGAGACCGGTCATCACAAGGTTCATCCAGCCTTACAACAACTGGGTCTTGCTTGAGAATTGTCGCTTTTTAGCGACGACCAAGCTCGTTAAAAGTCCGGTCGATAGCTCAATTGGTAGAATGCTTGCATTCCACGCCGAAAGCAAGGGTGCGATCAGAAGGTGTACTCATTACTCAGCCTTCACAATAAATGAAAACCAGCCCCCCCGGGAGTTAGGAAAGCCTCACTTCCATGGAAAGTGGTTGGTGTGAGGCCGGACCCCTTATCCGTAAAAATAAACAGGTCCCGAATCGCCACATGCGACCCCTTCAGGGATAACGCAGGCAAGAAGTTACACTACGTGTGTAGCTTAGTTGCAATTGCAATTGCACACTACGAAAATACGTCGTCTTCTTTCTCAGCCTTTCCCAGTTCACTCCTGGTCGTAGGCCTCCTCCAATCCTCTCCATTTCTATCTATTGGCTGCTGTGTTCAGCCATCCTCTGCCTGCAGTTCCCTCGATGTCGTCCAGCCACCTGAGTTGGGGTCTCCCCACTCCCCGCTTGAACATCCTGGGCCGCCACTGGACAAACCTTTTCGGACACCTGTCATGCATTTTTGTTTGTAAATTTAAAATCATCGAGCCCTAAACCCTCGCGGCTATAATCTTTCAGTGATTTCTGAGCCTCTTTTGCTTTGTGTAAACACTTGGGAAAGTGTAGCTTCACGGGAGGGCCTTCTGCCACTCGCATCTCACATAACTTTTGCATGTGAGTCCTGTAACACATCCCCGGATGGGAAGGATGGACAGGGCGTGGGTCGGTGGAGAAGACTGCTTTGCGGCGTGACCTGCCCAGCGCCACTTTAAGCAGGCCACTCGCTGTATGACATCAGTGACACCAGTGCGTCTACGGATCTCCTGGTTTAGAATCCTGTCTCTGATGCTAACTCCCAGCATCATCCTTTCAATGGCTCTTTGGCGCGTTCTCAGTCTGTTGGTGCTATACTGAATGAGCCCTTTTGTTTCCAAGCCATAGGTGGATACTGGAAGCAACTCAAAGATCCAGAGTTTCATGTTAACAGACATTTTCGTGTCGTTGAGGATGTCTCCTAGATTTTCGAAAGCTGCCCATGTTAGTGCTATCCTTCTGGTGATTTCGTTCGCTAAACTATTGTGCTTGCATTCCATGCCAAGAGCTTGGGTTCGAATCCCACCGAGGGTATCAGAATTGATTTCCCATTGCGGTGTTTATTTCAAACCCAAAATAAAATTACAGCAAGGTTCACTCAGCCTTCACAAGAAATGAGTATCAGCCCCCTCTGGATCTGGGAAACCCCCACTTCAACTGAAGTGGTTGGCGTTAGGCCGGCCCCCTTATCTGTAAAAATAAATAGGTTCCACTCGCCACATGCGATTCCTTCGGGAAGAATGTGGCAAGTAACAACAACCTTCTCTCAGGGTCAGTCTCCCCACCACTGATCCACGCCCTATATATCCATCCTATTCGGGGATGTGTCACAGGACTCGCATGCAAAAGTTACACAATATGTGTAGCTTAATTACGTTTATGTTTCGTTTAAAACTGCTCCGTATGAATGTCGAGAAAAACCTGTAGTATATGTATGTTACAAACTGTATATTAATTCAGTTGACAGTCAAATCCAATTCGAGAATAGCTGATTCTTGTTCTAGGAGTAACGTACTCTGCTCCAGCATTCTTCTTGCATAGTATGCAGTGCACCTTAGAAATAGCTGGCTGCATGTTTTGTTGCAAATAATTAAATAGCCAGGCAAATAGTTAGCATGTCTATTTTATTGTGAATCTAGTGAAAGTGAAGCCAGTGATCCAATAACAAGTGAAGTAAGTGCCGATACTCGGCGTCTACTCGCGCAGGCAGGGCTGCGGCTGCGACGACTCCAAACTCCAGAACATATTGTTACGAACTACGAAATAAAAGTACCTACTCGCATGTACGATAGTGTGGGTACTGGGTAGAACCTTCTGGGAGTAGTCCATGATGGTGGTAGTGCCTAATGACGTTCTGATGTGAGCGAGAGATCAAAGAATGATCTGGAATATGCAAGAAAGATCTCTGTTGCACCTATATAAGAGGACTGCAATAGGGTAGCAACCAGAGTGTCGACAAATTATTGAGCCGGGAAGTTTGAAAGCCAGAGCTAGAAATCAATTGTTGTTATTTGTGAACCAAATTGTGTAAAATAAATTCTGTTAAAATAAATAATTGCAGTCAAAAGAGAACCCAGTAAAATCATAAAACTATAGTGAATACCAAGTAGGACAATATTGTAAGTCAAAAGACGGTCTTGAAGCTTACACTCATGTATCCTAAGATTGACTTGCAGCATTGTTCATCAACCTTTGCCGCCATTTCTCCCTATCGATGGTACTTCTTTAGATTTGAAATTAATGCAATTGAAATTGTATAGATGTATTTTTAAGGTTTTGTTGTTGTTTTTTTAAATGTTATTTATTACTCGTATTCCTTGACTTATAGGTTGGTATGAGGCTGACCACCCATACTGTAAAAAATGGTTCACTTTGCCAATGTCACCCCTGTTTCAGGGAATGTCGGCAAGAGTTGCTGGGCTTATGTTCATTTGAGGTTTGGATTTTATTTGTAAGTACACAATCAGCATTTGTAAGCGCGAACTACACGTGTTTGTTTGTGGGCATACATCTGAGAGCTTTGAATGAATATATCCTTGCAACTTAGATTATAGATTATAGATTATAGAAATTAATCTGCCTTTACCAAAAACCGGTCACCATAGATCCATCCAGCCTTACACCGACTGGGTCTTGCTTGAGAATGGGTGCTTTCTAAAACAACGGGTAAGCTCGTAGAGGGCTCTTAAGGTGTGGTTCACACAAAAACAGCACTCACCATATAAATCAGCCTCATATTATTATTATATTAACAGTTTTTTCTCCTTTTGCTCAGGCAGGCGCTGTGAACGGTGTTGGTACGTCGAATTATGATCGTAGGATACGCAGCGCGATTCATACGAGATTTCTCACCTGCATGTATCCATCTTGGTGAACCCACAGCTTTTTTGTCCTTGTGAAATGTGTGGACTCAACTCTCAACTAAGCTACAAATATAGTGTAACTTCTTGCCGCATTAGCCCCGAAGGGGTCGCATGTAGCGAGTTGAACCTATTTATTTTTACAGATAAGGGGGCCGGCCTTACGCCAACCTCTTCAGTTGAAGTGGGGGTTTTTCGGCTCTCGAGAGAGTTGGTACTCATTTCTTGTAAAGGCTGAGTAAACCTTGCCGCTATTTTATTTTGGAGTTTGAAATAAACACCGAAACGGGAAATCATTTCTGACACCCTCGGTGGGATTCGAGCTCGAGCTCACGGCATGGAATGCAAGCACTCTACCAACTGAGCTATCGACCGGACATAATCTTATTGAAAAGTTTAGTGTTGAGGTGCAGAAAGGGCAGCCCTGGTTTAGCGATGGCAGTGACTGAAGAAAAAGAAGAAAACGTGCCCGTTGCATGCTTCACTGACGTTCACCCACAATGTCGGTGATAATGCACACCACTCTCTGTCGGCATCACTTTATAATGATAAAATTATTTATCCCAGCCCGGTCACGCGGCAGGTGCAATACATGACCAGCCATACAACACTTACAGGAATACAAATCACAATAACAGCCAGCCATGAGTCATCAGAATGATTTTTTTATTTTTTATTTTCCTCGAAACATTTTTGGATTTGGAACTTTTCGCGACAAGAAAACGTCAGTCTTAGCAATCTAAATTGTAAAGATATAGTAAATTTAAGATTCACATTAAATGCATCCCCACAAGCACAGACGTGCAAGTTCGCGCTTACACATGCCGCATGACGCATGTGGACTTTCAACATAAAAACGCACTTGCCGACCTTCCCTGAAACAGGGGTGACATTTGAACACTGAACCATTTTTAACAGTAAAGAACCTATAATCTATAATCTAAGCTGCAAAGATATGTTAACATTTAAGGATCATATTAAATGCATGCCCACAGACAGTCACATGTAGGTTTGCGCCTACACATTCTGCAAGTGTGAATACACATAAACAAAACCTCACATGAACATAAACTTTGCAACTAGCCAGGCAAAATAGGTTAGTGGATTGCATTCCTCTTCACAAATCTTATAACTCCTGAACCTTTCAACTCCTGCCGCCTTTTCCTGAAACCGGGGTGGCTTTGGCAAAAGTCAACCAATTTTTACAGCACGGGAAGTCAGCCTCATACCAACCTATCAGTCAAGGAACCAATAAAAAAATAATTGTTTGTCTTTTCCTTAGAAACCCGACGGGGTGAAGACTGTGGACCTCATTTTTTACTTTATTTTTATTGTATTTAGGTATCTGGGGACAGAGAAAAAGCTTTAGTACTTACCTATGTAGTCACTTGTACATACAAGAGAAGATTGTGCTTACAGAGGGTTCTTGAGAAAATAATAAAAAAGAAAATAAATTCAGACGAGATGGCATAATTTATTTTTATTTTAGCTACCTTATTCTCAAAGGAGGTGAAAAATTCTAGAGTTTTGTAGCCGCGACATTTTTTTTTTTTTTTTTTTTTTTTTTTTTTTAAATTTTTAAAAAATAGATTTGTGAAGAGGAATGCAATTCACCAACCTATTCTACCTGGCCAGAAACAGGTATTAATATCATCATTTAGTAATTCATTTTTGTTAATTATTAATGAATTATTAAATAATAATTACCCAATTACATCTGTTGAACCAGGGTCAAAGTTAAAGTCAAGTGACCCAAGCGGGGATCGAACCAACGTTGTTCCATTCGAAACACGCTAGAAAGATCAGCCCTCTTGGCCCACGCGGCTATAACCCCGACGCAAGAACAATAAAAAGGAACAATTTTAAAAAGGAGAAGGTTAAATAAACAGCAGAGGAAACCCTGTAATATTTTCTAATTGACTTATTTTTTATGTTTACATCGCATAATACAATATAGTATGACGTAGGTTCCTACACGCTTATGAACTACAACATCTTTTGTAGTTAGGTATTAAAGTTTGTCAAGGTCATTCGTATTGGCAAAATAAATAGCTAATGGTGATTTAATTTAATAATATAAAGATTCAAGGTTCGATGACCCTCGGACGCCTTTTGTCAATGTTTTTTTACAATCTTTTTGGATTTTTTACTCAGGTAGATAAATGATAAAAAAAAAAAACAAAGTTATGTTTAAAGTATATTTTGTATTAAAAAGGCAACGCCGCACAGCTGCTGTCCAATATGGCAAGCTGGTAAAGGAACGAGAGAAGCCCTCTAAGATAAATAAATGGACACAAAATGGGTATTTCGAACGAAAACACTAATAAAATCAAAAGCTTTGCACTCAAAATCATGGTATGCACAGATCTGAATATAAAATTTGAATACAATGCAATAAATCAAACTATCTGCACATAACCACAATACATCTTAAATTTTTAACCTACAGAATGTTACAATTGTATGAAATCGGATGTATGTACACAGATCACTTCTTTTTCGCTGACACTAAACGTACAGCCCCTGCGAAAAGGCTTCCGAATGTTGCCTTGAAAAGTTTGTGTAGTTAACACATTCAAAATTCTATTCATACAATATTTGACTCGCATTTTCAAATTGTAGGCCAGTGGTTGTTGTGCACAGATCTTTTCTTTGTTGTCTGGCATGTTCTGCCAGCCCCCGACAGAGGGTATGCGCGCGCAACGTTGGCGTTGTAGCTGGCTGGGGAACGCAGCAAATGCAGGGCTGGCATACCCAATCGAAAGAATTTTGTATGTATGTTGCAAAAATGTAGTTATATTAAAGATTCAAATTCACTTCATTTGTAAGCACACATGCTTTTTTTTTATAAAACACCAATGCAATATGCTTGCAGTTAAAATTACATTTCGTAATATTTGAAAAATAAACTAGGTCCCCTTCATGGATTACGCAGGCAGAAAGTTACACTACATGTGGAGCTTGTGCGTTTGTTTTAATGGAAACAGTGAATCATTAATGTGGCGCCAATTTGATATGCCTTTTGGAGAAAGATTTTTAACACAATTCTTATAAGTGCAGATTTGTAATTAGTACAGATACGAATACTGTACTGTACTATACTGTATCCTGCCGCCGTTCCACTAGGGGTGGCCGGTACCTCCGCAGATGCGCCTCCACTTTTTTCTGTCCTTACAAACCACTTTCATTTCCTCAATATTCATCACCTTTTTCATACATACTCTTCTCTTATTCTCACTCTGCAGGTTCCATTCTTTCGCAATCTCACCTATTTGGTCTAACCATTCTTTCCTCGGCCTTCCCCTTCCGCGCTTTCCTCTGACATTTCCTTTATACACTTTCTTCGTTAGTCGTTCATCATCCATTCTTTCGAGATGTCCGAACCATCTCATCGTACTTTTTTGTACTCTCATTCTCATATTCTCTTTTATACCACACTCGTTCATCACCCAATCATTACGTACTCTATCATTCAGTGTCTTTCCAGCCATTGCTCTCAAGTAAGCCATTTCAACCGTACATACTTTACTCAGTTCACATTCATTAACTGTCCACGCCTCACTTCCATACATCAATGTCGGAACCAATATGCCATTGTGGACCGCCAGTCTCATATTCTTCGTAAATTTCCTATTTCTTGCAATTCTTCCAATCGTTCCCATTACACTTCTTCCTCTACTAGCGCGCTTTTCCAATTCTTTCGTCAATTTCCCATTCGACTCAAACTTGCTTCCCAGATAATCAAATTCTTTCACGACCTCCACTCTTGTTTCATTCAGTCTTATCTCAATTTCCTCGCATTCCTCAGTCCTGTCAAACACTAATACTTTCGTCTTACTAGCATTCACTTTTAAACCGTTCTTACTAAAAACATCATTCATTTTGGTGAGTATCATCTGGAGCTCCTCCGCTGTATCAGCCAACACTACGGCATCGTCAGCATAGAGAAGAACTCCAACTTTCGTCTCACCCACTTTCACACCATAATGAGAAATTTCTGCTTCTTTCATACAATTGTCCATGATTATGTTAAATAACCACGGACTCATTACATACCCCTGTCGTACTCCCTTGTAAACATCAAACCATTCGCTACATTTACCATCCACTCTTACATAATTTTCTTAAATTGTTGGAAAAAAACAGTTGTTAAGATGTATCTTACCATTTAATTAAGAAGTAGTATCCGAGTATGAAATCTTTAAATAAAAAAATCTAATTTAAAAAACACTCACACATATCGTTTGGAGACATTTAAAGAAATATGAGGCAATAAGTAGCCTAGGGTGACGTGAAATAGTAGCAGAATAAAAGAAGCGATTCAGAAATAAAATATTTTCATTGTAAAACCGAACAAAAGTCGTTCTTTTAATGTCAAGAAATATAAACAATGGAAAAGTACTGTGCTTTACAAAAAGAGTATAAGAAAATACTTAAGAAAAAAACAAACCATATTAGGATGAAGGAGGTGGAGCGGAGTGGCAACCCTGTCTCGCTCGCGACGCTTCGCGATTCTGTCAGTAGGCAATAGACTAGTAAAACGTCGTGCGCTTATCGACCATTGTTTATATACAAAATAAAGCCGTTTTTGTCGAATAAATGAAAAGTTATCATTGAAAACATGCGTGAAATACTGTGAAGTGTCTATTTCGTAAAATATCTGGCGCCGTACTAACATTATTATCAAAGTAAATCATAAAGAAACAAATCTGGACGTGAAAAAAAAGAACAACGTGCCGAACCAAACAACAGAACGAAACAGTGATACATATTTCCAATGCAAAAAAACATGATTTTTATCGTTCAAATCTCCCATAAGTTATAATAAAAGTTATCGCTATTTAATAAAGTGCTTATTTGATGTGATAATTGTTGAGGAATCTTGATTTTTAACGCGAATTCAGCGTTTTTTCTCGTGCCCGTCTCAATCGAGCGCGTCCTTTTTTTGAAGCAGAAAGGTTTTTTGTGTTGTTTTGCAAGATGCTTTTCGAAAATCCAGCCACCGCTGCGGCCAAATTATTCCCAGCAACCTTCAACATACCACCACCAGTCAGAATAAGGTAATTTTTTATATTTAATTTGCCATTTTCATCCCCAAATGTCGTTATTTTGTCACGAAAACAATACGCCATGTTTGGAACTTACGAATTTGAATCTTTTTCTTGGTATCGATTAGTGATGGGAAAGTAAAAAGCAATTGCTTAAAAAACAGAAATAGCGGGATTCTTTTCCCTGTACTATTTTACATGTGCTTTTTAAAATGGGTAGAATCTGGGGTGTCTTTTTATTGTTGCACGAATTACCTACCAATGTCTCATGTAATCGTCTGATAAATAACAATGAGAAAATAATGTATTTTTTATCTTTATGCTTTCGTTTTTTACCGATTCGAGTTCTTAAATTTTTTACAGCCATTTATTTAAAAAAAAATAATGCTATGTAGATGCCATATTTCCTCATTTCTTCCGGTGTGCATTTACCAAGTTCAATGATTTTTCCTACATTCTCATTGCAAGGATTATATTGAAGGCATGAATATCTGAATACCCACTTTAGAATTCAATATTGTTTTTTTTTGTTATCCAAATCATCCATATTTGGCACTAAATTAATAATATTGTATTATGTATATAAAACCGAATATTATTGCTTATATTTATTTTTACTCTTACGTTGGGGTAAGTTCGGGAGGGTTGTGTACCTACTATTGGATTGTCAGTCACCTCTTTCTTAGTAATGCCTAGGGGCGCCAGGTAAAGTAGGTAAGCTTTATTATTATTATTTATCTTTGTTCTATTGATTGCTTTCATTAACTTTTTTCTGGAAAGTCCATCTTGTTTGAACTAATGGATTGGTTTCTAATATTTAAGATAGGTACATATTTATGTGTTTTGAAGTTATTTTTATAGGCTCTGTTTACACAATGCAACATATTTTGTCCTTGAAATCGAGTGGATTTTTTTTGTAATGGAATGTCCACATGTGCATGTTCGTGAACATAGTCGAAATTTGACACGTACAAACGTAAGTACCTACTTACATCTATTCCTAAACAGTGCTTTGAAAATTCTTGATGCTATGCGTGAATTCTATCTTAGTATTTGAGAGAGATGGATGGAGAGATATGGGGGAGGCCTATGTCCAGCAGTGGATGGAGATGGCTGTATAAGAAGAAGAAGAAGACTCGATTAATTGTTGTTTTTTAAAGTATTTTAGAACTAATGTATTTGGTACTTGGTACTGCGACGTACTGCATGTGTTTTTACAAAATAAAAACGCTAACCTCAAAAATATGAATGTAAACTCCGTGCATTTCCATAAAACAGGGGTGACGTTCACAAAAGTGATCCAATTTGTACAAAAGGTGGTCAGCCTCATACCAAACTATAGCCAAGGAACATCATACTTAGTATTATGACTCTAATGTTTGTGAATGAAGTTGATATTTTTTCGATAGTTGCTCGATACGTGTTTCGATAGGTTGCTTCGATAGGTGCTCCTTGATTGATAGGTTGATATGCAGCTGACCCCCCGTGCTGTAAAAACTAGTTCACTTTTGCCAATGCCACCCCGGTTTCAGGGAAAGGCAGCAGGAGTTGAAAGGTTTATGTTCATGTGAGGTTTTTTAATTTTTATTTATGTGCACACATGCATGTGTATGCGTGAACCTACATGTGCCTGTTAGTGAGCATGCATTTAATATGAGCCTCAAATGTTAACATATCTTTGCAAGCTTAGATTTTATATTAAAGTTAGATTGTTTTGGAGGTATTTGTATCGTAGTAGACTAAGCAACGTACTAGATATCCAACATGTTAAAAAAATATTCATTTGTTATAAATGACACAAATAATAGACTCGCCTAATTTCACAAAATATGAGTGTCCAGTAGTCCATGACGTTTACGTAATTTGGCAATCTATTTAAATAGGTAATGGGTGTTTTGTCACATTGTATCTGATACTTTCCAGTGGCATTATTCACGGCGAGTGTTACGAATCTGTTGTCGCATGTTCCGTGTACGTGTGTGTACCAGTGGTCCAGAGGCGCAGCGAATGCGGGGGGCCAGGCTGGTTGCCCGCGTGAACCAACTCAACTTACAACTAAATATACTAAATATAACAAGTCTGCACAGATATCAATTACTCAAAAATTATGTGGCGATACGCCTCATCACTAGATACTTGTAGAATATCGTTATTGATATTTTTAGGATGCTGTTCAGTGGAAGTTCAGTGGCGTTCGGTAAGATGGTTCTGGAGGGGCCGTGCTAATTCCTCCAACCGTTCGACCATTGCTCGCAATGTTTGTTCTGCCCCGACCCTGCCCATCTATCCTACTTAGAAGGGGATAGGTTTCCAGAGTCATAATAAAAAGAGATCTTGTATGAAGAAGGTTATGACTCTGGATGAAATGAAAGAAGTATGTAACGACAGAAATAAATGGCGGTTGATCTGTAATGTTGGCGGCTAGGAATAGGTTTTTTTAAACTAGTATTTTGTATTCTGTACTTGTTTTGATGTTTAAGTAATATACATTTATTATTTGTTGATTTAAAAAATGTAATGTGTTGTGCATGTTCCTTGACTATATATGTATATGTAAGGTTGGTTTGCGGCTGACCACCTATGCTGTAGAAAATGTCACTTGTTCCAGGGAAGCAAGCAGCAAGAGTTGCAGGGTGGATATTCATTTGAGATTTGGGTTTTTATATTGTAAGCGCGTTGTTGCAATAATAATAACTACTTACCTACATCATGGATATTAGACGAACCGTTATAAGACAACTTACATTATTCTCGACGTTTCGTTAGCGACGTAGCTAAGGTCTTCAGGAGACACCCTCTCTGCACGACGACTGAGGATGAAGACGATTTCTTTTTAAATCGATACGTTCTGTCACTAATAAAGTTTTCGTGTTGGTTGAGACTGGTGTTTCTGGCCCGGGGTTGTTTGGTTTGTTCGCAGCGGATCCGATGATGAGGCATCGTAAACTGCGTGACGTCACGTCGACTAATTGCGCACTCGAGTAATCTGAAAGAGGAGCCACAAGATAGCGAGTATCGAGCCCATACAAGCTCAAGCACAATATGCTGCAGGTAACGAGTGTGGGGCGGTGCGGGGCTACAGGCATTCCCCGTGAATTTACTCGTATAGTGCAGCAATAATCCGGTTCGAAGGACCAATACATACCTAGGCCCGGTATTTTTAACGTTAGCTTAAGTGATGACTTCAGGGAAAGAACAAGGATTTTGGACCGGTCCCAAGTCCAGTGGTAACACTTCGGACTCGTAAATGGAAGGTTGTGGGTTCGAATTCCGGCGGAGCACAAAAAATATACCACTTATATTTTCAAATTTGCTCTTCGCTGGGTTGAAAAATTCAAACCTTTACCAAAGACCGGTCATCAAAAAGCCCATCCAGCCTTACAGCAACTGGGTGTTGCTTGAGAATTGGCGCTTTCTACACCGACGGCCAGGCTCGCAGAGGGTTCTTGAGGTGTGATTCACAAAACAGCGCTCACCAAATAAATCAGCCTTTTTTTTTTTTACCTTTTAACCGTCGATATCAATATGTAAGTAAGGCAGTATTGATTGAGTGTGTGGCACTGAGCATAGCCACCTCACACTCGCTGTCTGTACGGCGGAGGTAATCTAAGCCGGGAGGTATTTTCTACCGACGGTCTTGCATCACTGACATGAGAAATTAACTTTTCATTAGATGCAACTGCAAACCAAGTATTGCAGAATGCAAAAACTGACGTGGAATCCACACCAACACCTATCTGTATCACGGAATAATTTATTACGATTTATCCATCTTCTAGGGATGGAAGTCTCATATTTTTTTAAAAAAAAATGCAACTAAGCTACACATATAGTGTAACTTCTTGCCGCGTTATCTCAGCATGTGGCGAGTTGAACCTATTTATTTTTACAGGTAAGGGGGCCGGCCTTACGCCAACCACTTCAGTTGAAGTGGAGGTTTCCCAGCTCCCGAGAGTGCTGGTACTTATTTCTTGTGAAGGCTGAGTAAACCTTGCCGGTAATTTATTTTGGGGTTTGAAATAAACACCGAAACGGGAAATCATTTCTGACACCCTCGGTGGGATTCGAACCCGAGCTTTCGGCATGGAATGCAAGCACTCTACCACCTGAGCTATCGACCTCATCACAGCGGTAATTCGTACCTACTGAATATCGGTAATATTTGTATTAAGACTAATCAGCTGTTCACTTGCGGCCATCTTGAATTGACGGGTCTTCATATAAATATTACCGATATTCGGTAGGTAAGAATTACCGTGGTGATGATTATTCCTCGACTTATAGGTTGGTATGCAGCTGACTTCCCATGCTATAAAAATGGTTCACTTTGCCAATGTCACCCTTGTTTCAGGGAAGGAAGGTAAGAGTTGCAGGGTGTATGCCCATTTGAGATTTGGGTTTTTATGTTGTAGGTTCACTTGCGGCATGTGCAATCGCGAATTTGTACGTCTTGTGAGAATGCATATAAGATGAATCCCCAATGTAACATATCTTTGTAACTTAGATTAGAGATTAGAGTTGAACCAAGTTTTTACAGTATGGGGAGTCAGCCTCATACTATCAACATATTAGTTGTCGAGCGATGATATATATTATTACTGCTTCGTTTCCCGGAGAGGGTGGTCTACCGTGTTTGTCTGATGGTATATAAAGCCATCAATGGATTGGCTCCACCTTATCTGACTGACATGATTTCGCCTGTTGAGATGGGTGTGAGGAGGCAGACACTCAGATCTGCGGGCGATGTTGCAATCAATTTGGTTCAGCCGCACCGTCAGATCCGTACAAATTTTGAAGACCGTGCTTTCTGTGTTGCGGGTCCGGTGGAGTGGAACTGACTGCCACCCGGAGTGAAGAACTCGAAATCTATGGGTATATTTCGCGGAGCTCTCAAGACGCACCTTTTCAAAGTCTTATCCGTGATCGGAGAGGGCCCTTGAGGTGTGACACACACAAAAACGGCGCTCTCTTATCATGTGCAATTAAAAATAAATAAGCCTGATATATATACATATACTGCTTCTTACTTAGAGTAGCAAAGTTGTGGAACGTGAGTGACGATGAGTTAAGTACGATTTTTCACTAATATTTGGCGAGCGCGCGAAGTGAGTAACTATTATTACTATGCCAGTAGTAAATTAGCGATTCCTTACGCCGAGTATAAGATGTCAGGTTTAATCTAAACAACAATATCTTACGATAAATGTATGGAATTAAAAGCAGCGCACTCAGTGAGCGTTTCAGTTTTCATAGATTTTTGTTGAAACGAATACTTAAATCTTTATTGAATGTAATTTCTACGTTTCGCATCTTTTTTTATTTGGTAAACACGATAACAAACATTTTGCAGTAATTTACTCTCCAGCTGGGCGCACGTCATGTACATACATATATTAACACAGTAGGTTATATAGAGTAGGTTTATATTCATTATATTATGTAAATCAGAGGTGCCCATACGGTCGATCGCCAAAGATATCTAAAATTTTCAGTGATCAACGTTAAAACTAGTTTTTTTTCAAAAGAAAAGTGTATCGTACTCATCTCACAAATGCCCACCTGACAGCCTGCTTGCGTCTAGCTTTAACTGAGAATATCCCTAACTACCAACATTTTGTGGAGGACCACCAATGTCACGCTTCGACATCAGCATCAAGAAAATTTTAATTTTTATATTGTACCAGTATTATTTTAATTTCTTTTTGTTATGTTAAGAATGAAATGCATGGAAAAGGTGATGGATATGAATGAATTGAAAGAGGTATGTAAGGATAGGAAAAAATGGAGGCAGGTCTGCAGAGGCTCTGGCCACCTCTAGCGTAATAGCGACAGAGTTACAGTTACAGTTTTACAGTTACAGTATGTTGGAGATTAAAAAAATAATACAGATTTGAAATTTTGCACTCAATATAGTTTTACTTATGGTAATTTTTTTTCTAGGTCGATCTCCTCAAAAAAAAGTATGGGCACCCCTGATGTATATATTATACCTTGCACGGAAACTTGGGCCTGGTACGCGAAATCTCCGGATAATAGGATCATGAAAAAATGGCGGAGTACGTCGATAAAAAAGCTCTTTATTACTCAGTGTACTGCAGAAAAATAATGAAAATACAATTTCCATGTTTGAAGCGGGAAAGCAACGACGTAACTTATCCGAGTTGTGTATAATTAAGCTATGCAAGTTTTTTCGTAGTCCGGTCGATAGCTCAATTGGTCGAGTGCTTGCATCCCATGCCGAGAGCTCGGGTTCGAATCACACCGAGGGTGTCAGAAATGATTTCCCGTTTCGGTGTTTATTTCAAATCCAAAAAATACATGTACACCGGCAAGGTTTACTCAGCTTTCGCAAGAAATAAATAGGAAATTGGGGAGCTGGAAAATCCCCACTTCAACTGAAACGAGGGAGCTGAGAAACAATATGCCTAATGTGATAAGATTGTGTGTAGAAAGAATGGATGACGAAAGGCTTACAAAGTCTATATACAGAGGAAATGTGGAAGGAAAGGGAGGGTCGAGAAAAGTATGGCTGGATCAGATTGGAGAAATTGTGAAAGCATTGGATATACAACGCGAATGTAAAAGAAGGAAATGTAAGATAAGGTGAAATATATGAATGAATTGAAAGAGGCAGGCAAAGATAGGAAAAAATGGAGGCAAATCTGCAGAGGCACTGGCCACCCCTAGCGGAATGGCGAAATAGTTACAGTTACATAATATGTTTATATTAAAAATGTAATTTGTTGTGTATGTTCCTTGACTTATAGGTTGGTATGCGGCTGACCACCCATGTTGTAGAAAATGGTTCACTTTGCCAATGTCACTCCTCTTTCAGGGAAGGTCGGCAGGAGTTGCAGGGTGTGTGTTCATTTAAGATTCGGGTTTTATATTGTAGGACCACATGCGGCATGTTTAAGCGCGAACTTATACGTGCCTGTTTGTGAAAATGTATATAACGTAAATCTCTAATGTTACATATATTTTGCAACTTAGATTAGATTAGATTAGACAGAAATCGGAATGTTATGAATCATCATATTACCTCTGTCTGCATCGACATGTTTATTTACGTTCCCTCCGTGATATGCAAGTCTGAGCAGATAATAGTAATGTGTATGTATGCACCTCTCCGATCTCCATGTCCTGTCCATGTGGATGATGATGACGATGAGCGATGTTGTGCGTTGGCTGGCGCGGCGCCAGGGCTCGCATTAAAGGGGAATATAACGTAATGTCGATGTGATTTATTGCTCCTCAAGCAGCTTATCTCGCTCACTGCAGCACCACGACTGGATAGCTGACTTACAGGAAGTCTTGGTGAGTTTGTCCTGATTTCCCTTTTTCTGGGCTCTCTTTGGGAATAGCAACCACTTTTGATTCTCAAGTATTTGCCATTCTCTGTCCACTCCTGAACGCCTCAGGTCTACTCGAATCTTTTTCATGCCTTTCTATACTTCATTCATCCCCGCGGTTCCCGTGATGGCGTTCGATCGAAGTCTTGCTTCACTTCATTTAGGGGCTATCTTGGATTGAAAGGTCTTCATACAAATATTACCGATATTCGGTAGGTAAGAATTACCGTGGTGATGAGACTTCCAGCCCTGGGTTGCAATTGCACCATCATTTTTGACTATCTGTTTTTTTCCTGTCTTGCGACGTTTCGGCAGGCCATACGTTGCACGACATAGGTGACCCCAGTGCGTCTTGGAATCTCCGAGTGAACCTGTTTATTTTTACAGCTAAGGGTGCCGGCCTTACGCAAACCACTTCAGTTGTTGTTTACCAGCTTCCGAAGGGGCTGGAACTTATTTCTTGTGAAGGATGAGTACACTTTGCTGGTATTTTATTTTGGTTTTAAAATAAACACCGAAACGGGAAATCATGTGTAACATCCTCGGTGGGATTCAAGCCCGAGCTCTCGGCATAGCAAGCACTTTACCAATCGAGCTATTGACCGGACTTGCGTTTCAGGTTCATAGGTATTTTTGCGTCGTTGAAGATGTAGGTACCCTAGATTCCGAAAGTCGCGCATGTCGGTCCCACCCTTTCGGTCATTTTATTACTTTTTTTGCCAAATTATTTTTGAATATCTGAATTTGAGACGAATTTCCTCCATTTGTCATTAAGCGTATGTACCTTGAAGCCAGTTGCATTCTGCTCGGCAGTCCTTGGCGGTAACCACTAGAAAACAACCAGTCATGCTAGGCTAGACCAGACATTGCTTCCTTGTTTTTTATACGCATGCTATTCATTAGCAGTAATGTAAGAGGTAGGTGTAGCCGTATTTTTACTCCACGTGGCGTTATCGGTCGTGTATTTCGGTCTCAGCTGTTTCCTCGGCGGCTCCTCCATTCCAATCTCACTTATTGGCCATTATCAGCCGCCTCTCCCTCGGAGCGGACTCTAATGTACATGCTGTTATGGAAACATATCCCTGAATAAGGAACTCGCCTTATGGTTAAGCTACTTCACTAATCCAGGTTTCTTTTATGAATAAAAACCTATATGATTGAACAGCCTACGGAAATGAAATTAGAATGAGCTTCGAATTTATTGAAGTCTTTGTTTAAAACGCAAATCTACGTAGGTATTCAGGAGTTTCATTTAACACCTGAAGATGGGAGGTAGTGCTTCTTCAGAAATTGGTTGCGCATATTTTTTTTAAATCTACGTAGGTATTGTTTGTGTGAAGAGGGAGACTGTAATGTTTACCTATACATCTTAAGAATTCAGAGTATGGATTATTTGTTAAAAATCGTTAAGTGTCTCCATAAGACGAGCATGCCGCACAGGCAAAAGTAGGCAACACGTCGTGAAAAATGCGTTCAACCTTGCAATTATGATCTAAAATTGAAATTAACAGTTCAAGGCGGATCATTCTCTAACATTTCTTTGGAAAGTGTTTTTATAGGTAAGGGGCATTATTTTGTATTAAGAGATACTTGTATATTGGACGTGTTTATCAGAAGACCCAGTACAGACGTCTACTCCAATGAGGCTTCATTTGTTCGGAGCAATATTTTGCTTAGAAATGACACTAGAAGCCCATTGCTTGTGAATGCCACTAGGCTGATGGAAACAGTTTGGTCGGAGATCTAAATCTAAATCTAAGCTGCAAAGATATGTATCTTTTGAGATTCATATTAAATGCATTCCCACAAGCAGACATGCATAATTTCGCGCTTACACATGATGCAAGTGGACCTACAATATAAAAAACCCAATCTCAAATGAACATAAGCCCTGCAGCTCTTGCCGACCTTCCCTGAAGCAGGGGTGACATTGGCAAAGTGAACCATTTTTTACAGTATGGGTGGTCAGCCGCATACCAACCTATCAGTCAAGGAGTACAAGCAATTAATACAATCAAATATATAAAACAAATAAACTCTAAGCAATTAAACAGTAAAAAATTAAAAAACTACAACACATATTTTTTTAAATTTAAAAGCCTCAGCTTTAACCGCCAGCATTATAGATCAACCGCCATTTCTTTCGATCCTTGCATACTTCTTTCATTTCATCCAGAGCCATAACCTTTTTCATACAAGCTCTCCTTTTATTATGACTCTGGATATCCCATTATAATAATATCTATAATCTAAGTTGCAAGGATATATTCATTTAAAGCTCTCAGATGTAAGCCCACAAACCAACAAGTGTAGTTCGCGCTTACAAATGCTGAATGTGTACTTACAAATAAAATCCAAACCTCAAATGAACATAAGCCCCACAACTTTTGCCGACCTTCCCTGAAACAGGGGTAACATTGGCAAAGTGAACCATTTTTTACAGTATGGGTGGTCAGCCTCATACCAACCTATAAGTCAAGGAATATGAATAAAAAATTACATTTAAATATATAAAAGAACAAAACCTTACAAAGAAATCTATACAAAAAAAGTCAGAAATTTCCTATGCAAAAAATGTAGCAAATGAATACACCAACATTAAAAATCACCATTGCAGATTAGCCGCCACTTCTTCCTGTCCTTGCACACTTCTTTCATTTCATCCAGAGTCATAACCTTTTTCATGCAAGTCCTCCTTTTATTATGACTCTGGATATCCCATTCATTCGCTATTTCAGAAATTTGATCCATCCATACTTTTCTCGGTCTTCCTCTACCACGACATCCATCTATTTTAGCAACATATACTTTCTTCGTCAATCTTTCATCACTCATTCTCTCCATATGCCCGAACCATCTTAACATACTTCTTTTAATCTTCACTTTCACACTTTCCCTTACACCACATTCTTCTCTTACAAAATCATTCCTCACTCTGTCACTTCGTTTTTTCCCAATCATACTTCTTAGATAGTCCATTTCTACTGTATGGACTTTACTAATTTCCCTTTCACTCACCGTCCAGGCTTCACTTCCATACATCAAGGATTCCATTCATTCGCTATTTCGAAAATTTGGTCCATCCATACCTTTCTCGGTCTTCCTTTTCCACGACATCCATCAATTCTCGCAGCATATACTTTCTTCGTCAGTCTTTCCTCATTCATTCTCTCCAAATGTCCAAACCATCTAAGCATACTTCTTTCAGTTGACGATGGATAAGTTGATATTTCAGTTGGAGATGCTTGTCTTTATTATCAAACCAGACATCCAGTGTCGCATTCCAGCTTAAAAATCAGATCCGATCTAAATGGGATCCCGGCATGTCTTGTTGCATCATTCTGAATGTTCATGTGTGCTCCTCACCTGGGAGGCGAGATGTCGTCAGCCGATACGGCGCATTAGCAGCAGCAGGGCAGGAGCACCTGTCTGCCGCCGCGCTGGGATCGCGCTGATCTGTTGGCAGACATTTCTGACCTCACCGGATTATGATGGACTGCCCGGACAGGAATAACACACGTGGGATGACATGAAATCGTAATACATGCAATGGATCATCTTGGAATTAGGTGAAATAAATGAGGTGCCTTCTTTGGCTTGTCTTATCTGTGTGCGAGATGCTTTTACTCGTGTCAGTTCCTAAAGAACGGGGAAAATAGGATGCTGACGATCTAAAAATGGATCATTTTAAGCCATTGTCATCTGAAAGAAGTTTTAGGCATTCACGGTCGGCGGTTGACACTGCAGAGTTTCTTTCTGGGATCTGCTGGCGTGGTCTTTCAGAACTGGAGCTTTCGGGCGTTTAGCCTGTATCTGCGATGGGCAAAATTTTCAGAAGCTCCAGCTCCGATAGATCACGCCTCTCAGATCTTGGAAAGCAACTCTCCATTGTCAACTGATGAATGAAGTCTCACCTTCCAATTTAATTCGCATGTTTTAACATGGCACTGTTTTAGATTTAGACAAGACTGCACCTTCTTAGTGCTTATCTGTAGGGGTGGCATAGGCCCAGTATTTTCAAAATTAGCATAGCGACTTTAAATTAAATGATTTGGACACACTTACGTCAATCGCGTAGGTAGTTTTTTTATCAGTTTAAACTTTAAAGTCACATAAGCAAACCTTGAAAATACCGGGCCATAGTGTGTAGAACCTATTTAATTTCTCATGTGAGTGAGTTAGTTATTCGGCAAACGTTTGTATATGTTCCGATTTGTAATGACAGCTCAGTAAACACACGTTGCTATTGAAAAGAAAATACCGCGACGAGAAATCATGAACTCAATCAATCACTGAACTGTGAATGAGCGCTCTTACCAACTGAGCTATCGACCAGCCTCCTGGATGTGAAATGAAGCCCAGCAAACGCAGTTCTAATGTGCACGGCTTGAGAAGCATTCTGTTCATGAAGTTGTCAGCTACTTGAGAGTGGAAAGGTCAAACAAATTGGTCGATTGCTCTCCCTCATTCCCCGCGCACACAGTACAGTGCACGAGCATGCAAGCAAACCGAGTTGAAATTAGCCGCCGGTGTTGAAACCAGCTATGTACTGAATGCGCCACAATCTGGACTGCTAATTAATGGTGTACCAGCGCTCATTAATACTAAATTATCATGTATAATATCATCGTCATCATCTGTGGAACAAAAATACTTGGTGCTTTTGGTCTGCGGCCAATAAATAATCATCTCAAATCGTTCACATCATTTCTGTCCAACGTACTTAGACATGGATAGAATGAATCGGCAGGGTAGGACTGGACCTCTTGATGTTGATCACGAGGCTGAACAAGAGTTCAGTTGGCCTACATAAATAAATGATCTTTTTTTTTTAAGTGTTGGATTATTTTGTCGTGAATTAGAAAAAAAACGAATTCATCAAAATTAGAATAGTAATAACATCACGACTAGAGAGTATAATGATAAACACGAATACGTTTTAATTATCATATCTCAGTTTGTATGTTAAGGATTCCGTAATAGGGGGACGGCTACACGAAAGCCACTATCTGAAATGCCAATCATCCTCTTCATAATGTAAGAAACCTGATAACAATTAAGGTAATTCAATATATACATGAGGATCCTAGCTATGCTAGTATATTATCACTTTTCTCTTCGTTTTCTAAAGCAAAATTAGGATTTTCCTTCAGAGTGACAAAAAGAGATAATTTGTTTGATGAACGCTGTTTTTGTGTGAACCAATTCTCAAGAACCCTCTGCGAAGTTAGTCCTTATAAAATACGCTAATTCTCAATTAAAACCCAGATGCTTTCGGCTGGATAATACCGGTCTTTGGTATTTTTTTTTTTGTGTTCGTCCCTTATCAAACCCATGACCTTCGAAGTTCTGTAATTTTCTTTGACTTTGTTCACCTCATCTTCGACGTACTCAACCTTTTCACAGCAGCACTGTAAGAATAATAATAGGATGATTTATTTCGTGAGCGCTGTTTTTTGTCGCTCAGAGCCCTCTGCGAGCTTGGTCGTCGCTGTAGAAAGCGCCAATTCTCAAGCAAGAACCTGTTGGTGTAAGGCTGGATGGACTGTACCCTTAGTACGAGCTGCAAAACTTGAGTAAAGTAAAGTTTACGGATTATATGTATTAAACAGTGATTTCCCCCAAAATCTGCAGTTTTTGTTTTTTACACTTTATATGGTCTTAGCAAAAGAGTTACAGCGATGAAGAAAATCAAGTTCAAACAAACAAAAACGGCAGATTTTGGGGAAAATCACTCTTTAATACTTTCCGTAAACTTTTCTTTACTCAAGTTTTGCAATTCGTACTCAGGGTACTGGTGGTGATCGGTCTTTGTGAAAGGCCACTAGTCCGAAGTGTTGACCACTAGACTAGGGACCGGTCAATGCACAACCTCAAGGTTTCCGCCTACAGTCTACACCTTCTACGTCCACTACACAAAGCTCTGAGCTGTTGTCATTATCTAATCCACCCCTCTGCTTCACCATCACCAGTTCATGACTTCCTGCAATCACGGAGCAATGCAAAGTCCAGTCGATAGCTCAGTTGGCAGAATGCTTGCATTCCATGCCGTGAGCTCGGGTTCGAATCCCACCGACGGTGTCAGAAATGATTTCCCGTTTCGGTGTTTATTTCAAACCCCAAAATAAAATAGCGGCAAGGTTTACTCAGCCTTCACAGGAAATGAGTACCAGCCCCCTCGGGTGCTGGGAAACCACCACTTCAACTTAATTGGTTGGCGTAAGGTCGGCCCCCCTACCTGTTAAAAATAAATAGGTTCCACTCGCCACATGCGAAATCCTTCGTAACCACGCGGCAGGAAGATACACTAAATGTATAGCTTAGTTTCGTTTGCTTTTTACGTCCTGTACTAATCATTTCGCCTTCAATATTGACGAGTGCCCCAAGTATAAGATTTAACGTAAATACTCTACTGCAAGTAAAACCCACAAACAGAAGAATGTATGGAAGATGCAACAGCGCCTCTAGTGAAATTCGTCCCCGTAGTGCTTGTTTGTCTTATCTCCAACAGAGATAATTTCACATGAGCAATGTTTGCATGTGTAGGTACTGTACACCTACCAATGTGCTCTATCTTTAATCTATATATTTTTTTAACTCTATAATCTAAGTTGCAATGAGATATCTAAACATTTAAAATTCATATTCAATGCACGCCCACAAACAACACATGTAACTTCGCGTTTACAAATGCTGCATGTGTATTTACAAATTAAAATCCAAACCCTACAACTTTTGCCGTCCTTCTCTGAAACAGGGGTGACATTGGCAAAGTGAACCATTTTTTACTGCATGGGTGGCCAGCCTCATACGAACCTGTAAGTCGAAGGAACTTCAAGGGGTCTTATGAATGCTGGAAAATCTGAAACAACTTTCACATTAACGTGTTTTACGTTTTTTTCTTAGCTCAGATTGTTTAGACTTTAGAATGTGATGTGATTGTGTTGAAAACAATTCCACTTAAAGGTCATCTTTGAAACAAATGGCAGATAAGCCAAACAAGCACCAGGGCCCAGGGGGACAAAATATCGTATTTTTTCGTTTTCTTTACGCGATAGCTGAGTATTAAAGTACGTGTCTAGTGGGTATAGAAGACGTTGAAAAAATAATTAGATGATCGATTGATATCAGCTTGTAGGCGTGCGGCATGCGGCACGTGACATGTCGCACCTTTAATAATAAACCGTAACAACTCAAAAATCATGATTGTTGGGAAATCGCGTTTAAAGTTTTGCAAGTTTGGCGCCGATTACGTTTTAACGAAATTTATGAAATTTGAGCATTGTGATGTAATGTAAATGTATTAATTGTATTGTCAATAAAATATTCTTTTAAATGGCATATAAAAAAAGTTAATATTGTTTATAGTTTTTAAAATTTTATGGTTTAAAAAAGACATTAGCGACTTGTATCTCTTTATGATTAAAAATGCAAGTAAATACTTAAAATGGTATGGGATATAAAACCTATTATTACAGTTTATTATTTTAAAAAAGCTGTGAAATATTTGACATTCAGAAATAATGCAGTTTATTAGTAAAATCAAATGAATTTTTTTTTTACTTTAAGTTATAATGCAGTTTATGATTAAAAAATAATAAATCATGACCAATTAGTTTCGTAGTATGTTGGTAAAAAAAAAAAAAAAATATAACAAGTTAATTTTATTCAAATTAAAATACAAATTACAATCTACTGAAAATAATCAAAAGGAATTTATCAATAATAATAATTTTAGAGAAATAACCTCATCGTTAGCAAGGTTTGCACAAAAACTAAAAAGTTCTTAAATAACTATGGGATGAGGTGTCATACAATTAAAAAATATATAATTAATTGAGTATAGAATTGTAAAAAGATGAGTAATACTCTGGAATTAACCCTTCGGTAATAAGCTCCTTTAAATCCTTCTGTTTATTGGCGCTCAGTTGTTGTTTCTCAGTATATGCTTTTGAAAGCACATTATCTGACAGGGGTTTAATTTTTTTTCTCTTATTTCTCACGTTCACTTCTTTATAGTCTTCATCCTCGTACGATGTTTTATAACAGAAAGTGAACGGATCTTTTTTATTCATCTTCAGATGTTTAATGTCATTCCAGTGAAATTAGCATAGGAACAGCACAGGTCACATTGGTCTTTTTTCGTCTGGTGAAAATGTAAATTAAATTCTTCCGTAAAAATTTTGTAGTAGGTAAAGTAGTTGCCAACTTCTTTACTACTTAGAGTTTGCAACCCTGTAAAGTCTTTGTAGAGATCTTTAATAGTCTTATCTCCACATATATACTCCCTTGTGGTTTGAGCTCTAATATAGTGTGATTCTAGTCTAGGAATAGATTCGATGTGCTTTTTTATGTCGGCTACTAATTCAGAATTCAATACTTTATTGTGACCATGTTTTCCGCGTTTGTCTTCCGACAAGTCGCCCATTTCATCTGTTTTTGTCACCACTGTGTGAATCATTCTGTTGGTGATGTCCAAGGTGCTTTTGAAAAATTGTTTGCATACTCTGGTTTTGTTTTTATCCAGAGTCAAGTAGAAAGCTTTATTAGCACGTCTGGGAGTTTTAGCATTGGTGTATTTGTATTTGGGTTTTACATCAACCATGCAACTCCTTATGAATGCTCTTTGCTTATCTAAATTCCCCAATTTCCAAAAATGATTAAATATTTCGTATCTTCCTTGGGTATTGATTTTTTCTGAACATTTCAATCTGTACTTGTCGGTACATGGAGTCTTGAGGCAACGAGCGGCCTTAACAGTATGTTTGCTAGTTTTGGACATAGACACATAAGCTCGTCCTTCGTTTCGCATCCTTTTTGTTCTATTTTGTTTCCATTTCGCAGGATTTCTTAACCGTTTACGACCTCTGTTTTGTATGTCCTGGTTTGATATATCGTTATCAGAGCTTGAGGAATCCAAGTTTGATGGAAATAGAAAATTTGTTTTTCTTTGTTCAAGTGTTAATAAATTTGTCTTCAAGGCTGAATGTAGGATCGTCCATATCATCGTCTATGTCACTCTCATCAGTGAATATAGGTGAAGTTGTGATTGGGACATTCATTGCACAAGGTCTCCGTGTTCGTTTGCTACTCTCAGCTGTTGAAGTCTAAAAAGAAACTATTATTAATTAAATGTTCATTTTATAGTTAAAGAAAGATTTTTTTAAATTATTTTTAAAACATAAAGTAATTACATCAGATTTGCCATTGTTTTGCATTGTGTTTTTTTCCGTTGCATGTTCTTCTAATTCAGGAGCCGTGGGTGCTATTGAAGAAGCCAAGTCAATTTGTAGTTTGCTGCTCTCTCGAGTGTGTCCGTTAGTATGTCCTGTAGATGTTAAGCTATCAGATGAGAAAGACGAGCTTGATGAACTCGAAGAAGAAGATATTCGTCTTGATTTGGTTATTTTTTCTTCAATTTCTTTAGTATTGTCCACATCATTTTCATACGAAAAACCATCACTGTCATAGTCTGGTACAAGATTTGTTTTTAATCCAGTGACTTGTAGTGATTGGCTTACCAAATTGACAGTTTCAATTGAACTTAGTAGTTGAGGATCCTGAAATTTTATTGAAGTAAGTAATCATGGAACACTATTTTTTGTTATTATATTTTAGTGAGATAATGTTAAAACAACTTACACGATCTCTTGCTCCTAGCTCCAATTCACGCCACTTTTGAGGGGAATCAGACAGTGATTTTAATTTAGCTTTTTCCTTCAGTTTCTGAAAAATTAAAACAAAGTTAGACAGTTAAGTAATGACTTTCACTAAAATATTTGCATTAGATAAGAGCTTACTTCAGAATCATCACGATAAGTTTCATTTCCGACCATATTCCAACGTGGGTTTATATTTTCATTGTATTTGAAGACCTCTTCGCGTGGCTAAAACAATGATGTATATTTTATTGAATAGGGATTATGGTGGTCATATTGTCCGACTGATAGCTACTATGTAGAAAGTTATTTATGGAATAACACTGTATAATACTAACCTTATTGCTCTCACAGTCACCAGCATCCTCCACGTCTCCACGCGTAAACACGTCGTCCTCCCGAGACATTTCGGATGGTTGGACAAAGGCCAAAATTTTTTGACTCCTCCATAGCCTCTTCATTCTCCAATATTATAGGCTAAAACTTTTAAAAGTGATACCTGCTTAACATGAAAGAGAAACAAAAACAAACAAGTTTAAATATCTAATTGAAGTTTTGCAAACAAATAAATCATAAACTGCATCAAATAATAATTGATCTTAGATTTTGGATAAGTTTTCATAATAAATCGATGTAAACTTAAATGATCCAAGTAAATTCTCCTTTATTTAGAAATAAAACGCAACAAATCGAATAAGTGTTAGAATGCTGCCACATTTTTATTCATAAAACGAATTAAATCTAAATGGCTCAAAATGAGCAGATTTATTTTTAAAAATAAAGAGAAATAAGTCAAATAAATACACTTTAATATTAAAATAAATAAACATGAGGTCCTTACTTGTTAGTGTTAAATTGCACTATTTTGAATTGGTTCACCCGAAAACTCGTCCCACTCCAATCACTTCCGGTATAACACTGACTGATTCGTTATTTGAATACCAACGCCACCAACGGTTTAATCAAAAAGAGAGATTCGATCCTCTATCTCACTTGTAATGCTCTGAATGCAGCGCCTCTTGGACTCAACGTATTCATTTCTCGTAGTTAACGCGTTTTATTATTAAATCTCAGAAAACCCATTTTTTGAGTTGTTTCGGTTTATTATTAAAGGTGCGATGTGACAACACGTCGTCAGATCGTTCTTCACTGCAATTAGTGACGATCTCATGGTCTACATGCCACGCCACACTCATTCATTTCTACAAAATGTCGATGTGCCCATGTTGGAGTAAGGTGACGAGATAGCGATTCGTGTCCAAAAATAAGGTGCACTGTGATTTATTTTTATCTATGGAGTTCTTCAGCAAGCGCTAGCAAGCTTCGATTTGGATTGATATCCAAAGTGTAAGAAATTTAGCAGAGTAGCGCTTCTGAGCCGCTTTTAAAGCTCTCGTAGCGGACAGTACGTACCTAAATGTCAATTGAAGATACACTTTTTGCTTTCTGATCGTCCATCTTTCCGGTTGCCCCAGCCCGATGCAAGTCTTTACGTCTCTCTTTAACATCGCTTCTGACGGAAGCTGTATGAAACAGTGGCTACTAGATCTTCTTTGGATAACACTCGAGAGACAATCCACGATCCCTGTCTGCGCTTGTCCTTGATTGATGAAATACATTGATGTTCCATTCGTCTGCCAATCATTAGCGGTGACTTGTAGTCGGTCTGTAGTTAGTAGTTAGTGCCTGCCTTGAGGTGGCCATGATCTGTAACGAGATGTTTTGAATGTCAGTAATGTGCTTGCTATGTGTTGTTCTCTCGCCAGTACTTAGTTTGGTGTACTCGCACACAATGTGTGTACCCGGTATGGGGTCAAGGTGATATTCTGCCACGTATACCTAATGCATTTTTAATTCACCTCTGTCTTGTGTACTTTACAGATTTTGTATTGTGTGACCGCTCTAGGCTTGTCCATCGAAAACGATAATTTTAATTGTATCTGCGAAAAACAATACGGGCCCTACCTCACCGGGATGCCATGGCAACGTCGCCGGCTACGTATCCAAACAATTCATATTACAATGTATGACAGGTAACTCACTTGGCGACGGGTTGGCTACGTCGCCAATTTGGAAGCGTAGCCACGACTGTCGGCTCCCTGTGTGGAGACTGGCGACCGTGGCGACCTGGCGACGTCGCCAGTAACATGTACGCGAGCAAGCTGCGGCTCACTCACTCAGTGTCTAACCAGCCGCCAAGATGGACGCAAAATGAGTTTCAATACAAAAAGATTCATTGTAGAAATTCAAAATCGACCATGTTTATGGGATTCCGCCATAAAAAATTGTTCCGATCGTAATTTCAAAATAAAACGTTGGAACGAAATAGTTAATTTATTCAAAGTAAAAGACGAGATGACGGTGGTTTTGAAAAAACACCACCTCGACTTCGATCTGATATATATATATATATATATTTTTTTAAGAAATCCTGTGCGGGAGACTGCCTAGATTCTAGAGACTCTAGGGGTCTATGACACTTGTTGTAGTGCCGCAGAGGTGTACGAGCTTGGTCGTCGCTACAAAGCGCCAATACTCAAGCAAGACCCAGTTGCTGTAAGGCTGTATGTGACCGGTCATTGTTAAAGGTTTATGAATTTTTCAACCCAGCGAAGAGCAAATTTGAAAATATAAATGGTATATTTTTTGTGCTCCGCCGGGATTCGAACCCACAACCTTCCCATTCAGAGTCCGCAGTGTTACCACTGTGCTACGGACCGGTTAATTCAAAATGATATAAAAGGATGGACCCCTAATTTCTTAGGGCCCTACCTCACCGGGATGCCATGGCGACGTCGCTGGCTACGTAGCCATGGCTACCTCTGGCTACCTACGGTCGCCAAATGGAGTAGCCAGTGGCGACCCTCTGTCAGTTCAGTTCTCCCTCGTATCGAGAATGGTTGCTTAGTGCATAGAATAAATCACACTTATTTATTATGTGCGTCGCAAAAAGTTTAAAAAGAAGAAACCTAAGGGCCCTACCTCACCGGGATGCCATGGCGACGTCGCCGGCTACGTATCCAAACAATTCATATTACAATGTATGACAGGTAACTCACTTGGCGACGGGTTGGCTACGTCGCCAATTTGGAAGCGTAATTTCTTTTCAGTTGCAATGCCTTTCTGTAAAATTTAAATGAAATAAAAAACTAACAGTTCTAATCTAACCTAATATAAGTTGCAAAATATGTTTCATTGGGGATTCACATTATATGCACTCTCACAAGCAGTCGCGCTTGCACATGCCGCATGTGAACCTACAACATAAATACCCAAATCTCAAATGGACACACACCATGCTACTCTTGCCGTCCTTTCCTGAAACATTGGCAAAGTGAACCATTTTTTACAGCAGACGGCAAGAGTTGCAGAGCTTATGTTCATTTGAGATTGGATTTTTATATTGTAGGTCCACATGCGGTATGTGTTAGCGCGAAATTATACATGTCTGCTTGTGGGAATGCATTTAATATAAATCTTAAATGATATATATCTTTGCAGCTTAGATTAGATTAGATTAGATTAGATGGGTGGTGAGCTGCATATCGATCGACCTATAAGTCAAGAAACAAGTTCAATTATATAATTACATCAGCATTAATTCGTTTACATTCCCTGTACATTTTGTGTGAGGATTTCCTCTTGCTTCAAGCGGTCGCTTCACAGCTCACTCTTCATCACGTCATCTCCTTCACCAGGGAATCTTGTCTTGCGAGTCTTGCAGCGCAGCAATCACTCCCAGCTGTTGGGGAGATGGAAGCCGGGTGGATGTGCTATTTCTGTTGCGGCTTATCGCCCCGCAGGATCTCCAGACGAGTCCCCGAGAGACCGCAGGAACTATCTAGATGTGGCATGTGCCAGAGAGGTCCAGGCGTGCACAAGCAGATGCCGATAATATAATAATAGTAGGATGATTCCTTGACTGATAGGTTGGTATGAGGTTGACCACCCATACTGTAAAAAATGATTCACTTTGCCAATGTCACCCCTGTTTCAGGGAAGGTCGGCAAGAGTTGCAGGGCTGATGTTCATTTGAGATTGGGTTTTTTATATTGTAGGTCCACATGCGGCATGTGTGAGCGCGAAATTATGCGTGTCTGCTTGTGGGAATGCATTTAATATGAATCTCAAATGATACATATCTTTGCAGCTTAGATGTAAGCGCTGTTTTTGTGTAGAATGACCCTGTTGCTGTAAGGCTGGATAGACCTTTAGTGACCGGTTTTTGGTAAAGTTATCTGTCAATGAATTTTTCACCCAATATTTGAAAATATAAATGGTATTTTTTTTGTGCTCCGCCGGGACTCGAACCCACAACCTTCCATTTATGAGTCAGAAGTGTTGCGTGTGTGCTTATGGGAACGCATGTAATATGAATCTTAAATGTACTTTATATATCTTTGCACCTTATAGATTATAGATTAGTTCCTTAGGTAACTCTAAAATGATGATGAAGATGATGATGAGTTGATGATTTCTTTATAGCGCCGTTTCGTGATGTAGTCACTCCAAGGGCGCTGGTGCAAACGATTCCAGAAATTTGCTTGTCTTCAGTGCATTCCGGAACTTTCCATAGTCCTCTAGCTCTCTCACATGATGTGGCAGGTGGTTCCAGGCCAAATTTAAAGTTAGCAATGAAGATATGTACAGAGGGGATTGTCATTGTCCGGCCCGAATTAAGGGCAGTTCGAGTGGTACAACCGAACTAGGGCCCATGCGCTCAAGGGACCCCCAAAAACTTTGAAGAAATATTAAAAAATTACGTGTGGGCTGATTTTGATAATTTTTTAATCAAAACGGCTCGTTTTGTGTGGACAAATCCACCGATACTTCAAAAATAAATGTTTCTTGTATTCGGTAAATAAATGTTTCCAATTCGGGGCCCCAAACCACTAGAATGAGGCACGTCACGTTTTGGTTCTTTAAGAACTCTGAACATCCGCAACATGCACGACTCAATAAGAAGACAAGTATTGTGTTTGTATCTTCCCTAGCGCTTGAAGAACGTTGGAATAAATTTATTTTATCATTTATCACGTCCGTCATTAGTCGTTATTATGATTGCCTCACCAGATCCATCGATAAAGCAGTGATGGATAATTGTCTTGTACTGGCAGTGCTGCTCCTCTGTCACAAGTCGTGCCATATCGTGTGCAGTGGAGCGCAGTTCCTTGTATTTTTTTTTTTTTTATATACGTTGAACCATATTAGGTCAAACCTTTGAAGAAGCTGGGCCGCGGGTTACTACAAAAATTATATCTCGTTGTATTGAAAAACAATTAGGAAAGTAATATTGTAGTCAATGTTCGTTCGGTCGATAGCCCAGTTGGTAGAGTGCTTGCATTTCATGCCGAGAGCAAGCGTTCAAATTCCACCAAGGTTGTAAGAATTTTCTTCCCGTTTCGGTGTTGAAAAGTAGGTTTACTTAGACCTCATATGAAATGAGAACTAGCCCCCTGGGAGCTAGGATATCCCTAATTCAAGTGAAGTGGTTGGCGTAAGGCCGGCCCTCTCACTTCTGAGAGTAAATAGGTTTTATACGTCACTATGGGGACAACGTGGTAAGAAGTTGCACAATATGTGAAAAAATGAGGAAACTGGAGAATTCTGGATTTTTCATCTTGAAGAAGACCCCTATAACTATTTTGAATTTAAAACTTTCCCGGCGAGGAAACGTCAGCTTTGTATGGGACTGCCGTACCTATTTAGAAACCAATAACAAAATATTTGTATGCTGCCCCATCCGGCCTTAAATGCTTTACTTTGATGAGAGATCTGATATAATAATATTAGGATGATTTATTTGGTGAGCGCTGTTTTTGTGTGTATCACACCTCAAGAGCCCTCTGCGAGCTTGTTTGTCGCTGTAGAAAGCGCCAATTCTCAAGCAAGACCCAGTTGTTGTAAGGTTGGATGGACCTTTCAGTGACCGGTCTTTGGTAAAGGTTTATGAATTTTTCAACTCAGCGAAGAGCACATTCGAAATATAAATGGTATATTTTTGTGCTCCGCCGGGATCCGAATCCACAACCTTCCATTTACGAGTCCGAAGTGTTGCCACTACGGACTGCGGACCGGTCCAAGATGCCAACGACACGCGGTGTACCTGAGCGGTCACCCATCCAAGTACTGTCCGCGCCCAATGTTGCTTGTTGATATTGGTTAGCTAAACTGACTGCACCGATATTGATCTCGCCTGAGATTGTTGGTGCACGCACACCGTTTTCTAAATGAACACAAGCAAATTGGTGACTCGTGTTCTTCCTTGTGATTATATGTGGCCATGCAACCATATTCCCGTTGTATACCAGTACCTACTCCCTAGAAGTTTCCTCCTCACGATGCACTGTTTGGTCGATATTTAAAAAAAAGCTTTCATAAATATTAGTTGGACTTGGATTTGCAGGCCGCGCGTTGGCCACATGCGCATGGACTATTTTGACGTCTCTTAAGAACAATATCAGATGCGCAGAATGTTAACCTTCCCTGGCCTAAGCGGGGTATATGAGATACCCCAAAAAAACGTTTTATTTGATTACTCAATAATTAATCGAGCAATTCAATTGAAACTTTTTGTAATCTTCGTAAAGCTACTTAGAAACATTTCTGTATTTTTTGTTTTTAAGTATTCAAAGCATGTAGTCTTCAAATAATTGTTTTTGATAAATATTCGCGTACTCTACTAATCACGTGGTCAGAAACACGTCACATTATGCCCTCGCGGGGGGAGCGCTGGAGCATGTGAGGGACGGGAAGGGCTGGCGCGCCATTGTGTGTGTGGTGGGTCCAGAGATAAGCTACTTGTTTCACTTTTTTACGCGAGCTTACCGCGTCACAGCTGTGCGGAAGAGAGTCAACTATATTATCCGCTGACGACTTTACTCCGTCTTTCTGGGTAAGCGAGTGGAACAGTCCTGTCATTCCTGTGGCTCCCAAAACGTTCTATAATATTTTACACATATAAAATAAATATATTTTTGTGAAGAGAACGGTAAGTTCGTTGTTTTTTTTTCTGAATAGGTATATTGTTTTTCCTTTGTGATATGTGCCAACCATTTGATTTTTTTCTCTCTCTAGAAAATGGCTAGAAAAAATACCTATGAAGAAATAGAAAAATTGCAAGACTTTAGTGATGACGAAGTTATTGACAGTGACTTAGAATTCGAATTGTGTAATTCGGGTGATTCTGAAGTCGGAGATATTATTGAATCTGAGTCTGATGAATCTGAGTCTGCATACTGTAAAAAAAATGTTTCAATTATGTCAATGCCACCCCTGCTTCAAGGAAAGGCGGCAAAGTTGCAGAGCTTATGTTCATTTAAAAAAAAAAAAAAAAAAATTAGGCTGATTTATTTGGTGAGCGCTGTTTTTGTGTGTATCACACCTCAGGAGCCCTCTGCGAGCTTGGTCGTCGATGTAGAAAGCGCCAATTCTCAAGCAAGACCCAGTTGTTGTAAGGCTGGATGGACCTTTTGATGACCGGTCTTTGGTAAAGGTTTATGAAGTTTTCAACCTAGCGAAGAGCAAATTTGAAAATATAAATGGTATATTTTCTGTGCTCCGCCGGGATTCGAACCCACGACCTTCCAGTTACGAGTCCGAAGTGTTACCACCTGGACTACGGACCGGTCATTTGCGGTATTTCCTACTGTAGACACATTTGAAATTGTATTTGTATGTAAGAAAATCTTACGTATGTTTACTTTTGTGGGTGTATAAGATGTGGATTGTAAATTTTAATATAGGTATATTTGCATCTTAGATTTAGATTTAGAGTATTTAAATAAATAACAAACCATTCGTTAATTTGTTGCAGATATAAACTACGCCCAGATAATAAAAGATGCCTTCGCTTGATATTTCTCAACACTATTGTACATAACTTGAAAAATTGTATTTATGTTTTTTTGGATTTTAACTTTATTTATGTTTTTTTTAATTTCGTATGTTGCATATTTCACTATTATACAATTGAAAATGAAATAAAAATTATTATAAAAATGTTTATTTTAAATTCTCTTCCACCGTTTAGGAAACACTGGTTGAGTTTGTCCTATTTGCGTCATTCCCACGGCGTATGCGGAGCGAAACGCACGTCTGGCGGGCTCTCTGCCTTATGATTATTTTGTATGAAAAGTAGCTGGGGTCCTCCGGTACCCCACTTCGGACCATGTGTAATTTTTAGATACTTAGGGTGGTAAAGGTTAACTCTGCGCGATTAATCCGCCCTAGATGATCCTTGGATCTTTGCAAAACGTTTACCGACAGTCATTTTACGAAAGCTTTGCTGTTAAGAACGGTGCTATGTCTAATCAATATTGTGCACCTATAGGCTTTGTATTCTGAAAGAAGAAGCGAGTGAGTTTTCCGAAATTTTGTGGAGCCGCTTTTCCGTATTAAATTTGCAATCTATAATCTAAGTTGCAAGGATATATTCATTTAAAGCTCTCAGATGTATGCCCACAAACCAACAAGTGTAGTTCGCGCTTACAAATGCTGAATGTTTACTTACAAATAAAATCCAAACCTCAAATGAACATAAGCCCCACAACTTTTGCCGACCTTCCCTGAAACAGGGGTGACATTGGCAAAGTGAACCATTTTTTACAGTATGGGTGATCAGCCTCATACCAACCTAGAAGTCAAGGAATGCAATACTTAGTGAAAATTCAAACTAGGGTTCATCATCATCTCAGCCCTTGTCCAGTGCTGAATGTAGGCATCACCCCTCCATGTTTATGGCTACTGACGACTAATGCAATAATATGTTTTCTTCTAATTTTTCGTAGTAAATTGCAATGAACATTTTTTGTACTTTTTGTAATTTACAAATACATTCCATTGTTTTGTACAATAAAACAATATATTAATTATTTTACGAGCGATGTTTTTCCGGTCGCATTGATTCACTAAATTGGCAGCATTTCATTTTCAGATGAGTTGTCGCAAAGCGGGGAGAGTTCACTGGACTCCGATACTAAATGTGCTTCCTATCGGAAAAAATACATTATACTCGTATACAAGGAGAATTCCTGCCACTAAAGGCATCGATTCTCTTCTGAGCTCTATCAACGATGATTCTTGTTTTGTTGACCTGACTGGTCTGTAGTCTAGTAGTTGACGCTTCGGACTTGTGATTGGAAGGTGATGGGTTCGAATCCCGGTAGAGCATAAAAAATATTTCATTTTTCAAAAATACAATAAAATAAAAACTAAAGGTTATGCTTTGAAAGACCTTCAGAAGTGGGCATGCATTGAATATGAATTTTAAATGTTAATTTATCTTTACAACTTAATTATGGATTATAGGTAAAATGCAATTAAGCACTATTCTATTTTTCATACAAAATTTGCAACACTTGATGAACTTCCTTACATCTTAAAATTTATTATAGTTTCAACTTGTAGTCATGGCCATTTTTGTATATACGGATGCTAGGCGCCCTTTGTATTTTTGTGTTTAAGGAAAATATTCCCGTTCGTTTATTTGAAATGATTGTTGTGGATCAAACAGTTCCTTCCGAGAACTGTGGAACAAGCGCACTGGAGAGCTTTTATTTTGTTTGTAGCTTCATGTGGTGCTAATTCATTCCAGGAAGTATTCGTATTTACCGCTGAGCAAGGAGCGTGAAAGGAAAGAGAGATTGTAACATTGCGGTATAAACATACGTGGAAACGAAACTAGCTAACTGCATTGAGGCATACCCTCGATGGGACAAAGCTGTCAGTTGGACATGTCAAACACAAGAGAATAATAATAATAATCTAAGTTGCAAAGACATATTAACATTTAATGCTCATATCAAATGCTTGTCCACACACGTGTAGTTCGCGCTTACAAATGCCGAATGTGTACTTACAAATCAAATCCAAACTTCAAATGAACATAAACCCTGCAACTTTTGCCGACCTTTCCTGAAACAGGGGTGACATTGGCAAAGTGAACCATTTTTGACAGTATGGGTAGTCAGCCCATACCAACCTATAAGTCAAGGAATCATAAAAATAATCGTGTGAATTTTTTGGCTTTCACCATCTTGTGTTTCGATACCCAATAATTACACATGCCAAGATATCCAATCTATAATCTAAGTTGCGTAGATATGTTGCAATTAAGATTCATATTAAACGCATTCCCATAAGTAGACACGTATAAATTCGGGCTTACACATGCCGCATGTGGAGAACAAAACAAACCTAATCTTAAAAGAACATAAGCCCTGCAACTCTTGCCGACCTTCCCTGAAACAGGGGGGGGACATTGGCAAAGTGAACCATCTTATTTCAGTATGGGTGGTCAGCCTCATATCAACCTAGAAGTCGAGGAACCATGATGTTTCACGCTAATGTGGTGTTAGTGGGTGTTTAGTCGGTGTTATGGCCGAGGGGTAGAGTATTTGGAACCGGATAGCGTTGGTTCGAATCATGCGTCTAGCCCACTTGACCATAACTTCGACCCTGGTTCAACAGATGCCGTTGCATGCACACAAGCTTCTGCTTTCGCATGAAGACAACTGGCCAGGCAAAATAGGTTGCTGAATGCATTCCTTTCCACAAATCTATTTAAAAAAAAAAAGCATTTTTCTTTCAAAATTGACAAATTCACCGATCAAAACAATTAAGCGCGTGCGCACAATTTCCGCGCAGAGATGACATTTTAGGAATGCCAACATTGCAGAGATATTTTCTTGCATTTCTCACATTTACGTCTTTGAACAACGAAACCACACTGAAGCATATTTGTTCTCTTTCTCACTTGTTCTGTGGTAGTTGAAACGGATATAGGATAGTTTAGCGTTAAAATAGTTCCGTCTCCCAACGCAACTAAGCTCTACACATGTATTTAAAGTCCGTAGTTTAGTTCGTAATGTATGTGATATTATCGCATCAGGCGATAATGTGCGTATTCTGTAATATAATGTAGTGTATTGGGTAAAAGCCGCTTGAGAGTTATTTCAATATTTTCAGCGGAGATTTGAAATATTATTGACTGGAAAGTGGTCACTAAAATAGTCGCGTGCTGACAACTAGGGTGGGCACACTGCTCGCCTGTGACTTACTATACTAAGCTACACATATAGTGCAACATCTTACCACGTTATTATAGGTTCAATTTTTTCGCAATCTCACCTGTGTGGTCTACAGGCGCATGCATAGGGTATAGGCAAATACATTTCAGAATAAATATTTTCATTCATTGCTTTAAATAACGAAGGCTCCAATCGAGCTTAAATTTTAATTTGTAAATCTAAATATAAAGCATTTTTTTTATGATATATTGTCTACCTATTAAGCGCATGCGCCTGTATGGGATGCACGTCCCTGTTGGTCTATCCATTCCTTCCTCGGTCTTCCCCTTCTACGCTTTCCTCTGACATTTCCTCTGTACACTTTCTTCGTTAGTCGTTCATCATCCGTTATTTACATCGCGTCAACTCGCTAAAGCCAAACTGAAGTTACTGGTGATCAGTGTGTGCTTTTTTGTTGTGGATCGGAATATCCAGTCATAATAAAAGGAGAGCTTGTATGAAGAAGACTCTGAATGAAATGAAAGAAGAATGTAAGGACAGAAAGAAATGGCGGTAGATCTGTAATGTTGGCGGCTAGGACTAGGGGTTTTGTATTCTGTATTTGTTTATTTGCGATTTAAAAAATGTAACTTGTTGTGTACCTATATTCCTTGACTAATAGTATAATGTTGCTGACCACCCATGCTGAATAAAATAGTTCACTTTGCCAATGTCACCCCTGTTTCAGGGAAGGTCGGCAAGAATTGCAGGGTGTATGAACATTTGAGATTTGGGTATTTATGTTGTAGGTTCACATGCAGCATGAACAAGAGCGAACTTATACGTGTCTGTTTGTGAAAATGCATATAATGTGGATCCTCAATGTTACATATCTTTGCAACTTAGATTAGAGCGTTTGGTCACCGTGTGGAGCTGTCATCTCCTTCACGGGCCACCTCCCTGCCTCATGTCCTCACCTGCTATTCATCATATTCTTGTGTCGTCTGTGCGTAACTGGTCTGCCAGTGCTAGTAAACGAAGAACATCTGAAAGAAATATTGTTTTACACAGTAAATGCAGAGAGTTACATATTGCAGTTTGTGTAAATAAAACATGCTCCATAAGATCTACTTTCTCTATAATCTAAGTTAATATGGTTCTTTTATGTAATATATCTTTACAACTTAAAATAAATTATTTTTACAGTATGGGTGGTCAGCCTTATACCAACCTATAATAAGCCAGGAGGGAATTGCATTTTTAACTTCATAAAAAACAAACGATAAGTGAAAACAAAACTTTGAAATATAAAATGAATATTAAAATTATCATTGAAATTTTAAAAGCCTTATGTTGCGGTTCGAACACCCTGTCACATGAGGTGTTACATGACATTTACCATCTACAGGGCCGAGAATCGTACGCTCCTATTTTTTATATAATGCTAGCCAAGCCATCCTCCTGCAGGATCCAACCAATGAGGATCCTATATTTAAATCGATAAATAGACCTCCACGAGGGAAGGAAGGTCACAGTTGGACCTTTACCATCTTGCCTTCAGCATCTTCTGTCTGTAGACTACTCAGATTCAGGGTGGAAACTCCTGTCAATAAATTCATTTCACTTCAAATTAATCATATTTTTTTTTCAAAATTAACCACTCGACTTATCCAGTTATAACTGACTTTGCATCTTGAAGTCAGTTAATCATTTAAAAATATTATGGTTAACCTTCCCTGGCCGAAGCGGGGTATATGAGATACCCCAAAAAAACGTTTTATTTGATTACTCAATAATTAATCGAGCAATTCAATTGAAACTTTTTGTAATCTTCGTAAAGCTACTTAGAAACATTTCTGTATTTTTTGTTTTTAAGTATTCAAAGCATGTAGTCTTCAAATAATTGTTTTTGATAAATATTCGCGTACTCTACTAATCACGTGGTCAGAAACACGTCACATTATGCCCTCGCGGGGGGAGCGCTGGAGCATGTGAGGGACGGGAAGGGCTGGCGCGCCATTGTGTGTGTGGTGGGTCCAGAGATAAGCTACTTGTTTCACTTTTTTACGCGGGCTTACCGCGTCACAGCTGTGCGGAAGAGAGTCAACTATATTATCCGCTGACGACTTTACTCCGTCTTTCTGGGTAAGCGAGTGGAACAGTCCTGTCATTCCTGTGGTTCCCAAAACGTTCTAAAATAATTTACACATATAAAATAAATATATTTTTGTGAAGAGAAAGGTAAGTTCGTTGTTTTTTTTTCTGAATAGGTATATTGTTTTTCCTTTGTGATATGTGCCAAACATTTGATTTTTTCTCTCTCTAGAAAATGGCTAGAAAAAATACCTATGAAGAAATAGAAAAATTGCAAGACTTTTGTGATGACAAGGTTATTGACAGTGACTTAGAATTCGAATTGTGTAATTCGGATGATTCTGAAGTCGGAGATATTATTGAATCTGAGTCTGCACACTGTAAAAAAAATGTTTCAATTATGTCAATGCCACCCCTGCTTCAAGGAAAGGCGGCAAAGTTGCAGAGCTTATGTTCATTTAAAAAAAAAAAAAAAAATTAGGCTGATTTATTTGGTGAGAGCTGTTTTTGTGTGTATCACACCTCAAGAGCCCTCTGAGAGCTTGGTCGTCGATGTAGAAAGCGCCAATTCTCAAGCAAGACCCAGTTGTTGTAAGGTTGGATGGACCTTTTGATGACCGGTCTTTGGTAAAGGTTTATGAAGTTTTCAACCTAGCGAAGAGCAAATTTGAAAATATAAATGGTATATTTTCTGTGCTCCGCCGGGATTCGAACCCACGACCTTCCAGTTACGAGTCCGAAGTGTTACCACCTGGACTACGGACCGGTCATTTGCGGTATTTCCTACTGTAGACACATTTGAAATTGTATTTGTATGCGCGAAAATCTTACGTATGTTTACTTTTGTGGGTGTGGATGTAAGATGTGGATTGTAAATTTTAATATATATTTGCATCTTAGATTTAGATTTAGAGTATTTAAATAAATAACAAACCATTCGTTAATTTGTTGCAGATATAAACTACGCCCAGATAATAAAAGATGCCTTCGCTTGATATTTCTCAACACTATTGTACATAACTTGAAAAATTGTATTTATGTTTTATTGGATTTTAACTTTATTTATGTTTTTTTTTTTTTATTTCCTATGTTGCATATTTCACTATTATACAATTGAAAATGAAACAAAAATTATTATAAAAATGTTTATTTTAAATTCTCTTCCACCGTTTAGGAAACACTGGTTGAGTTTGTCCTATTTGCGTCATTCCCACGGCGTATGCGGAGCGAAACGCACGTCTGGCGGGCTCTCTGCCTTATGATTATTTTGTATGAAAAGTAGCTGGGGTCCTCCGGTACCCCACTTCGGACCATGTGTAATTTTTAGATACTTAGGGTGGTAAAGGTTAAAGATGTTATATGGTCAAATATGATAGAACCAAAATGGGTGTAAGAGAAAAAATCCATTCATCGATGTGATGGGACAAATATTGGCAACGATACGATATGGCTGAAGTAAATAAGAAAATCAGGTTTTCTGTCGCTGCGTGCGCGGTGCGGGTAACTAAGCGCTGGTACGTACTCCTGCAATTCGTAAAAACTGCTCAGAAAGAGAATCTGAAGGTCGCCGGTGATGTGGGTCATGGACCCCCCGAACATTGTGCGCGCTTCAGTGTGTGCGTGCGCGAGCCTGCATGTGTGTGGCTGTCTCAGAGCGGTCGGTCAGCCGGCGAAATGACTAAAAAACCAAACATCTACCTACATACATACATGGTTCATGCGCCAAGTAACCTTTGCATAAACTTGGTACGAATAGTAAGCTGAATAATAAATCGCCGATTTACTGCTGATTTTGAAAACGTTGAAATTTAGCGCTGTACGCATATTTTTTTTAAGGATGCCTGTGCAGGAGACTCCCTAGATTCAAGAGACTCTGGCGGGGCTATTCTTAGACATTTTAGTCGTCGGTTGAGCCCACGCGTTGACAAACTAATGGTGCCTGCGCTGGAAGTTTCATCAGCACGGTCATTCTTACCTACCGAATTTTGTAATATTTGTATGAAAACAAATCAGCTGATCGCTTGCGGCCATCTTGGGTTGGCAGGTCTTCATACAAATGCTTGATTAGTTTGTCAAACCGTGGGCTCAACCGACGACTAAAATGTCTAAGAATAGCCCCGTAGGGGTCTATGACACGTAGTGCCGCAGAGGTGTTGGTGATGTGGCAGTTGTCCATATCCGGTTACAGGGCCGTTAGCTGCGCAGTGCTGTGGTGTGTGTTGCGCTGCGTTGCTTTGTTTTGAGACACTGAGGAAATGGCGTTTGATATTGGATTTGAATAAACCGCCTGGATGTATCTTCATTTGTTTTGTCCTTTCACACGTCTCTCACCTCTCCTTCATTTACCTCTCTCTTCGTGCATGGTCTTTCTTTTTGCTTACTCATACGATGCTTAAAATATCCATAACCATGTTGTCAAGGTCAGTGGTGCGTTCAATATAGGTGAATATTAGTTACTCAGTGAGGCAGTCAAGCTTCGTCTCACGACGACTCGGTCAAAGATAACTCGTCCACAGACGGCTCGTCCAAGGACAAATCGGTCACAAGACAGTTCGTCCACACAACAGTACGTCTACACGACTTTTTGGCCAACGGCGTTTCGATCTATAATAATCTCTTATCACATCAGTCACGGACAATTACGTCACAACACAGTTCGTCCACACCGCTTTACGGTCACATACAATATAGGTACTCAGACAGATTCATTCCTCGATGCTTTCCAAATCTCTCAAAATACTCTGCAAAAAACCTTTTTAATTACTGTAGCTTTCATTAATTGTAGTTTTTGGTTTAGGGAGCCGTCTGCCGACAACATATTGTATGTTACCGATAAATCGTGTGGACCAACGGTCATGTGACCGATTTGTCTGTGGACGAGTTATCTGTGATCGAAATGTTGTTGACCGAAAAGTCCTGTCGACGAACTGTCGTGTGACCGATTTGTCTGTGGACGAGTTATCTGTGATCGAAATGTTGTTGACCGAAAAGTCCTTTCGACGAACTGTCATGTGACCGATTTTTCCATGGCCGGAGCTGCCTGTGGACCGATTTGTCGTGAAACCTTCGAGCTTAACTTTTAGTCTGCGGACTTGTATATATTGTAATCATGGTAATGTTTAATTTATAAAGTGTTATATGGGTGAGAAGCCCGCGTACACACACGCTCACACACGGCGGTACAGTGTAGCGTGAAGGTCGTCTCTGCGCTGCGAGAGTGAAGTGAAGGAAAGTGAAGCTGTTGCGTACTCGTACCACATTCTTTATGTGTTGCATCTTCATTGTGTCGAGATGGTTTCAAAAATATCCCTCGACAGATTCATGGCATGCAGAAGTCCATAGAATCTCCTTGAAAGTATATCTCACCGGTCACCAATGACTGGTCCGTAGTCTAGTGGCAACGCTTCGAACTCGTAAATGGAAGGTCGTGGGCTCTAATCCCGGCGGAGCACATAAAAATACCATTTATGTTTTCAATTTTGCTTTTCGGAGGGTTAAAAATTCATATACTTTACCAAGAACCGATTACCAGAGGTCCACCCAGCCTTACCGCAACTGGGTTCTGCTTGAGAATTAGCGCTTTCTATAGCTATTTGTCATGTATGTTCCTTGACTTATAGGTTGTTATGCGGCTGACCACCCATAATATAAAAATTGGTTCACTTTGCCAATGTCACCCCTGTTTCAGGGAAGGACGGCAAGAGTTGCAAGGCTTATGTTCATTTGAGATTGGGTTTTTATATTGTAGGTCCACATGCGGCATGTGCTAGCGCGAAATTATACATATCTGCTTGTGGGAATGCATTTAGTATAAATCTTAAATGATATATATCTTTGCAGCTTAGATTAGATTAGGTAGCGACGACCGAGCTCGCAGAGAAAAATAACTCAGGGACGCCGAAGAACATCGTGGCTTAAAAACCTGCGACAATGGTTCAACAAAAACACCAAGTATATATTTTGAGCCGCAGCATCTAAGGTGAAAATATCCATGAAGAAAATAAAATATTAATAGTATCTGGGATACCTATACCGTCGATAACACTTATTTATCAATTAACAATTATTTCATATGCGTCTAATTGAATGATTCCAAGTTAAAGACAGTTCCGTATTTAATGTAGAAATAAATAATTATTATTGGAAATGTGTTTAACTTCCTAGCAAGAAGAAGAACAATTGTACAATGTAATAATTGTGACCATTTAAATAAATTGCACAGAATCTGTACTCGACTTTCTTGCAAAAATTAACCCACTGTATGACGTATGTAAAGCTAGAATCATCTACCAGCTTATGCCGTTTCAATAAAAATATAATATATCAATAATAAATCAATTTTATTCCACCGCGGTGTGTACCTGCATACTCGTACAATATGGATATAGGCATATAAATACTTAAATGATTATAAATATTTTGTTGATTTATTTGAAAAAGTACCAATTACACAAGAAAGATCCTCGACTCATAGGTTGGTATGAAGCTGACCTCAGTACTGTACTGTACTGTTTCCTGCCACCGTTTCATTAGGGGTGGCCGGTACCTCCGCAGATGCGCCTCCACTTTTTGCTGTCATCACCTTTTTCATACATACTCTTCTCTTATTCTCACTCTGCAGAATCCATTCTTTCGCAATCTCACCTATTTGGTCTAACCATTCTTTCCTCAGCCTTCCCCTTCCGCGCTTTCCTCTGACATTTCCTTTGTACACTTTCTTCGTTAGTTGTTCATCATCCTTTCTTTCAAGATGTCTGAACCATCTCATCGTACTTTTTTGTACTTTCATTCTCATATTCTCTTTTATACCACACTCGTTCATCACTCAAGCATTACGTACTCTATCACTCAGTGTCTTTCCAGCCATTGCTCTCAGGTAAGCCATTTCAACCGTACTTACATACTTTACTCAGCTTACATTCATTAAGCCTCACTTCCACCAACCAATATGCCATTGTGGACCGCCGATCTCATATTCTTCGTAAGTTTCCTATTTCTTGCAATTCTTCCAATCGTTTCCATTACACTTCTTCCTCTACTAGCGCGCTTTTCCAATTATTTCGTCAATTTCGCATTCGACTCAAACTTGCTTCCCAGATAATCAAATTCTTTCACGACCTCCACTCTTTTTTCATTCAGTCTTATCTCAATTTTCTCGCATTTCTCAGTCCTCCCAAAGTGTAAAAAATAATTCACTTTGTCAATGTCACCCCTGTTTCAAGGAAGGTCGGCAAGAGTTGCAAGTTTTATGTTCATTTGAGATTTGGTTTTGATTTGTAAGTACAAATTCAGCATTCGTAAGCGCGAACTTACACATACCTGTTTGTGGGTATGCATTTCATATTAGTTTTGAATGTTTATATTTCATTGCAACTTATATTCTAGATTATTATAGATGGTCATTGAACCCTTCTGTATGCAAACTAGTATTTTGTATGGTGGGTAAACTTTTTAGTTATATTTTGAAAAAGTAACGACTGATTATTATTGGTATTTATAAAATTTTAAGAATCACAGCCATTTATCTATTTTTAACCCTTTGACTACCAAGAAAATTGCTAATACATTTTGTATGGAAAATTTTCACTTTGTATCGCGGCTATACTTTTGATTCACTTTTTGGAAAAAATAATGATGGCAATATATAGGTTATTATTATTATTTTACATTTGTTCGAAATTATTTTTTTATTAAACCTCTAACTGCCGAGAATTTTTCCATTATTTTTTTCTTTTATATGGCAACTCCCTAAACCGAGATTATGATGAAGAAATGATTATAATTATTAGATAGCACTATTATATAAATGGATTCACAAAAATTTTAAGAAAAATCGTCGGAGCCGTTTTTGAGAAAATCGAATTTTAAATTTTCAGCTCTTCGGAAGCCATCTTGAATTTTCAAAAAAGTAAAAAAAAAATGATTACGAATTAAAGTGATAAGCTTGTTCTTTCTATCAAATTTAAAACAAATTTAAATATCTTGCATTTTAATAGGTTTTTGTAATATTTTCGATTTAAAATTTCAGGTCGTGTAAACGGTGTTTTATATTTATTTTTTCAAAAAAAATTTTTTGTTAATTTGTAGAAATTTATGTTGTCCGTAATATTGTAGAACATTATATTTTTGTTGACCCCTTAACTTTCGAGAAAATCACAATCGTTTGTTTTTTTCATATGGCAGCCCATAGACACAGATTAGTAAGAGTATTGCCATAACTAATTTATTAAGTTAAAAACTAATAAATGGCAACTCTGAAAATTTAAGAAAAATTCTTGGAGCCGTTTTTGAGAAAAGTGCAATTTTATGTTTTTTTTGTATCGCAGCCATCTTGAATTTTCAAGTTGGTGTAATGCCATGTTATTGATACTTAATACATGTCCAAAAAAGTTGATGTAGCCAAAATTTGGTATCTCTAGGTCTTATACTTTGGAAAGTGACACACACACATACATACATACATACATACATACAGACGGACGTTTTTGAAAGATAGTGTTTTTTGGCATGTCCTGCACCAGGACAGCTCATTTCCGTGAAAACCTCGAATTTTTTTTTTTACACCAAATCATAACTTTCTTTATAGCCTTCGGCTATAGCAAGAAAGTAAAAAAATGAATTGTGTGCCACGAATGTGTGGGAAAATCGCTGCGTACAATAGGTGGGTGTGAGTCTGGCCACCTATAGCGTAACTTGTAATACATCAGTTAACATAATACAGTCGTGTCGCCGAACACATCGTTTTCCGATGGAATAAAACATATTTATTTTTGTTGTTGGCAGAAAAAAAAAACTGTTTAGCTGTCACTCTCGGCTACGCGAAGAAATTTGTTTTTTAGACGCGGAAAAATTGTGTGTTTCTCCGCTGAAAACACAAGATGTCGTTTTGTTGTGTAGTCACTTTTGACTGATGGCAGTTTCGGTTTATTTATGAATCTATCAACTGCTCTGTTCTGTCAATCTGTTGACAAAACTTACCGAGGAGTTTTATCTTTTTGTATTTAGAATTTTGTATGAAAATTGGAAAGCTTTCATCACAAAATTTACTCTTATTCTCCCTTCAAAAAAAAAAAACTACGGACCACGGTCAAAGCACGATCTAGCATCTGAATCCAACTGTGAAAACTTAAGAATATTCTAGATTTTCTCTTCGGGGTGGCTTCAATTTTATTGCTAACTATGGTCCTTAGCAACCAAAAATAAACGTTATTTTATTGTTTTTTATGTCAAGACTTTGTCGGTGCTATGGCCGAGGGAGCCAAGTGGGCTGATCTTTCTGTCGTATTTGGAACAGAATAACGTAGGTTCGATCCCCGCTTGGGTCATTTGACCATAACTTTAATTCTGGTTCAAAATATGTAATTGGGTAATTATTAATTAATAATTCATTAAAATAAACAATGTTTTTTTTTTTTTTTTTAAACTTACTGTTCTGTAACTATTCTGCTCCCGAAGATGCCTCATTAGGCGAAAATATTCGAGCAAAAAAGAAATAAATAAGTGAATTAAAACATTGTTTCCATTTGAATTTTTTAAATAATTAATCAATAATGAATTATCAATTGATGATATTAATACCTGTTTCTGGCCAGGCAGAATAGGCTGGTGAATTGAATAACTCTTCACAATTTTTTTTTTTTAATATAAAAATGTTTAAAAATATATTTTTAAAGACTTCATTTCCAGTCAATATTATAAAACCCTAGAGAGAACCTAAAAGATGAAAAATAGTAGATGCAAGATTCTGCTGCAAACGCAATGTTGGCTCGACCGAAGTCCTTTATGTGTAAAATGTGATATGAAATCCGAAGTCGTTGTGTACCTACATAGCTACCCTGAAGCTTCTTTATACTATAAACATGATATTTATCAAGAGAAAATGTAATATTGAGATGGCGTCTTAAATTGCAAGCTCATGAATTGTAAAGGTTTTTTACCTCGAAATGTAGAGAGAGATTTGCTGTAAACCCGGTCCGGTTCTCCTTCATCCCGATGTGGACATGTCGCCTTTTTGCTCTCTACCCCAAGTACCAACCTTGCCTTTATTCGTTAAACTCAACGCTAAATTATGGAATTCAACAGTCATAATAAGAGGAGAGCTTGTATTAAGAAGGTTATGCCTCTGGATGAAATGAAAAAAATATGTAAGGATAGAAAGAAATGGCGGTTGATCCGTAATGTTGGCGGCTAGGACTAGGGGATTTTGAATTAGAATTTTGTATTCTGTGTATTTGTTTTGATGTTAATACATATTATTATTTGTAAAAAATGTTTTTTTTTGTGTATGATCCTTGACTTCTAGGTTGGTATGTGGCTGACCACTCATGCTGTAAAAAATGGTTCACTGTGCCAATGTCACCCCTGTTTCAGGGAAGGTCGGCAAAAGAGTTGCAAAGTTTATGTTCATTGGAGATTGGGTTTTTATATTGTATGTCCACAGGTGGCATGTGTAAGCGCGAACTTATACGAGTTTGCGTATGGGAACGCATGTAATATGAATCTTAAATGTAATATATCTTTGAATTTTTTTTAGGCCCTCTAAATGGGTCACTTTTCCAATACCACCCCTGTTTCAGGGCAGGTCTGCAAAAATTGCAGGGCTTATGTTAGTTTGACGTTTGGATTTAATTTTTAATAACATTCAGCATTTGTAAGCGTGAACTACACATGTTTATTTGTGGACATGCATTTGACATGAGCTTTGAATGTTTATATATCCTTGCAACTTAGATGAAAGATATGGGGGAGAGTTTATTGACATGTTTTATGGTCCCCATTAGCCGTGGCCAGACGCAGTGACGGCTCCAGGTAAGGTGCATCGGTGCATTGCACCCCCAGTAATAATGCCACGATCCAATACTTACAAATTTTTTCCGCATAAAATACCGTTTGTGTTAAGTCCTATCTAATCAATGACGGCTAATATAAAAATGCACTGCTCGATGAAAAATCGACGAGCCGTCACTGGTCAGACGGAGAAGTCGTCTGCGGGGTAAGTGGGTCGCCATTGTGCTGTAATGCAATATAATGCACTAAATCTATAATTTATTTGTGTTGTACAATAAAGTTTATTATTATTATTAAATGCAGGGCGCTCCAGCATTACTAGCGGAATGGCAAGTCTACACGGGACAGGAACATTACTCAATACTAACTTAGGTAGGACATAAAACTGACATGTAGATATAGATAGATAAGACAAAATTTGTACAGCGCCTTTTATGACAGTGTGTCACTACAAAGGCGCTTGTCCGTATGATTGGACGAAGAGGTGAGTCTTGAGACCTCTTTTTAATTGGTCTCTCCATATCCAGTAAAAAAAAAAAAAAATAGGCTGATTTATTTGGTGAGCGCTGTTTTTGTGTGTTCACACCTCAAGAGCCCTCCGCGAGCTTGGTCGTCGCTGTAGAAAGCCCCAATTCTCAAGCAAGACCCAGTTGTTGTAAGGCTGGATGTACCTTTTGATGACCGGTCTTTGGTAAAGGTTTATGAATTTTTCAACCCAGCGAAGAGCAAATTTGAAAATATAAATGGTATATATTTTTTGTGCTCCGCCGGGATTCGAACCCACGACCTTCCAGTTACGATTCCGAAGTGTTACCCCCTGGACTACGGACCTGTCAAAACTGGTCATTTCCCTCAGTGTACCGGTTTTTACAGAATTTTACTTCACAAGGGTGGGACTTACTTTACTCTTCGGGGTCTCTTCAATCCAGGCAATACCCATTATCTCAAATCTGGGACATACTCCCAAATATCATCCCTCAGCATCCCTCAACATATTTTTTTTTGTGCACAAGTTTCTCTAATTATAGTGCACCCTCTTAGCCATCAACGCGCTTGTAGGAAATCTCTAGGTATTGTTTTTAAATCTATTTAGATTGCGATGGAAGTTGTCTATATCGCACTCATTCAAGAGTTTTGTACTGCCAAGTTACTCGTATAGGATGCTGTGCGACGACATGCGTACGAATTTTCAGTACATGAAATAAGTTATGCCCTCGCCCACGACTGTAGTCGTCTTGCACATACACCCTATAGCTCTCCAACAGGGTGGGACTGTCATTATTATATTCATTATACATACTGTAAAAAATGGTTGACTTTGCCAATGTCACCCCTGTGTCAGGGAAGGTCGGCAAAAGTTGTAGGGCTGATGTTCATTTGAGGTTTGGATTTTATTTGTAAGTACACATTCAGCATTTGTAAGCGCGAACTACACGTGTTTTTTTGTGGGCATACATTTGAGAGCTTCAAATGAATGTATCCTTGCAACTTAGATTATAGATTATCTTTTAAATTAAATGTACTTTTATTAATTTGTGCCTTATGTGTTGCTTGACTAACATGTTGGTATTAGGCTGACCACTCATACTTTAAAAAAAATATTCACTTTGCCAATGTCACCCCTGTTTCAGGGAAGGTCAGCAAGAGTTGCAGGGCTATGTTCATTTGAGTATGTTGTAAGTCCATATGCGGTATAGATATTAGGTAAAAGAGCTCTGCTTTATACTTGAAGCAGGCACCTTCTGATCATTTGCACTTACATGCCATATTTACTTGGAAGGATTATTCCCACGTCAGGATAGGAAAGTTGCTGAGTGTGAGTTACGAAAACAAAACTGCTTGTATATTGTGTACTATTACCCTGAGAACCGGTCATAAACGAGGATATACAGCATAATGCAGTACACTTGTATACTGGTACACATATGTGCAGCTTGTATTTTTAGGCATGGTCCTCGCCTTGGTGCACACACGGGCAGCGAGTGCATGATAATGATTGCAGATTAAATACTGGCAATGTCCAAAATCAATAGCGAGACTCGGTCTTCAAGGTTGCATCACGTGGGCTGATACAAGCGATCCCACGGCAAAACGGTCACTGACAGTCTGGGATGGGAGTCTCATCACCACGGTAATTCTTACCTACCGAATATCGGTTATATTTGTATGAAAACAAATCAGCTGTTAACTTGTGGCCATCTTGGATTGATAGGTCTTCTTACAAATATTACCGATATTCGGTGATGAGACTTCCAGCCCTGGCCATGGAGAAATCGGTCTCTTCCGGAGACCGATTTCTTTCGTGTGGACGAATTATTTGTCCACGCGAGTTTTCGGTCCAACTCGGCTGCAGATAACTTCTCCACAGAAACGTCGGTTATGGACAATTCGGTCACGCGACAATTCGTCTTCACGACATTTTGGTCACACACAAGATATCGCCAACTTAAAGATAAAACTGAATAAGTGCTGATTCAATGATTTGAGAAATTGTGAATAAAACTTTTATTGGGTGCAACTTTTCATAGTAAGTGAGCTTATTCAAAGGAAGTGCTCATGAAAAACTTGTAACTTACAGGATGTTCATAATTTTGTAATGTTTTCTCTCCTACAAAATAGGAAGAAAGGTGCATTTATTCTAGTAATCTATGTAAGCTTCATATGCCACTTATTCAGTTTTACCTTTAAGGTATATATGTGGTCCACAGTAGTGTGACCAAATTGTCCGTGACTGATGATCTGTGGCCGAGTTGTCTGTGACCGAAAAGTCGTGTGGGCGAAGTGTCGCGGGGCCGATTTGTCAATGGACGAGCTGTCTGTGGGCGAGTTGTCTTTGACCGATTTGTCGTGACGTATACAAGTTTCGCCCCGCCATGTGAGCAACTTCTCACCGCCATATCTTCGTGGGGTACCTACCTACCCATTTTATGTTCACATAAAAACCACTTCACTAAAACGCATTGGTAATGCATTTAGGCCACACATTTATTTTCTAATTCATCAATAATATCGCGGTTCAGATAAATTAATTTTCGTTAATTGATCGAACAATCCATGAATAGTCTTGGTAGCAAGTACTCGTATTTATTGACATTTAAGATTCATATTTCAAAATTAATTGGGATTTCCCAGCTCTCGAGGGGGGTGGTTTTCATTTATTGTGAAGGCGAAATGAGTAGACCTTGCTGTTGTTTTTTGGTTTTAAAATGAAAAACAGAATGGAAAATTTGAAGTGACTGCCTACTTACGAAAAGGCGCTGTATAAATAAAGTTATTATACACATTATATTATTCCTTGACTTATAGGTCGGTATGAGGCTAACCACCCATACTGTAAAAAATGGTTCACTTTGCCAATGTCACCCCTGTTTCAGGGAAGGTCGGCAAGAGTTGCAGGGCTTATGTTCATTTGAGAGTGGGTTTGTATATTGCAGGTCCACATGCGGCATGTGTGAGCGCGAAATTATGCGTGTCTGTTTGTGGGAATGCATTTAATATGCACATAAAATGATACATATCTTTGCAACTTAGATTTAGATCCTTCATTGGAATCGTTTCATTTTCTTTGTTTTGTTCTTTCGACTTTTTTTTACAATGGACTGAATGATGACGAAGCACGTCTATTTTATCTCATCCATTCATTCTTCCCCTAATCCAGATCTCCGTATCAATCTTTTTTACTTTCCCCGGAGAATTGTAAAATGCCCAGACGCATATGTAAACGCGCGAGGAAGTGTAAAAAATGTACATTCCAGTGAATAATGGTGAGTGAGGCTCCATACATCACCATGTCAGCAGTTATTGCTCGTGTGTGGATCCTACATGTGTAAGGTGCTGGCGCTAGGGGAGATGAATGTGGCGATCATTACGACATTCGTGGAAATCCTCAAAAAACATTTACTCGTACGTAAAACTGAATGGATGCTGATTCACCAATTTGTGGCTGGGATTTCTTAGAGTCATGCGTTAGCCTCTGATTTGAGGATTTTCTTTTCCTTTCTTGGGTTGAGTAACTTTGGCTGATTAACTTCAACGGGAAGGCCTTCCGCCGCCAAAACAACATTTCAAGTGAAGATCACGAGTCCGCATGAGTTGCATGAACTTGTTGGGTGGAGGTGGGTCGAGTGTCACCAATTTGAGAAATTGTGGATCATTTTAACATTTTACATGTGTAACGTCTCATTGTAAGTGAAATAATTATAAGGCAGTGCTCATGAACAACTTTGACCGGTCCGCAGCTCAGTGGTTACACTGCGGACTCTGAATGGGAAGGTTTTGGGGTCGAATCTCGGCGGAGCACAAAAATATCCCATTTACTCGTATATCTTCACTTTGCTGGGTTGAAAAATTCATAAACCTTCACCAATGACCGGTCACCAAAGGTCCATCCAGCCTTACAGCAACTGGGTCTTGCTTGAGTATTGGCGCTTTGTAGCGACGACTAAGCTCGTACACCTCTGCGGCACTACAACAAGTCTCATAGACCCCTACAGTCTCTAGAATCTAGTGAGTCTCCCGCACAGGATTTCTGAAAAAAAAACTTCTAAACTACAGGATTTTCACACTTTTTGTAGTGTTTTCTCTCGTAGAAAATTGGAAAAACTGCATTTATCTGAGAAACCCATGTTAGCTTAGAATTTCACTTATTCAGTCTTACCTTAAAGGTATCGATTTCTAATAATTTGATCTTGAAATAATCAAGTAGTTAAGTATGTATAACGAGATGCTTTGGTCATTGCCTTCTCTAATGTACTTTTGTCTTTTTGTTCAGGTATGTTCGACATCAACATTCTGTGAAGCGCAAAATATACGTTGATAGGTGAGCGAACTCAAAACAAATGTGTGAATTTATATGCTTGTTCAGGCCGATTAACCTTGACGATATTAGGAACTCGGGGACTAACAGGAAAATATCGATGTTTGGTTTTTCCTTGTACCCACACCATTTTTGATACCAGAAGCTACAATGCCCGGTTTTGTGCACGCACTGGTTAGAAGCAAAATACATTTCACTGTAACTGTAACTCTGTCGCCATTCCGCTAGGGGTGGCCAGAGCCTCTGCAGAGCTGCCTCCATTTTTTCCTATCCTTACATTCCTCTTACAATTCATTCATTCATGAAAAAAAAATACCTTTGCCTTTGATAACTACGTTAAAAACTGTTCCATGGTAAAAAAGTGCTTCTTATTCGCCATAGAAAAGGAGATCTCGTGATACGATTATTTATTATTGACGAAACGTTGAGAATCCTATTCTGCTCTACAATACAGTTCATAAAATGAGATTTTTTTAAATTCTACACTATATGTCTAATTCCTTGACTTATAGGTTGGTATGAGGCTGACCACCCATACTGTAAATAATGGTTCACTTTGCCAATGTCACCCCTGTTTCAGTGAAGGTCGACAAGAGTTGCATGGCGGGCTTATGTTCATTTGAGATTGGGGTTTTATATTGTATGTCCACATGCGGCATGTGTAAGCGCAAAATTATGCGTGTCTGCTTGTGGGAATGCATTTAATATGAATCTCAAATGATACATATCTTTGCAACTTAGATTTAGATTTAGATCGCAACTCGAATTAAAAAAAAACATTGACTTAGTTTAGTTGTAGGTTTCATATTATGTATTAATATCTAAAATAGGCTAAATTACTTCACCTTCCTGTTTTTCTTGTATTTTTTTTAAATTCACTTTTTCCCCCACTGTCAGCTCAACTTGATGTAATCACTCAATACTACGGCTTTACTTGGCATCCGTCGCTTAGACTCGTTGCACAGCTTGTCGTAGGTCTTGCAGTGATTGCGGCGTCTTATTCCTAGACAGCGCTTAGTAACGGTTCGGCCTCTTGACAGGGGCATGTCTGTGAATAGCGGCCGGTGAGTTATTAATATTACCTAGGCTGGCGCAGACCTGCCTACATAAATTACCGCGGGAAAAACTGGCCAGCACTTGTAAAAGTTCCGCCATTCACGGCGCGAGCAATTAGGAAAGTATGCATTTTCACTCACCGTCCAGCCCTGTTTACTTGTAGTACCTACTACAAGTGATAATTTTAATAATAATATTAGGATGATTTATTTGGTGAGCGCTGTTCTTGTGCGTATCACACCTCAAGAGTTTGGTCGTCGCTGTAGAAAGCGCCAATTCTCAAGCAAGACCCAGTTGTTGTAAGGTTGGATGGACCTTTCAGTGACCGGTCTTTGGTAAAGGTTTATGAATTTTTCAACCCAGCGAAGAGCAAGCACATTTGGAAATATAAATGGTATATTTTAAGTGCTCCGCCGGGATACGAAACTACAACCTTCCATTCACGAGTACGAAGTGTTGCCAGTGGACTGCGGACCGGTCCAAGATGTTGAGACAAATCTGATATTTTATTAATTAAATTTTGTATTTGTCATAACAGGACAGTGACGTAACTACATGCATGAGACAAACTAAACCGCAAATCAGTAAATCGCCACTCTGAATAAGTGCTGATTTACTGATTTGAGAAATCGTGGATTAAACCTTTTATTGGGTATAACTTATCATGTAGTAAGTGAACTAATTGTACGGCAGTGATCATGAGAATGTTCTAAACTACAGGATTGTCACACTTTTTTATCGTGGAAAGTAGAGAAAAGGTGCATTTATCTACCGGTTACTCGGAGTATAAATGAAGTAGTCAATTTGGTTCAGCCACGCCGTCAGATTCGTACAAATTTCGGAGACCGCGCTTTCCATGTTGCGGGTCCGGTGGAGTGGAACAGACTGCCACCCGGAGTGAAGAACTCCAAATCTATGGATGTATTTCGCGGAGCACTCAAGACACACCTTTTTAGAAAGTCTTATCCATGATCGGAGAGGGCCCTTGAGGTGTGACACACACAAAAACGGCGGTCTCTTATCATTTGTAATTTAAAATAAATTAGCCTGATATTATTATTATTATTATAAAGGCTTTAAATTAGTCAAATAAGGGGCTGTCCATATATTACGTCATTCGCATTAAGGGGGGGGAGTCTGGTCTGCGGATGATGGCAAATGCTGTACGATTACCAAAAGTGACATCGTTCTTGTAAATACCAATTTCTACAAAATATACAAAATATTATGTAAGTAATGTAACATTATTAATTATTAAGCTCATCCATTATTACAGCAAGAGGGGGGGGGGGGGGGGGTCATTAGATAATGACTACAGGATGATTGTAAGGGGGGGGGGGTCGAAAATCGGCCAAAATCGATTAGTAATTTATGGACGGCCCCTGAAGAGATTTTTAAGTGTCATTTCTTAAGATTTAAAAATCTAGCCATAGAGTTCCTCCCAGCTTTTAGGGTGCACTGTAATTATGGTAACCTGTTGTGCACAATAAAAGAGAAAAAAAAACAGTTATCTACACGAGACGGTGTTATTTTTTAAATTTTACTTTTCATTAAATAAGTGTAAAATGGCCTCGCCGGCCATTACAGCTTTGTCGTATTTTTCTAAACACGTGAGATTATTGTCGGATAGCGTTTGAGAATGTCTGTCTCGTGGGTGAAGTGTGTCATGTGCTGGCTCGCTCGCACACTCCATACCGCGCACACACAAGTCAGAAAGAGACAGAGCGCCCAGACGCGCGTGTGGGATGACCATTTTATGTTTCATTGTCAATGTCAACGGATTTTATAAATAAATAAATACATATTATACATTGTAATAAATACATGAAGATGCAGTCGATAATTATTATTAAAATGACGAATAAACAATGTGAGGTCATTCAACTGGGGAAACGTTATTATAGTAAAAAACACGCAATATTGACTTTCGTTTTTTTTCCGCACTCGCAGAGAGTGTGGGATTCGCTTTTCATCTTTTACATGAATCAATGCTTTTTTATAGAGATATTCATATTACTTGGTTCATACGTTTACTGGAAGTATAAAGCTTTACGTTTTCATTCAAACATAACGTTTACCAATAATGGATGGAAACTGAAACGTTTATTAGAGGAACCAACTTGATTCTGTACAAAGGAGGGCAGTGAGGTTGATCAATGATCCTTCTCTGACATCCGATCTGCAGCCGCTCCGGCACAGAAGAAAAGTTGGAATGCTCAGTCTTTTTTATAGATCTGTGCCTCCTGTGAAAAGTGATACAACTCGAGTTATACCCTTTTTGAGATTTTTACATAGAAATAATCAGAAAAAAATTAGCGATTTTTTGGTCTTACTCACATTCTTCTATCTGCTATAGTTTAGGAAATATAACTGGCAGGATTTAGGCAAAAAAACGTGAAAAGTGATATAAGTCAAGTTGTATCCCTTTTAGTGATTGATTCACACATTGTTTTTTACAAATCTATCGTGAATACTGATACATCTCGACTTATATCACTTTACACCAATTTTTGACTGGAATTTTAGCCAAGTTATACGATTCAGGTAAATTATGAAAATACTACTATTTTAAGTACAACAATTGTGTCTTTGGGGTAGTATTTTTATAATTAGTTTGAGCAACATTCTGCCTGGACCATTATCTTATGAGTTATTAAATTTAAAAAATATTTAACTTTTTGTGTATCACTTTACTAGCAATATAATTTAACTCGACTTGTATCATGTATCACGTAATAAATGATACAAGTACAGGCAAAAAAAAGGTACAACTGACAGAGTTTAATAAATTATTTGTAAACTATAATAGTAACCATAAAAATTAGAATGCACAGTGAAAGTGAATGTTTTTATCTACAAAATAAGGTACTTATGTGTAACCTAGCCCACTTAGTTCATGAATTAGAATTTTTTAAATCTTGTTTTTGCTCTCCTGTAAAATGATGATTTTTGAGTTGTATCACTTTTCACAGGAGGCACAGAGATATTACCACGGAGCTTGTTCTAATGAGCTCCATTCATTAATCCCTCCCCCTCGCATTTCAGAAAGGGAAACTCGTAGTACGACTCTCATTCATCCCTTTGCAGTCGATCTCAAAACTATGAGAACTTGGCGTTTTCATGACTCATTCCTTTGCCAAACTGCCCGTTTATGGAATGGTCTACCAGTATCTGTGTTCCCTTCCCAATTTAATCCGGTTTTATTCAAAACCAACATCAATCACCACTTCCTTGCAGCGCCTCACGACAGAACCAAGAACTCAAGCAACACCTCTGCGGTACCCTTCCAGGGTGACATAGACCCCCAAGACTCTCAAGAATTGGGGAGCCTCCCGCACAGGATTCCTTAAAAAAAAAAAAATGTTTCATTCATTCTTTAAAGTTTATTATTATGTTAAATATTTTCAAATACTGAACTGTACCGTTATCGTATCCTGCCGCTTTTCCACTTGGGATGGCCGGTACCTCCGCAGATGCGTCGCCACTTTTTTCTGTCCTTGCATATCTCTTTCATCACTTTCCTCATACATACTCTTCTCTTTTTCTCACTCTGCAGGTTCCATTCTTTCGCAATCTCACATATTTGGTCTAGAATATCTATAATCTATAATCTAAGTTGCAAGGATATATCCATTCAAAGCTCTCAGATGTTTGCTCACAAACAAACACGTGTAGTTCGCGCTTACAAATGCTGATTGTGTACTTACAAATAAAATCCAATCCTCAAATGAACGTAAGCCCTGCAACTCTTGCCGACATTCCCTGAAACAGGGGTGACATTGGAAAAGTGAACCATTTTTTACAGTATGGGTGGTCAACCTCATAAAAACCTATAAGTCAAGGAATAGCTTTATTTAAAAAAAAATACAGTGAATATAAAAGATGGAAATCTATAGAAATGTGATGGATACGAAGGATTTTACTGCCGGTCGATAGTTCAGTTGGAAGAGTGTATGCTTTCCGTGCCAAGAGTTCGGGTTCGAATCCCACCGTGGGTGTCACTGAAACGGGAAATCATTTCTGACACCCGCTGTGGGATTCGAACCCGAGCTCTCAGCATGGAATGCAAGCACTCTACCGCTGAGCTGTCTTATTCAGGTCTTAGATGTGTGAGCAGCTCCTTACAAGATCACATAATTTCTTAGTTAGCCGGGTGTTGTAAGGATGACCATTCGCCAGTAAAATGAAAAAGGCGATTTGTTGGAATACTTCCGCTTAGAGCGGTCATAATCTGCATACTATGGCTGCCAAGTCGTACGTTTTACGGCTTGTAAATGTAAATGGGAATATTATGCAGGTACACGGCAGGTATTATTATGCACTTCCCCAGACAAAGAACCCGCGAACCACTCGGTGTGGCCAACATCTAAACCAGGCGTGGTCAATTGTTGTGGCTATAGGACCTGTAGTGAGTCAAATAAAGCTACATTCTGAAATGTATCAACATTTAAAATTCATTTGAAATGCGGGCTCACCAAAAGATTCGTGCAAGTTCGCGCTGCCAAATGCTGCATGTGCACCTACTAACAAATTAAAATCCAAACCTCAAATGAATATAAACCCCAACCTTTGCGCGATCTTCCCGGATGACTTTGGCAAAGTGAAACATTTTTAAAGACAGGCGATCGAGGGGAATTTACAGTAACTGTAACTATAACCATGTCGCCATTCCGCTACGGGTGGCCAGAGCCTCTTAAGATTTGCCTACATTTATTTCCTATCCTTGCAAACCTCTTTCAATTCATTCAACGGCTCACATTCAACCATTTGCAGTCGATATCAAAACTATGAGAACTTGGTGTTTTCACGACTCATTCCTTTGCCAAACTGCCCGCTTATGGAATGAGCTACCGGAATCTGTGTTTCCATCCCAATTTAACCTTGCCCTTTTCAAATCCAATATCAATCGACATTTCCTCTCAGTGTCTCAAAACAAAGCAACGCCACACACACCACAGTACTGCGCAGCTAACGGCCCTAAAACCGGACATGGACAACTGCCACATCACCAACACCTCTGCGGCACTATAACAAGTGTCATAGACCCGTAGAGTCTCTCGAATCTAGGGAGTCTCCCGCATAGGCTTTCTTAATATTTTTTTTAATAATTATCACCTTTTTCGTACGTTTCCTTCTTTTTTTCCAACCATGTTTTATCCTTGGGCCGTTTGTCCACCGCACGCCGTCACCGTCACGTCACCGTCACGTCACCGAGAACGAGATTATTTCGGGCCGAGTTTAATTGATGTGACGGCGATCGTTTGTCCACCGCGACCGATTTCGCTGGTTATAGGTTATGTATTGTATTGCCTATAACCAGGCAATACCTAAATACATTACATGTACCGCTACTTCGGCGCCGTCATCTCGTTCCCGGTGACGTGACCGTGACGGCGTGCGGTGGACAAACGGCCTTAGGTGCTTCAAGTACCTAAGGCCGTTTGTCCACCGCACGCCGTCACCGTCACGTCACCGAGAACGAGATTATTTCGGGCCGAGTTTTATTGATGTGACGGCGATCTTTTGTCCACCGCGACCGATTTCGCTGGTTATAGGTTATGTATTGTATTGCCTATAACCAGGCAATAAAATAAATACATTACATGTACCCCTTCTTCGGCGCCGTCATCTCGTTCCCGGTGACGTGACGGTGACGGCGTGCGGTGGACAAACGGCCTTAGGGTGGAGATCGCTCGTTGGTTTGTGCAAATAACTTTCAACCGTTTTTATTGAGAACCTTTTCTTCTTTATGGCGAATTCCCGCGGATAGCAGGGGCGCCAGTGTCGAGTAGACTGTTGAGAACCTCGGGAGGAATAAACAGCCTTGCAGTTAGTTAGTAGGTGCTGTTTCAAGTTTATCAGATTTTTGCCCACATTTGCATGTTTCATGTTTTCTGCCCGTGGGTACGAGCAGAGGTACATCCCGGACACAGTACTCTAACTAAATAAAATCAACCACAGCATTTACCTTACAATGTACGAAAACTAAAACTGCGCCTCCAGTGAGCGTTTTGGACTTCATGCATTTTTGTCAGAACGCTATGGTTGCAAGTTTTGTACTTGGTGCTGTATGTGCATCGCCTCACGGTCGTGGCCGGCAAACGCCATGTAGTGCTTGGAATAACTATCATTACCACTGCTGCGTTTAGCACCAAAGACGCTAGATTACTTACACGTCGCTCACTAAAATTACGGAAGGTTAGGAGTTCGATTCCCGGCAGAGCACCAAAAAAAATCTCGTCGCTGGGCTTAAGTATTCATCTGCCTTTACCAAAGATAATGCCACTACTAAATTGCACTAAGGCCCGGTATTTTCAGCGTTAGCTGACTTATAGGTTGGTATGAAGCTGACCACCCATACTGTAAAAAATGGTTCACTTTGCCGATGTCACCCCTATGTCAGGGAAGGTCGGCAAAAGTTGTAGGGTTTGTGTTCATTTGAGGTTTGGATTTTATTTGTAAGTAAGTACAAATTCAGCATTTGTAAGCAGGAAACACACGTGTTTGTTAGTGGGCATGCATTTGATAAGAGCTATATCTTTGCAACTTAGATTATAGACGTAAACTGAATCTGCATGACGTCATCTGTCCGTCAGTAGCAAGCGAACAAATTAGCTGATGGTATTTGAGCGTGCTTGGCGAGCAGACTTGCTTGGGTCAGCGGCCTGCACAAGGTCCCGCAGCCGCAGCGCGAGGGACAATACGCGAGACTCTCTTGTACTGCTGCCTCCATACCTCTCTGTACGGGGCCAGACATCTGGAACTGACTATGAGATGATGATAATGGAGATAGTCATCTGTGTGTAAAACAAATACTAAATGCAAAAGAAGACAACATGAAGTGTATGCCTGCCAGAGATCATGGGAGGAAATGGTAGGAGAGACACGATAAGTACTCTCTTATACTGCTGCCTCCATACCTCTGTACCAGGCCAGACATCTGTAACTGACTATGAGATGATGATGATAGAGTTAGTCATCTGTGTGTAAAACAAATACTAAATGCAAGAAAATGTGCTAATTATATGTATGCCTGCTAGAGATCATGAGGGATATTGTTTGAATTATAGGAAGGATCCGGGAACGAACTGTTCAGTATGACATGCATTGTATAAAGCACCCAGTATTTCAACCATTGTAAGACTGCAGCTGAAGCCGACGCCGAAGTTCTGGGAGTGAGGGGACCATGAAGGGAAGCAGCACAAGACAGAGTCCTGGAGGATTGTGGTGCGGGAGGCCCTGAGCCTTCAAGGCTTATAAGCCGAAGAAAGTAATGTAAGACTGCAAAGGATGGACAGGACATGTTCGCAAAATGCCAGGTACACGGTTTCCCAAAGTAATGATGACCAGCCACCGGGGAGGAGGAAGAAAAGTGGCAAGACCCAGGCTGAGATGGAGGATGAAGTGGGAATAGATACGGCTCAGCTTATACGCAAGAGTGAATTGTGTAAGAAAACGAAGAGATATTTGTTTAAAATGGGAAAGGAGAATCTTGTAAAATGGAAAAACCAACAACACTCAGCATTACATTTACTCATGGACTAACGCTTTTTTTGTGTCAGCAACTTTTGAATCCTGAGGCAGCGTGGTTTATTTAGATTTTCAGAAAATCCTTAGGGTAGAGACAGATGAACAAGTAGGTTTCTGCAATTTTCGTCCATTTGGATAGTAAATGTTATATCGGAGTTCAGTACCCTTAGTACGAGTTGCAAAACTTGAGTAATGTAAAGTTTACGGAATATTAAAGAGTGATTTCTCCCAAAATCTGCCGTTTTTGTTTCTTACACTTTATGGTCTAAGCAAAAGAGTTACAGTGATGAAGAAAATCAAGTTCAAACAAACAAAAACGGCAGATTTTGGGGGAAATCACGCTTTAATATTCCGTAAACTTTACTTTTCTCAAGTTTTGCAGTTCGTACTAAGGGTACAGATCTCAACTAAGGCTTCTCGTACAGACGTGAACCGTGCATCCTTTATGTATAATCTCGCTCTGCGGCCAGAGGTCGTTACTCTGGCTCGCTACTCTACTCGTCCATGTCGTCTTCAAGGCACTGACAGCAACAATAATAATAATAATACTAATAATACATGCTTTAAATACCTACTCGATAAACATTATTATTTCATCACCTCGTCAGCGAGTGACGTCACAAGACATCAATCACGAATGATCATCGCTAATGGAAAATCAACTCCTCTACCCTGAGTATACAACATCGCCTAAACCATCTACTACCAGAACTAAACCATCGCGTTCACAGAAAAATAAAAATGGATGATGCGACATCGCCTGTATGGAATGTAATGCATTTCAAATCTTTACGTGATCTATAAGCTGTAATCTAAGCTGCAAAGATTTATTACATTTCAGATTCATATTATACGCATTCCCATAAGCAGACACGTATATAAGTTCGCGCTGACACATGCCGCATGTGGAATTACAACGTAAAAACCCAATCTCAAATAAACATAAGCCCTGCAACTCTTTCCGACCTTTCATGAAACTGGGGTGACATTGACAAAATGAACCATTTTACAGTATTGGTGTTTGGCCTTTGTGGAAATTTTTATGCTAGATAGACAGCTGGGGCTCCACGTCCAAGGAAAAGCAGCTTTCTAAAGAAACAGGCGAAACTGGTGCATCCTCAAGGAAGTAGAAAAAGATTGTTAGAAAACGTAAGGAGTACAAAACGTAAAAAGTGTAAGGCATTTTTTGCTCGTCGGAAACCGCGCTTTCGCCATTGCAGAACCGTCCACTTGGAATCAGCTGCCCCCAGAAGTGCGCGCCAACGCCAAGGAAGGGATTGAAAGTTTTAAGAAGGGAATGAACACCCAATTCTTCACCGCCGCGTCGAGCCTGAAAGCCCCCTTGCAGAGACAGTAGTCACGAAACGGCGCTCTACAAAGCATCAACATCATCTCCACAGTCTTGCACGTATTCTGTGTTGATGTCTGGATCAGTCACAGTGTAGTGAAGATGTGAACACTAGGGCAGCCAACTAAATGCACGTCCAACCTCTGCCAATACAAACATTCAATAATTGATTGATTGGCTGACGTGTATGAATACATACATACATACCAGTTGGAATACCTAATATTAGTTGTGTGTATCAGATACTAGAGCCGGCAGAGTATTTGGGCCAGAGCGACCTTCGCGGAAATATCATACGCTATTATTATTTATTTATTAGTGAGTACCAGCACTAATGTGCGAGAGCGATGCACAACCTTGGGCACGCATACACACAATTGACAAATGTAAATTGCTGCACCGATGTGGCAAATTATCAAAAATCTAGTTTCACAAGAATATACTCAATCAATCGGACCGAAAGTGGTTGTAAACCAATCGGAGCACTCCATTGAATGGAGGAAATAATAACATTAGGATGATTCATTTGGTGAGCGATGTTTTTCAAGAGCCCTATGCGAGCTTGGTTGTCGCTGTAGAAAGCGCCAATTCTCAAGCAAGACCCAGTTGTTGTAAGGCTGGAATTACCTATAGTGGCCGGCCTTTGGTAAAGTTAGATCAATTTTTCAACCCAACGAAGAGCGCATTTAAAAAAATAATATATTTTTTATTCTCCGCCGGGATTCGAACTCACTACCTTCCAATCACGAGTCCGATGCGTTAATCACTAGACTACAAACCGGTTTAAGTAGGCAACACGGAGCGAAAATTAAATTAGTCTGAGAACTAAGATTGACATAAAAACCCAATCTCAAATGATCTTCAGCGCAGCAGTTCTTGTCGACCTTCCCTAAAACAGGGTTGACATCGGCAAAGCCTCATATCAACCTATAAGTCAAGTAAAGTTAATATTATTATTATTACAACATTTATATAGCGCCTTTTATGACAGTGTGTCACTGCAAAGGCGCTTTTCCATATGGTTGGACGAAGAGGTGAGTCTTGAGACGTCTTTTGAACAGTCTGTCCAAATCCAGTTCCCTCAGTGAGGCGGGAATAGCATTCCAAGTCATTGGAGCGGCCGCCTTGAATGCCCTTTCTCCAACAACACTGCGGGGCCTTCTTGCGGGGATGTCCAGGCAGCTGCTTCTTGATGCAGCTGACCTCAGTGTTTGTCCGCGCGAGGTTGTAGTTGCTGGAGACACCAGCTCCATCAGGTACCCCGGAGCACTCCCACGCAGTGCTTTAAAGGTGAGCAAGCCGACTTGGAAGGTGATCCTTTTAGGGATTTTCAGCCAATGCAGTGCTATATCTGCAACTTAGATTATAGGCAGGTTCCCTATCGCTGCACCTCTGTCTCAGCTGTTGATACGTCACACGAGTATAGCAAGGTAATTGCTAACAAATTTGTCGGTTCACGGTGAGTAAACCTCATAGCCTGTACCGCCACCATACATACGCTAACTTATAGCTACTGTACACACATACTCGTACATAATCAATTATATATGTACATATATCCGTGTTTTTCAATCTGCGGGTCACCGGCACTACAAAAATAAAACATAATTTCAGTGGGAAGGATGGGCTTGTTTATTTAAGATATTTTTTGAAAATTTGCCATTTTGAATTGTTTATATTGAAATGAAATTTAAATATTAAAATTAATACCTTGCATACCTCTTTCATCTCTTCAACATTCATCATTTTCTTCATACATACTCTTCTCTTTTTCTCACTCTGCAGGTTCCATTCTTTCGCAATCTCTTCTATTTGGTCTATCCAATCCTTCCTCGGTCTTCCACGCTTTCCTCTGACATTTCCTCCTGCATCCACGCGAAAAGAAATGTTTCGATTTCATTCGTTACTTGATATCAGCGTAACAGCGTAGTAGGAATGATTGTCTTTGGCATTAATTATTTGGCTTAAAATGGTAGAAAAATCATCGCCATCGTCATAATTTATTGTCGCATATATTTTATTAGGCGCATATATTTTATTAGGCGCATATATTTTATTAGGCGCACTGGGGCTGACAATCCAAGTCGCCATACTGTTGGAGGAGTGTCAGATGGCCCCTGCAGGGTTGCCAAAAGCTTTGCCAGGTACAGTGGGAAACCACAGTGGCCTGGTAAAAGCAAACGTAAGAAAGGAGATGAATGGAATATTGCTACTTTGAATGTAAGAGGTATGAAAAATAAGGAAAAAGAACTATTGAAAGAGATGAATGAGAGAAAAATTAAAATTTTATGTGTGACCGAATCTAAAATGAAAGGTGAAGGAGAGAAAGTTCTGAGTAATGGAAATTTGTTCATTTACTCAGGTGTGAAAGATGGATGTCCTAGACAGGGTGTTGGTGTGATTGTTAGTGAATGTGTGAAGAGCTATATCAGGAATTATGAATGGATCTCCCCTAGGATTCTCCTAGTAAGGATCAAGTACGACAGAACGAATTTTCTACTGATAGCATGCTATGCGCCAGTAGATTCAGAATGTATGGAGATTAAGAATGAATTCTGGGATCTGGGAAAATCAGAATGAAAGACAAAGAAGAAAAGGTGATTCTGCTTGGTGACATGAACGGATGGGTGGGTAGAAGAAAGGAAGAGTATGAAAGGGTAATAGGACCAAACGGAAGGGGTGTCATCAATGGCAGTGGGAGACGGCTTGTTGACATGTGTGTGGAGCATGGGATGTTTGTATCAAATACTTGGTATAAGCATAAAGACGTGCACACATACACGTGGTATGGGCCAAATACTCGCACAGTTATTGACTACATATGTATGGAAGAATGTATGAGAGGTGCAGAGATGTCAGAGTCTACCAAGGTATATCTGTGGGCTCAGACCATCATCTCTTGTGTGCAAAAGTAATGATAGGCGCCCAAACCTTCACTTGCTTCTTGAAAAATATATAACTCTTCAACTTCTTCTTGAAGTGTTATTCACTGGTGTCCGTCCTCGGCTTCAGAGGTAGCTGGTTCCAGCACAACGGTCCCGCTGAGCCAAACGCCCTATCCACGAAGCCCGTTCTGCTCCGTCGAGGTGGCATTTTCAGCCTGTTGATAGCATCACCTCTCGCTGAGCGAAGGGTGCACCGCTTAACAACAATCTCCTCAACCTCACACAGTTCAGTCAAATAAGACGTGGCCGCTCCTCTGAGAGAGTTGAATACCTTAAGGCACACTTTATACTCCACTCTCTCCGGGACACGCAGCCAGTGAAGACGCTGCAATAGAGGAGTGACATGATCGGTTTTATGTCCTTCAAATATTATTTTTTCTGTGGCATTAAAAACAGCCTGTAACCTAGACAATTGTACATTCGGGGGGCCAAGCATCAGGCATGTCAAACTTTGAAGTTGCTAGAACGCAGGCTAGGTTCAGTGCCTACAGAAGTATAGAGGAAGGGTAGGTAGTAGGTACGCCGAGCTGAGCGCCCCTGGGTATCATCCCAGTAAGCTGTCTCCCAGGCCTCGTGCGATCCACATACATAAATACTTGATGGCTTTCATGTGTATACGTATGCTCGGTGCTAGGCCGTGCTGGGCGGCGCTATCTTAGCGAAACTTTCCAAACACTGTTATAATTCCTATGCCAAGTCTATCATATACATATCTAGCATCTACCCACGTAGAAAGTCAGGGGCGACATGCAAGCATATGCCTGCCTACTAGTACGAGATATAGAGCACCAGATAATGGGGCCACACAGGTATACGAGTATAACTGTGCGAGACAGTAAATTACAGCTCTCGATGTGGATTCCTAGTCATCGGTTCCTTGACTTGTGGGTTGGTATGAGTTCACTTGTCAATGTCATCCCTGATAATGTTAGAAGGATCATGCAAGGACCGTCTTGTTGTGACCACATGCTTTAAGTAAAACCTTAGAACAAAAGTACATCTACACCTGACGATTTTGCCCCACAAAGGAGACCAATGTTGAATCTGTTGCCTTTTTTTTCATTTGTGCCGTTTCGTGACATTGCCCCCAAAGATTCGGTTTACAGATCGTCCTTGAGACTGTTATGTTATTGTAAAATAATAATATTAATAATCAAAAATACATTGCTGTGACGTCAGTGGGTGATGGTGCAGTCGTTTGGCCAAAAGGGACAAGCCGAAGGACTGGAAGTAGTCGTGTTCTTTCGGCTCAACCCGAAGTTTCTCGAAGGTGCATTCGGAGACACTAGTTTGGAGCGAAATGTATCCTAGGTACATCCTGAAGGTATCTCTCAATCTGCACATAGCAAGACATTTCTTGACGCGACTTCTGTCTGCAATCTCTCGAACTACAGATGGCAGTCGTTCCCTTTGCCCTTGGAGCCGCCACTGCAAAAGCACGCTCACGTAACACTGTTGCAGACGGTATGACTCATTGACCAATGTTCTAGCTCCACTTTCCGCGTTGACTTATTTAAAAAAAAAATGTTTGTTTTAAATCACTTTAAAATTTTAGTACCGGAACTTCTCTCTGTTTGAAAAATATCGTCGCGATAAACAGTCGTGGGGGTGACCGCCTCGGGTCCGTCTCTTAGTTAGAAACTTGTTATTGTGAAGTCGCAAGGAGCTGCGGACGCTGCAAATATATTATGGTGTCATTATAAGTGACTCGGTGCATTGTGGAGCTCTCCAAGTGTGTGCAAGCCGTGATACTTGCATACGCGCTGCCACAAGTACCTACCCAAAACTTTTCCCTGAAACCCAATGTGAAAACTAGTGAGTGCTCTACTTTACATACATTTGTGGTGGAACGTTAACGCTAAGTTTTATACTTGCGAGTATACTGCACGGTGACAAAACAACACATGACATAACGTCACATGACCTTACATCACATGACAGAATATCACATTGCATCACAATAACAGTACATCATATGACAAAACAACACACAAAATACATCACAATGACAAAAACTCGCAATTAACATATACATTTATTTGGCCTATTACTTACTTAAAGTGTCCAGAACCACCTATAGTGTAAGAGCCGGCCGCACGAAACCTTACCTCATTTCTACCAGGCAGAGACTAGTAAGAGGTGATGCTCCACATTAATAACCTGCTTTTAGCACAAAAATTAATGTTCCAAACCTGGAGCGTTTTGAATGCGGCCATTTTTTTGTAAATTATAAAAAACGATCTTTTGAAGTTAGTTGTATGAGCCATGGAGATAAAGTAAAAAAATATTATACTACATACATTACTTGTAATAAGAGGATAAACATACTACAAATTTGTATTTCCAACCCTTCTTGTTCAGGAAAAAAAGGGGTAAAATGTTATTTTTTACAATATATTTTATAACTCAAAAACAAAATAGAAATTGTGATATTTTTGTACGTAAAATATAGAAACATAATTTTTTACACAATAATGACCTTTTACATATTCTTGCTATCTGCTAAAGTTTCAGAGAAAATAAAGTTTGAAGTGAAATATTTTCCCAAAAACCGTTATAGCGTTTCCCGTTTTTTGGTCAAAATCCGGTTTGAACGCCTTAGTGTTTGATTGTAAAAATATATAAAAAATACCATCCCCTAGAAGATTAAATTGCCTGTAAAACTGTATGGATATAAACTATTTTATCGTGAAAGGTTTGAACAGAATAGCGGTTAATCTTGTGGTAACATATTTTGCGTGATATTATGATGATAATATGAAATCATCATAATATTACGTAGATACTCGAGCTAGATAGGTAGGTACTTATATACAACCATCAAAATACGTTACAAAAGTTAAACCGCTATAACATACAATCCTTTCACAATAAAAGAGTAAATATTCATACAATTTTAAAGGAAATTTAATCTTCTAGGTGATGGTATTTTTTATAAATTGTTAAAATAAAATACTAAGGCGTTCAAACCGAATTTTGAACCAAAAACGGGAACTGCCGTAAAGTTTTTTAGAAAATGCTCTGAAACTACAGCAGATAGCAAGAATATGTAAGAGGTCATTATTATATAAAAATTTAAGTTCTTATATTTGACGTACAAAAATATCATATTTTTTATTTTTTTTTTGAGTTATAAAATATATTGTAAAAAATAACATTTTACCCTTTTTTCTCCTGAACAAGAAGGGTTGGAAATACAAATTTGTAGTATGTTTATGCTCTTATTACAAGTAATGTACGTAATATCATATTTTTTTACTTTATTTCCATGGCTCATACAACTAACTTCAAAAGATCGTTTTTTATAATTTACAAAAAAATGACCGCATTCAAAACGCTCCAGGTTTGGAATATTTTTTTTTATTCAAAAAGCAGGTAATTAATATGGAGCATTAGTTTTTACTAGTCTCTGCCTGGTAGTCGATGAGGTAGTTTGCACCATTTTTTGGGCCTCTTTGAAGAGGCCGCATCCAAAACGCTCCAGGATAGGAAACGGCAGATCTGTGAAAAAATCATGTACTCGATGCAAACTACCAGCCTGACCATGTCTCTGCCTGGTAGTCGATGAGGTAAGGTTTCATACGTCTAGCTCTTAGACTACTATGCTCAGTATCTCCAGTGACTAGCGGCAGCCACTGCATTGTCGTTTCCGTGAAACAGGTCCATCAGTGTGCATCTTTCACCAATTAGGGGGCACACCAACATATGCGCCGAGTCCTGGACATCCCCGCAATCGCCCAGGGTGTCCTGTCCACGGTCCAGCAGGCCCCACCTCTGAAGGTTTGTCCTATTATAATCCCGTGACTTAAAGATTAGCATGGGTCTAGCTATTCTTACCTGTAAAAATTAGTGCATACTATGCCGTTGACGGCCCGTTGCCCACCCTGATTGTAAATAAAGGCGGCATAAGTTGTAAAAATCACATAAAATATATGCGTGTGTTTCATTTTTTCAGGTTCCTTTTGCAGGTTTTGGGTATTTTCTGTTTTGAGTTGTGTGATGTTTTTCCATGCGCCGTTTATGGTATGTTCTGTTTTAGGCAGTGGCTGTCTTTCATTGGGGGATGGTGGCTTATAGGTTGGTATGAGGCTGACCACCCATACTGTAAAAAATGGTTCACTTTGCCAATGTCACCCCTGTTTCAGGGAAGGTCGGCAAAAGTTGTGGGGCTTATGTTCATTTGAGGTTTGGATTTTATTTGTAAGTACACATTCAGCATTTGTAAGCGCGAACTACACTTGTTGGTTTGTGGGCATACATCTGAGAGCTTTAAATGAATATATCCTTGCAACTTAGATTATAGATTATTATTATTATTATAGATTATAGTGGGGATTATCCCTATAAGTGAAATCGGAAAATTGAAATTTCATGAGAAGATAAAACTAGAAGTATGTAAATTATATTAATAGAAATACAGACGAAGTATTTTCTCACTATTTTTCTGACCGAAGAGGCTAACATATTGTTTTGTCACGTGATGTTATGTCATGGGATGTTTTGTCACTGGTGTTCCATCCTGGGGCCAAACTGCACATGGCGGAGTCGGCACACAAAGACCCGCTCCACATCCAGCCGCTGCGATGAAACATTTTCAAGTGGCGAGTCCACAAACTATTGCAGCTACGTATATAATATATAAGCTGGCCTGACTAACTATAGGTACAGCAAAGTTAAACACTTTCCACGAGGGCGTATATATAAAATAATACTTCTATACGAAACATGCGAGCATATTTTATTCTGCAAAAATACCAACACATAACTTATTATAACATTTGATAAGTTCCTTGACTTATAGGTTGGTATGTCTGCCAGTCCTGACACGAGTTCGCAGCCGCGGGCTCAAGAGTGGGCAGAGGTGACCATTAGCCCTCAGTCAGTCCTCGCGACACCCATACATATTGACGTATGTACACCCATAACTTACTGCGCTCAGCGCGGATGGCAACTCGTTCGATACACGTCAATGAAGGGCTCCCGTCAGGCACATTAGCTTCAGTAACCTCGACGTTCTGGGGAGGGTGGGACTTCTTAGAGTCATGCGTTAGCCCCTGATTTGAGGATTCTCTTTTTCCTTTCTTGAGTAGAGTAACTTTAGCTGATTAACTTCAACGGGAAGGCCTTCCGCCGCCAAAAAACATTGCAAGTGAAGTATCACCAAGTGAAGCGACTCCGCATGAGTTGTATGAACTTGGTGGGTGGAGGTGGGTAAAGTGCCTGACCACACATGCTGTAAAAAATGGTTCACTTTGCCAATGCCACCCCTGTGTCAGGGAAGGTCGTCAAGAGTTGCAGGGTGTATGTTCATTGGAGATTTGGGTTTTTATATTGTAAGTCCACATGCGGCATTTTTAAGCGCGAATTCACCCAAATAATACATTAATTTGCAACTTAGATAGATTAGATAAATTGATTGCATACAACAATAAAAAACGTAATGACGGTGCTACTTTTATGTTTTGATAAATATTTCAGTTTTTCGAGATCGTTGCTTTTCTTTCTAAGAGGGACGTTCTCTTGTCAAAAGCATTCTTCTGCTTTCCCATCTCTTTCTGTCATTTCAGTTCATCTGGTTTAATCTGTTCTTTGTTAATTTTTTTCACTGCTCACTTGAACCTTCAGGAAGGTGAAGAGATGAAAGTCTGAATGTAGGTACCTACACAGATGCGTGAGAGGTAGTCCCAAATCTCTGAAACAACCCTGCTAATCCTTAGAAAATGTATCTGTTGTTTTTCCTTACTTAATAAGAAAACTGTCGCTTCGCTTCTAAGCTACACATATAATAAATAATATTAGGATGATTCATTTGGTGAGCGCTGTTTTTGTGTGGATCACACCTCAAGAGCCTTCTGCGAGCTCGGTTGTCGCTGTAGAAAGCGCCAATTCTCAAGCAAGACCCAGTTGTTGTAAGGTTGGATGGGTCTTTCAGTAACCGGTCTTTGGTAAAGGTTTATGATTTTGTTCAACCCAGCGAAGACCACATTTGGAAATATAAATGGTATATTTTTGTGCTCCGCCGTGATTCAAATCCACAACCTTCCATTTACGAGTCCGAAGTGTTGCCACTGGACTACGGACAGGTCCAAGAAATGCCAACAACACGCGGTGTACCTGAGCGGTCACCCATCCAGGTAGCATCCGCGCCCAATGTTGCTTACCTTCGGTGATCTGATGAGAACCGGTGCTTTCAACATGATATCGTCGTTGACAATACGAGTGTGTAACTTCTTTACGCGTTTTCGTTTCGGTTAGCGTAAGGCCGGTGTTCCACTCGTCAAATGCAAAAAGTCACACTATATGTGTAGCTTGGTAGCGTATTACAAAACTAAAAAAAAAAAAAAAAAAAAAAAAACCCAGTCTGAGACGAGTGCAGCACTCTTGCTTTTTATATGTGCATCGTACGTAACAAATTGCAGCGTTATCACAAAAAACGCGCATAGAAAACGTGTGTTCATCGCGTGTGGAAATGTCTTTCACTTGAGAGTTTATGTAAAGTCATTGCAGGTTACTGATACGTAGCACATCATCAATAATGCAGTCGATGATAATTCATTAGTGTGTCAGTCGACCACGCGACATGTGTGTGTGTGTGTGAGAATAAATCAGGAGAAACGGTAATAGTAGTGTATCCCAAATCAATGCTAATTGCAGCCCACACCTGTAATGATCAATAATTGTCAGCGTGGGAGGGTAACTGTCTCAGACAGGGCAAGCCAAACAACTGTTACTTCTTCTTTTGGTGCCACCTCTATCGAAGATCGACGGTCTGGGAATTTAATTGTACCCCTTTCGCAGGTTTTTCAGCCATGATGTCCCTGAGTTCGTCTCTTTTTTTTTAAAGTAAATTTGTGAAGTGGTATGGGGCCGTCCATAAATTACGTCATCGATTTGTAGAAATTGGTATTTACAAGAACGACGTCACTTTTGGTACTCGTATATCATTTGCCATCATCCGCAGACCAGACCCCCCCCCCCTTAATGCAAATGACGTAATATATGGACAGCCCCTATGCAATTCACCAACCTATTCTACCTGGCCAGAAACAGGTATTAATATCATCAATTAATAATGCATTCTTGTTTATTTTAATGAATTATTAATTAATAATTACCCAATAACATATGTTAAATCAGGGTCAAAGTTATGGTCAAATGACCCAGGCGGGGATCGAACCAACTTTACTCTATTCCAAGCACGTTAGAAAGATCAGCCCACTTGGCCCCCTCGGCCATAACACCTATTCACCTATTCTCTCTATTCAAATAATACGCAACATTATCACGAGAGTCGGTAGATTGATGGCATGAATGCTTTTCTAATAATATAATCATAAGCATCCCTTGATAGTCAGGGTGCTTATTTTTAGTTTCCATCTCTGAATAATACTGTTCCCTATAATTTCCTTTACCTCACTCATAGTCATAGCATACATTCTGATAACAAATCGACGGTTAAAAGGCAGTAAGCATAAGCGACATTTTGGTCAAAAATGAGTTATGAATGCTATCCTACTTTAAATTTTCCGCTATTTCTAATGCGCTAACTCCCATAGCTCTACTATGATTTTTGTGTTGGTTTGTGCCCAAGCAAACAACTGCGTTTTCAAAGTATGGTTTTGGAGTAACCGACAAGATTTTGGCCAATTTTGTCCTAAAGGCGCTTGTGACATAAAAAATCATAAAACCATATTAATAGGAATGCTAATAAATGCCTTCACTTTTTTAATTTTTTAATTTTATAGCTGTTTTGATTTTAACGATATGATAAAAAATAAAAAAGTTATGCCATTTTTCTGCAATCTCAAACTTTAAACTGTTCTCCTGAACATTTTAGTTTATGTCGCTTATGCCCTACTGCCTTTTAGCCGTCGATATAAAGCGTCAGTTTCTTGTCGCACCGCTTCGAGCGTAGACCTTCAGACTAGCTCTTAAAACAATGAACCGCAAGCTCCATTCTCGCTAATCACCGCCTTGGACAATTCGCCATTAGCATGCAAAGTAACATTGCGAATAATGATGATAGTAATAATCCAGTTTCATATCTTATAGTGGCAGCGGTGAATGTAACGCCGGCACAACCTCGGCTCTACATCAGATTGATTGCTATTTTACCACTCTCTAGTGCAGTGTTCCGCAAAGCGTGTGCCGCGGCACACTGGTGTACCGTGATCATCAGTTGGTGTGCCGCGGAAAAAAGCCAAGGCTTTGTTAAGATAATACACCTAAAAATAGCTGAGAGCTATAAGAGCAGGCTGACAAAGCTGTTGGGCAAGGGGCGGACTGCCTCCTCTAAAAACTAAAATTTTCCGAAGTAGACGTAGCACATTTTTGGCTGCATGAAAAAAATGAGTATCCACTGCTTTCAAAGAGTGCTGTTGCAATTCTATTACCATTTTCCACACCCTACTTATGCGAATTGGGATTTTCAACTCTCATTACTATTAAATCGAAAAAAAGAGAGCGCCTGTGGACGATCAATGAAGAGATGAGAGCAGCCTTAACAACGATTGCTCCAAATTTTGATCGCCTGTGCCCAGTTAAACAGGCTCACATTTCTCCCTAAACATCTTTTCATATTAGGTATATTGATTTTAGTAATAAATAAATATTCAAAAGTCATTGCTTTTTTCTTTGGTGTACCTCTTTTTTTTTTTGATTTGATAGGTGTACCTTGAACACAAAAAGTTTGCGGAATACTGCTCTAGTGCACTGCAAAAGATGATGTTTATGGATATGATTACATATTTATGTTGGTACTAGACCGCAAGGTACGGTTATTATTGTGCATATTTCCATGCACGTAAATATTCGTTTTTGTCATTTTTATGACAAAACAAAGAATACGAAGCAAAACCTCTAGTTGGTCTATCACAGCTATGATACTAACCGGAAGAAATATGTAAAAATCTTTCATGTTACCATTTTTCTCAACATTTCAAAGGTTGCTATGTTTAAGATCGAGAGGTACCTCTAGGATGTCCCTAGGATACTTACTTCCGGCTAGCTCTCATCAGCATCATCTCTAAAGGCATGGGAATTCTCTCTAGTGGTATTACTTATTCTATTTTGGGAAAGGTTGCAATTAATTAAAACATGGTTTGAAATGAACAAAAGAGGATTCATTAAACTAAAAAAGAAAAGAAAGAACTTTAGAAAAGGAGAGGGGAAAGAGGAAAAGGCCACACCTGTACTTTGGCACTACAAGAACTTACATAAATGTTGCGTCCCCGAAACAGTCAACGAGGCTAACGCCTCTACAGATGGGGCTCCAGGGTGGATGATCTTCTGCACCAGGCGCGTGCCACGTTTATCGTCCTGCCAACTTGCACTGGGGGACGAGTTATGGATAACTCGTAATTTTTTTTATCTTATCTAATCTAATCTAAGCTGCAAAGATATATATCATTTAAGATTTATATTAAATGCATTCCCACAAGCAGACATGTATAATTTCGCGCTAACACATGCCGCATGTGGACCTGCAATATAAAAACCCAATCTCAAATGAACATAAGCCCTGCAACTCTTGCCGTCCTTCCCTGAAACAGGGGTGACATTGGCAAAGTGAACCATTTTTTTTACAGTATGGGTGGTCAGCCGCATACGAACCTATAAGTCAAGGAACAAACATCACAAATTACATTTTTAGAATTAATAAACAATAATATAATATAAACATGGTCATGGACATCAAAAAAAACTAAAACATAAAACAAATTTCACTTTAATAAACCCTAGCCGCCAACATTACAGATCAACCGCCATTTCTTTCTATCCTTACATACTTCTTTCATTTCCTCCAGAGTCATAACCTTCTTCATACAAGCTCTTCTTTTATTATGACTCTGGATATTCCATTCATTCGCAATTTCGGATCACAAGTGAATTCGAATTCGATCACTTTGTGATATCTCCGAAGTCCCCATTTGATAGTTCTACATTTCGGTGTTTCCTCAGTGAGTAGCAACACGTATTTGCCAGCGCGTTCGCCATCACAGGTAATAATTTTATTCGTTGTCAATTTCTATTGATCCTGGGGTTTCGCAGGTATGCTCTCTCCTAGCTCAGGCATTGTTGACTAGTTACACACCGTACAGACTGCGCAGATGTAGAGATGTATGCCCTGTACAGAGTGGAGCCACCTACGCACGCGTCACCCACAGTTCACCAGAGTAGCGGTAACTGCTACCAATACCACCACTACCACCGTTATCCCAAACACAACACCAATAACTATGTTCATCATCTATAATAATAATCTATAATCTAAGTTGCAAGGATATATTCATTCAAAGCTCTCAGATGTATGCCCACACACAAAAACGTGTAGTTCGCGCTTGCAAATGCTGATTGTGTACTTACAAATAAAATCCAAACCGCAAATGAACATAAGCCCTGAAACTCTTGCCGACATTCCCTGAAACAGGGGTGACATTGGCAAAGTGAACCATTTTTTACAGTATGGGTGGTCAGCCTCATACCAACCTATAAGTCAAGGAATACGAATAATAAATGACATTTAAGTTTACAAAAAAAACAACAAAACCTTAAAAATAAATGATGAGAATGCATGTAATGTGAATCTCCGATGTAACATATCTTTGCAACTTAGATTAGATTAGATTAGAAGACTTATCAGATGTTCACTTGCGGCCATCTTGGATTGACAGGTCTTCATACAAATATTACCGATATTCGGTAGGTAAGAATTACCGTGGTGATGAGACTTTTTGGTGATCATCATTAGCTTAAACTTTCAATTTACTGTAACTGTACCTCTGTCGCCATTCCGCTACGGCTGGTCAGAGCCTCATCATGACGAGTGGAAACTATTTATGTTTACAGCCTTTACAGGTAAGGGGACCGGCCTTATGCCAACCACTTCGGTTGAAGTGGTGGTTTCCCAGCTTCCGAAGGGGCTGGTACTCATTTCTAGTGAAGGCTGATTAAACCTTGCCGGTATTTTATTTTGGTATTTGAAATAAACACCGAAACGGGAAATCATTTCTGACACCCTCGAACTCGAGCTCTCAGCGTGAAATGCAAGCTCGCTTCCAACTGAGTTATTACAAATTAGCTAATATCAGCCATGAATCTCTGGGCTGAAAGTCTCATCACCATGGTAATTCTTACCTATCGAATATCGATAATATTTGTATGAAGACCTGTCAATCCAAGATGGCCGCAAGTGAACATCTGATAAGTCTATAATCTATAATCTATAATCTAAAATCTATAATCTAAGTTGCAAGGATATATTCATTTAAAGCTCTCAGATGTATGCCCACAAACCAACAAGTGTAGAAGTCTTCTAATCTAATCTAATCTAAGTTGCAAAGATATGTTACATTGGAGATTCACATTACATGCATTCTCACAACCAGACACGTACAAGTTCGCGCTTGCACATGCCTTCAAGTCAAATATAACCGATAATCTAAATCTAAGCTGCAAAGATATGTATCATTTGAGATTCATATTAAATGCATTCCCACAAGCAGACATGCATAATTTCGCGCTTACACATGCCGCATGTGGACCTACAATATAAAAAACCCAATCTCAAATGAACATAAGCCCTGCAACTCTTGCCGACCTTCCCTGAAGCAAGGGTGACATTGGCAAAGTGAACCATCTTTTACAGTATGGGTGGTCAGCCGCATACCAACCTATCAGTCAAGGAGTACAAGCAATTAATACAATTGATCTATATAATCTATAATCTAAGTTGCAAGGATATATTCATTCAAAGCTCTCAGATGTATGCCCACAAACCAACACGTGTAGATAATAATAATAATATTAGGATGATTTATTTGGCGAGCGCTGTTTTTGTGTGTATCACACCTCAAGAGCCCTCTGTGAGCTTGGTCGTCGCTGGAGAAAGCGCCAATTCTCAAGCAAGACCCAATTGTTGTAAGGTTGAATGGACATTTCAGTGACCGGTCTTTGGTATTCGGTAGGTAAGAATTACCGTGTTGATGTGACTTCTAGCCCTGGGTTATATAATTTGTTAGTATTAGTTTTATAACGAACAGCGTCCCTGATTATGAGTAACACAATCCCTGACGTAGAGGTAGCTGGCATGGATGGATGCCATATTACAGCATGCAGTATCAGCTGTCTTGCCGGAGGTGTGAGGCTTCACCTCTGTACCTGTAAAAGTGTATACTCGTATATATACCAGGAGACAGCCCACAAGTGTAACAGCCAATAAATACCTCGGTGCACGTGCACTGTACCTGGCAGCACTCACCATCATCACCTTCATCTATTACCTAAGTTGCAAAGATATATCAACATTATAAAATTCACATTAAATGCGTGCCCAACATGTAAAAATGCGGCATGTGTACCTACTTACTTATCAAAATACTAAACAACCTCAAATGAACATAAACGCTGCAACTTTTGCCGGCCATCCCTGAAACATGGGTGACATTGGCAAAGTGAACCGTTTTTTACAGTATGGTTGTACAGTATTTTATTCCTTGACTTATAGGTTGGTATGAGGCTGACCACCCATACTGTAAAAAATGGTTCACTTTGCCAATGTCACCCCTGTTTCAGGGAATGTCGGCAAGAGTTGCAGGGCTTATGTTCATTTGAGGTTTGGATTTTATTTGTAAGTACACAACCAGAATTTGTAAGCGCGAACTACACGTGTTTGTTTGTGGGCCTACATCTGAGAGCTTTGAATGAATATATCCTTGCAACTTAGATTATTATAGATTATAGGTGGTCAGCCTCAAACCAATCTATAAGTCAAGGAACTTATAATAATACTAGGATGATTTAATTGGTGAGCGCTGTTTTTGTGTGAATCATACCTCAAGAGCCGTCTACGAGCTTGGTCGTCGGTAAACTTTGGTAACCGGGTTTTGGTAAAGGAATATATTTTTTTAGCTCAGTGACGAGTATATTTGAAAATATAAATGGTATCTTTACAATTCTCCGCTGGGATTCGAATCCCCGATCTTCCATTTACGAGTCCGAAGCGTTAACCACTAGCCTGCGGACCGGTCAGAGGTAATCTGCAGCACCTTTAGCGAACATCATTGAACTCTATGGAGCGGTTATAAGAATGTAATTGTAAGTCAGCCGTGAAACACTTGGAAGGTTTCATACTGTTGTGCGCTTCAAGGGCTTCCTGTACTTCCTACGTCTATAATCTATAATGTATAATCTAAGCTGCAAATATATGTTAACATTTTAAAGGTGCACTTTTAATGTATCCCACATACAGGCACATGTAGTTTCGCGCCTATACGTTCTGCATGTGTGCATACAAATAAAAAAGAACCTCACGTGAACATAAACCTAGCAATTCCTGCCGCCATTCGTCCTAAAAAAATGGCGGCTTGTCTGTATTGTAGGCGGCTAAGGCCAAGAATCAATTTTCATTTTTATAGATGTTTTGTAGATTTTTTAGTGTTTGTTTGTATAACTGGATGTAATTAGTTGCTTGAATTCCTCGACTTATAGGTTGGTAGGAGGCTGACCACCCAAATTGTAAAAAATGGTAAAAATAAAGTGGAATAATGTTTCACTTAAAAACTATTTTGTATGATTATGTTTATAAAATTTATTTTTCATTTGTCGAAATATTTTGCTCGCAAAAGTGACATGCATTTTTAGAACTAGTGATGTTCAAGTATGTAGGTACTTCCTTATTGAAGTATGTAACTTCTATGCTTGTGGTAATAGATACTTGTGAAAATCATCTCGTACACAATGAGGTTGGAACATTTTTAAATTCGGAATTTATCAGATATTTTCATACTTTCAACAACACTTTAATAAATTCCGTTGCCATGGTGATTTCATGGTTTCTATGGTGATATGTAAATAGATTGAAGACGGAGTCGAGACACGTTGCTTACATAGAAAATGAGAAAAGCATTTCATATTTCGTGAGCGAGACAGCATAATAAACAATGTATGGTGTCAAAGACGGTGCACCATGTTGATTGGTGCTGAATCACATTCATTGCCCCTCCATAGCAAGTGAACAGCTGATTCAAGGCAAATATTACCGATATTTGGTAGGTAAGAATTACCGTGGGGATGAGACTTCCAGCCCTGATCATTTCTTCCTCTCTACGCGTCTACGTCTCGTAGCTATCTATGTATACCTGTTCCGCTACGTTGTGCTAGTACCTATATATAGCGGTCCGCGTAGGCTGGGGCGCTCTGACGTCACGCGTAGACCTGCCTGCAATCGATATACATACACACACACACACACACACAACCACCAGGATTACACTCCGAGTATAAAGCATCGCGTAAACTCCCCACGATCGCGTAAATATTTAAATACGTATATCAGGGGTGCCCATACTTTTTCTTGAGGAGATCGACCTAGGAAAAATTTATGAATAGGAGATCGACATTTTAACTGCTTAGCCCACCAAATGTAACTCATAATACATAATGTATAAATATTCAAAAAAAATTAATAAAAAAATTAGCATAAGTAAAACTACATTGAGTGCAAAATGTCAAATCTGTATTAAATTTTTAATCTCTAACATTTCAAAAAGAAATTAAAATAATACTGGTACAATATAAAAATTAAAATTATCTTAATGCTGATGTCGAAGCGTGGCATTGCGCTGCCTCAGTTCTTGTTTATCGTATACGCCATTGAGAAAAAAATTCATGAGCAATGTTTGCATGTGTACTGGACCAATGTGTCTTATGAAATCAAGAAATTTATTTAAAAAATATTTAAAAGAACTCTCACATTATTGAGTTTTACGGTTTTTCTTAGCTCAGATTGTGTAGAATTTGATTCATAAGACAACTGCATGACAAAGTCATATTTGACAAGATTGGCGTATACGATAAACAAGAACTGGGGGAGCGATTGGTGGTCCTTCACAAAATGTTTGTAGTTAAGGATATTCTAGACGCAAGCAGGCTGTCAGGTGGTCATTTGTGAGACGAGTACGATATTTTGATTTTATTATTTTCATATGAGAAAATGCAGACTCGCACAGAGCAGTTATTTGCAGTACTATTTGCTTTTTTTACTATTTACTACTAAACTATTAACGGATATTTCATTTCGGGTATAGATGACCAGTAAGGATTACTGCCAAAAAAATGGGAAAATTTTAGTTATCCTCGGCGATCGACCTTAAAACCTCCCGCGATCGCCCGTTTGGGCACCTCTGACGTATATATAAAACTTTTATTTGATTTAAGTTTTCAAAATATGTTAACATTTTAAATTAATACTTAATGCCTGCGCACACATACACGTGTAATTTCGCGCTTACATATTAAAATCCAAACCTCAAATGAACATAAGCCCTAAAACTCGTGCCGACCTGCCATGAAACATGAGTTTGGAGTGTTAATATATCTTTGAAACTTAGATGATATATTTTTACAGGATTCCTGAAAAAGTTAATTAGTGGAATAGCCAAAGTCATAATTAAAGAGTAGCATGTATGAAAAAAGTTGGGATTGGAATAAGACAAAAAATGGTAGTCCATCTGTAATGTTAGCGGCTAAGTCTTTTAAAGGGCGGTCATCCTCATACCAACCGTTCCGTGGTCTGGTGGTTAACACTTTTGACTTGTAAATGGAAGTTTGTGGGTTCGAATCCCGGCGGCGTGTTCCCATTCCACCACTCAACTCGAATGTTCACTCACACATGCACACGGAAGTATTGCAGATGAGTGAACCTAGCTGAAAACCAACTGTTATCAAATAGCTATATACTGGCACCATTGAGGTATATATATAGAGTCGCAACAATCATACAATCAGGAAAAAAATGTCAAGCCGAAGTCCGTTGGAAACGTTTTAATGCAGATGCAAGGAGACAATCAGTTTTTATCCCGCTTCTGCATCGAATAACGCGCACTGTACTCTCAGGTTAAAACGAGATAGCAATAATTTTACGAAACACGTGGCACACTTCAAACACGACAAAAAGGGTTGAGATCTCATTATTCTATGATACAGAATTCCCCTACAGTTATTATATTAAAATATGCATGTCAGAATAAAATGAAATTTCCAGAATAACATTTTACATTTAACAAAGGTTTCATAAAATCTAATCTAATCTAATCTAAGTTGCAAAGATATGTTACATTGGAGATTCACATTACATGCATTTTCACAACCAGACACGTACAAGTTCGCGCTTGCACATGCCTCATGTGAACCTACAACATAAAAACCAAATCTCAAATGGACATACACCCTGCAACTCTTGCCGTCCTTCCCTGAGACAGGGGTGACATTGGCAAAGTGAACCATTTTTACAGCATGGGTGGTCAGCCGCATACCAACCTATAAGTCAAGGAATAAGTAAATAAAGAATTCAGATAATTGAAATATGCTGTAGGAAAAGTTAGACTAACACTTTACTCCCCTACAATTTATAAATGTACTACATTCCTCTGGAAATATGAAAGTCATAACTCATAATACAGTATATTCAGATATATGCTCACAATAGATTCTAAGCGTTCTCCGCATAGATGTTCCAAAGTTGTTTTTTTCTCGGCGGGCAAACATGACACTTTTACGTAATTTTGCTCCTTAACTACTAAAAAAAATATGAGTTTGTCTTCAACCAGCAACCCGGCAGTATAAAACCTTATGTCTATGTTAAATGTGTGATCTAATCTAATCTAATCTAAGTTGCAAAGATATGTTACATTGGAGATTCACATTACATGCATTTTCACAACCAGACACGTACAAGTTCGCGCTTGCACATGCCTCATGTGAACCTACAACATAAAAACCAAATCTCAAATGGACATACACCCTGCAACTCTTGCCGTCCTTCCCTGAGACAGGGGTGACATTGGCAAAGTGAACCATTTTTACAGCATGGGTGGTCAGCCGCATACCAACCTATAAGTCAAGGAACACACACGACAAATTACATTTTATACATCACTAAATAATAATATCCAAATACATAATATCCATTTACAAATAAAAACAAATTCCAATTTAATAAACCCTAGCCGCCAACATTACAGATCAACCGCCATTTCTTTCTGTCCTTACATACTTCTTTCATTTCCTCCAGGGTCATAATTTTCTTCTTCGTGAAATTAATGAAAATAGATTTAAGAAAAACTTTTTTTTTACAAAAATAAATTATATCACACGTAATATTTTTAAAATTGCGCTAATAAACATTATTGGTATACAAAAGCTCTTACGTTCTTTCGTATTTTTATTAATATTTTTTTCCCTACTTTTAGGGGAAAAAATATGTAGCTCTACTTATGCGTTCGATATGTCGGTTTGACTTCACAGCGACGAAATATTTAAAGTTAAACAATTGTTTTAATAATTAATTTGTGCTAGGATCCCATGTGTTTTAACTTGTGCATGTTTTATAATTGATCAAGTTCACAAACAAAGGTGTTTGAAAACTCCAATCACAATATTTAGCCATTTATAGCAGTATGTATTAGCACCTGTCACGTCCGCTCGCTGAGTAAGTCTGCGTGAGACTGACGGGCCGTTTTTCTCGAGTATGACTTTCTACCATACTACAGGGTACCTAGTGTTTCGAGAAGAGTTACTTCTCTAGTATATATACCTCAATGACTGGCACACAAGCAATTTAATGCACATACACAGTTATGAGTGTTGAAAATTGATAAATAAGACAGCTGGATTACATTTAATGAAAAGTTGAAGTTTTATTTATTTAGTTTCTATATAAATGACTCTTGAAAATGACGACAGTCAAAAGTACTCGAGGATAAAATAACAAATATTAAAAAAAGAAAAATACTTACGTTTTATAAGAAATTCAATAGATGAAGATGAATTTTCACTAAGTAAATGCACAAACCTTTATAAGTTAAAGGTATTTCGTTTCGATATCGAGGTAGAATTGAATTATAGCCCAATGTAATGAATTCGCTGCAGATTGTATTAAAAACTTTATAAAATTGGATCAGCAATTTGAAAAAATCGAAAGTTCACCAAAAACAGCACGAAAATGTTCTCGAAAAGCAAAAATATATTTACTAGTAACAGTGAAACCCGTGTGCATGTGTGAGTGAACATTCGAGTTGAGTGGTGGAATGGGAACACGCATCCCGGCGTAGCATAAAAAAATACCATTTATATTTACAAATACGCCTTTCGCTGGGTGAAAATTTCATATACCTTCACCAAAGACCGGTCACTTAAGGTCCATCCAGCCTTACAGCAACTGGGTCTTGCTTGAGAATTGGCGTTTTCTACAGCGACGACCAAGCTCGCAGAGGGCTCTTGAGGTGTGATTCATATAAACACAGCGCTCACCAAATAAATCATCCTAATATTATTATTATAACCGGTCCTATAATAATATTATTATGACGGTCCGTAGTTCAGTGGTAACACTTCGGACTCTGAATGGAAGGTTGTGGGTTCGAATCCCGGCTGAGCACAAAAAATATACCATTTACATTTTCAAATTTGCTCTTCGCTGGGTTGAAAAATTCATAAACTTTTACCTATGACCGTCACCAAAGGTCCAGCAACTGGGTCTTGCTTGAGAATTGGCGCCTTGTACCGACGACGACCAAGCTCGTAAAAAAGGTCGATAGCTCAATTGGTAGAATGCTTGCATTCCATGCCGAGAGCAAGGGTTCGATCTCTAGGTTTACTCAGCCTTCACAAGAAATGAGAACCAGCCCCCGCGGGAGCTGGGAAATTCCCACTTCAACTGAAAGTGGTTGGTGTGAGGCCGGCCCCCTTACCCGTAAAAATAAATAGGTCCCGAATCGCCACATGCGACCCCTTCGGTGATAATGCAGGCAAGAAGTTACGCTATATGTGTAGCTTAGGTGCGTTTTTTTTTATTAACCTATATGTCAGGGAATAACTATGCGAAATTTCATATTATTTTCTTTCGGATAGTTATTATCTCTAAAACACTTGATTTCATGATGCACACTAAAATTTCCATAGCTCGCTAATCTCCGCGAGCAGCGTCATATCTGCCGCTTGGAGTGAGCCATGGGCATTGTGTCGCCCCCTCCCTGTGCATTTTATTATTTGATTTCCTCTCGAGATGTCACCGTGGCCGGGCTGAGAGGGCCCTTGGTGTCTGCCTCTCTGGGCTGCAGGGGCGGAGGGCCACTTGACAATGCACCGTCTGTACCAGTGATGGGCAAAGTACGACCCGCGAAAGCATTTAATCCGGCCCGCCGACGGTTCTATGGCATCTAATCTAATCTAATCTAAGCTGCAAAGATATATATCATTTAAGATTTATACTAAATGCATTCCCACAAGCAGATATGTATAATTTCGCGCTAACACATGCCGCATGTGGACCTACAATATAAAAACCCAATCTCAAATGAACATAAGCCTTGCAACTCTTGCCGTCCTTCCCTGAAACAGGGGTGACATTAGCAAAGTGAACCATTTTTACAGCATGGGTGGGTCAGCCGCATACCAACCTATAAGTCAAGTCAACTTTCTTCAGATCAAAAGCCTCGAAGGCTCAGAACCTCCCGCACCACAATCGTCCAGGACTCTCTGTCTTGTGCTGCTTCCCTCCATGGTCCCCTCACTCTCAGAACTTCGGCGTCGGCTTTAACGTTGTCTGCCCATCGCATCTTGGGACATCCGAGTGGTCTAACACACCTGAGGGGGCACCATCCAAGACTGTTCTGATGATCCTGGAGTCCTCTGCACGTGCTACATGTCTGGCCCACTGGAGTCTTCTTGATTACATTACATTACTATGTTTGGGTCTTGAAATACGGACATCAGCTCCGCGTTACGTCCGATACGTCCGAGAATGCGACAAAGCATTTTGTTCTTAAATACCTGGAGAGATTTCTCTTGTTTCTGAGTCAGCTTCCAGGCTTCGCATTCGTACAACACATTCGTGCACATGAATAGTATATGGCTTGCGAGAATGGTATTTTGACGGTCCAGAAGTATAAAGTAGATTCTACTTCGTAGAATAATAGACGCATAGGTAAAGGAGCAAGCTAGGCTAGCCGCGTAGTTCATGATTCGACCATGAAATTGCGGGAAAACTCAATCAGACTTTTGAAACTCAAAACACCTTTTCGCGCTGCTGAAAGTTACTTCGTCACAGCTCGAACCTGCATTCGAAAATATTAGGGCAAATCAAAGCAATTTCATATGTCTCACACGCCTACCATGGCAGTGCCTCGGATCAATTGTAATTTTTAACATTTGTTAAGTGTGTATTGCTCTAAAGTTTTTATATGACATAAAGTTTCAACACAAAATACATCTTTCTTATAATTCTTATCTTCCTTTGAATTTGTTTAAAATTTCTGCTCGACCATTAAGGAAGTTTGCCCGTCACTGGTCTATACCTACCCTGTATTGTGAGGTTAGAATAGATGCGAAAAATTATTATTGCGTCGTATTAAAGGCAGGACTTCATCTTTCTATGCAAAAACAATCCTTCCTGTATACCTTAAATTAATGTGTTTAAGTCATACTCTGAAATCGGTATATTTTTGAGTAGAATTGCCGTGAAGGAAAAAAGTAAAATAGATTATCGTATTGATTTGCCTATTTAAAGAAAATATATTATATATTTTACAATAAATATGTAGTGTATGTAATTATTTATGTGTCTTGACGTTTAAATTCTAGAATTTCCACCTGTTCTTTTCGGTTTTCCCTTTAGTTGTAATCGTGATCATGTTTACTTTTCATTATTTCGTTTCGGGATTATGTTATTTATTCTGCGCTCCACACAGATGTGCGGCTCCTACCACACACCCCATGCAGTAATCACATAGAGGAGCAGAAATGAACTTGCTGCATTGATACATACTATAGCTCACATTTGTGTCAGTCCTGTCAAACGTTGCAGTTGTGTAGTCAGACAAAACATGGTTTCACGTGTCAAATTTTATGTTTTCTTTCTGTCTCCATTTTGTGTTTAGACACTTAATTATAACACATGCCATAATGTCTTAAAATAATGCCCTTTTCCTTAAAATTCGACATTTTTGTTTATCACAAGATTTACACCGCATGCGTCTTCATATGTTCGGACTGGTCCGGGCATAGTACGCACGCGGCAATGCTGCCACCTTTCTAGAAACAATTTTTACAATCGCCCGAGTTTTTTTTTTGTACACATGGAAATGCAGCTGTGGAGTTCTTTATTCTCTTTCTTACTACGGACATTTTCTGAAGTAGGTTGAAACAGATATAATTATGTTGTCTATTTCGTTATAATAATTTCTAGTCCACAGATAGCAAGTCAATGGCACAGCCCACTACACGACTATCATACTTACTTATACAGGCGTCTGAGTCTGTCTGCGGTTTGACTCAACACTTTTATCTCCGTCAAATATTGACAAATCGACAATATTCTCCTCCCCGCAGGCACACCACCACCCACTTGTGTTTTACACAGCGCCCTCTCACACCTTGTTTCATTTCACCTTTACTCATTCCCCTGTCTCAGTAGGTATACATATATTAGGATGTACTATTTATTTGAAAGATTATATAGATCTTCAATTTTGGTTTCAAGGATACGTTTTGTGTTATGACCCAGTACAATAAGACCGGTCCGTAGTCCAGTGGTAACACTTCTAACTCGTAAATGGAAGGTTGTGGGTTCGAATCCCGGCGGAGTACAAAAAAATACCATTTATATTTTCAAATTTGCTCTTCGCTGGGTTGAAAAAATCATAACCCTTTCAAAGACCGGTCATCAAAAGGTCCATCCTGCCTTACAGCAACTGGGTCTTTTTTGAGAATTGGCGCTTGCAAGCTTGCAAAGGCTTTTGAAGTGTGATACACACAAAAACAGCGCTCACCAAATAAATCAGCCTAATTATTTTTTTTAATAATATTTTGTGAATAGTTCAACATCTTATCTGGAATAAGGAAATCCTATCCATAAAAATCTTGAATATCTTATTCTTTCCACAACTGGTTTGTTTTTCAAAGATGGTATTTTTTGTAAATATTTTCTAATATTGTTTTCTCTTTTTGTTGCAGGTTAGTTGAGCTTAAGAATGAACACCTTCCATGTGAATCCAAGAACCTGCGAGAAACGGTAACTTCCGTCTTTTCCGTTCGTAAAAAAATGGTGAATAGTTAAAGATTATTTTTCTTGTTATTTACCTACATAATTTTGTATAGAAGTTGATGACTCTGTCCTGCCTGTAGCCCGGCCAAGTGATGTCACATTTTATTCCCACATCTTCAATGAGCCGAGTACATAATTAGCAGAAAAGATAACCCTTTCTCATCTCTCAAAAGTATCTATATAATTTTTCATTCAAAATTTCGTCTGAAACTTGAACAACTTTATTAGTTAATACTGTAATGATCTTAGTAGGTACGAGTTGTCCTCGAATAAGTACTCCATTGATAAGATTAAGTGAATTTTTATGTTGAACAATACCTGTTTATATTAAAGTTTACTTTTACTTTTGCTAACTTCTCATTGGCATTTTTCTTGACAAGAATATGCATGTTAACCTGAAACGCAGGGTCTTTGAGTCATGCGTGCATTCAGTATCCACCTGCGACTTTAAAACAAAAGGGTTCACTCAGTATAGCGTCAACAGACTGAGGACGTGCCAAAGAGTCATTGAAATGAGGATACTGAGTCTCAGAGACAGGGTTCCAAACCAGGAGATCCATTGACGCACTAGTGTCACTGATGTCATACAGCAAGTGGCCTGCTTAAAGTGACGCTGGGTAGGTCACGTCGCAAGGCAGGACCATGACAGGTGACCGAAAAGGTCATGCAGTGGCGGCCCAGAACGTCTAAGCGGGGAGTGGAGAGACCCCAACTGAGGTGGCTGGACGACATCAAGAGAATTGCAGGCAGAGGATGGCTGAACACAGCAGCCGATTGGCAAACATGGAGAGGATTGGAGGAGGCCTACGTCCAGGATTGGACTGAAAAAGGCTGAGGATGGAAGGAAGGAAGGAAGAAAAGCTTCCCATTGAATAATTTTAATACATATATTTTGTACTTAGTGGAGTAGTTGGCTTATAATAATCTAGAATCTAAGTTGCAAGGATGTAATCACATTCATAGCTCATACTCGTATCACATGCATGCTCACAAACAAACACGTGTAAGTTCGCGCTTACAAATGCTGAATGTGTACTTAGAAATTAAAATCCAAACCTCAAATGAACATAAACCCTGCGTACGGCTTCATGTGAATAATATTTTATTTTTATAATTTGAAAAAGGTTAATAAATTTTTCATGCAAAAAAATATAATTGTCATTTCCTATGTGAAAACTACCGGGGGGGAGGGTACCTTTTGTTATTTTTAGTTATAGCCTATAGGAAGCGAACACTTATTTGAAGTGCTAGCATCTGCAGTACACGAGCATTTTTACTGCCGCCTTCTAGATCCATACTAACATTATCTCCATGCACATCCTCTCGTGTGTTTTATAAGGGAGACAGATACTCTCAAGTCCCGGCTTCCTCGTGCACTTGTACACTCTACATAGTCTGGTATCTCACGTAGCATCATCGGCAGTGAGGCTGGCTACTTCCTGCCGCCCGCCAACGCTTGCGGCGGCATGCCCCGCCACTCCATTTCCCTGCCATCATGCTCCTCATCATTAATGGTGTGCCCGTGCATGCGAGCCGGGTCAACAGCTCTCTTGTGCTTCCTTTTCCCGAACTGCATAGATTACGGATGTTGTTGATTTATAATTTGGTATGAGGTTGACCCATACTTTAAAAAATGGGTCACTTTTCCAATTACGCCCCTGTTTCAGGGAAGGTTGGCAAGAGTTGCAGGGGTTATGTTCATTTGAGGTTTGGATTTTAATTTGTAAGCTCGAACTTACACGTAAAACCCTAGCACTCTGGTTTGAAATGCAAGAGTTCTAGATTGAGATTGTATTTTGGATGAAGTTGCAAAGATATCTTACATTCAAGATTAATTTTACATGGATTCCCATAAGCAGACACGTATAAGTTCGCGCTTACGCATGCCGCATGTGGACTTACAATACAAAAACCCAAATCTCAAATGAACATACACCCTGCAACTCTTGCCGACCTTCCCTGAAACAGGGGCGAAATTGGCAAAGTGAACCATTTTCTACTGCATAGGAGGTCAGCCGCATATCAACCTACATATAAGTCAAGGAACCTACACAATAAATTACATTTTTAAAATCAATAAATAATAATATTTATTAACTAAAACTTAATATGGCCGCCAACATCAAAGATCAACCGCCATTTCTTTCTGTCCCTACGTACTTCTTTCATTTCATCCAGAGTCATAACCTTCTTCATGCAAGCTCTCCTTTTATTATGACTGGATATCCCATTCATTCGCTATTTCAGAAACTCCCACGCGATAAATCGCTTCGAAGAGTTCGAAGTCATGAATTAGGAGCTCTTACCTTCCAAGATATATCGTCCATCAAAGTCGGAAGGTCATAATGTAGTCCCTACTCTCTCGCTCCCTCTTCCTGCCTTCACCGTAAATAGTACCTACTCTTTTCAGCCTGTTCTGTCTGTTTCTCTGTTTATGTTTTTTTCTCTTTTGACTCTTTTTTTGGTGCTTCGGTCCATTATTGAATAAAAAAACTCCCTTATTCATAGAGAAAAAAAGTATTTATATATTTTTGTCCCATGTATAATTCATCCATTTTGTTTTCTTCCAATGCCCGGACTATCGAGTTTGAAACCTGTCTGAACTTCTTACTGGGGTACTACTTCGATAGCACTCCTGGCAGGGATTTTTAAGCGATCAAAATTTTTTTTTTTCTTTTTTTAAAAAATAAATTTGTGAAGAGGAATGCAATTCAACAACCTATTTTGCCTGGCCAGTTGTCTTCATGCGAAAGCAGAAGCTTGTGTGCATGCAACGACATCTGAACCAGGGTCAATGTTATGGTCAAAGGGGCCAGCCGTGGCTCGAACCAACGTTATCTGAACTAAACACGCTAGCTGAACAAGCGTCTTGACCGCCGTGTCCATAGCACCGACTAAAATAATAAATTTCACAAATGCATACATATTTTTCTCCCCGAGTTTGCGTCACTCCATTTTTTTTTTTTTAATCCTGTGCGGGAGACTCCCTAGATTCTAGAAACTCTAGGGGTCTATGATACTTGTTGTAGTGCCGCAGAGGTGTACGAGCTTGGTCGTCGCTACAAAGCGCCAATACTCAAGCAAGACCCAGTTGCTGTAAGGCTGGATGGACCTTCAGTGACCGGTCTTTGGTGAAGGCTTTATGATTTTTTTCAACCCAGCGAAGAGAGAAATGAGAGAGAAGAGAGAAAGAGAGAGAGAAATAAAAATGGTATATTTTTTGTGCTCCGCCGGGATCCGAATCCACAACGTTCCATTTACGAGTCCGAAGTGTTGCCACTGGACTACGGACCGGTCCAAGATGCCGACGACACGCGGTATACCTGAGCGGTCACCCATCCAGGTAGCATCCGCGCCCAATGTTGCTTAACTTCGGTGATCTGATGAGAACCGGCGCTTTCAACATGGTATCGTCGTTGACAAGTGTGCTTATGGGTGCATTGTTCTTCATTTCTACAAACTTTGTACTCACGCAGAAAAACAAACCACTTCTTGCATTTGAATCTGTCTCCTTCGCATTTGTTTAATTTTAATGCGTTCGATCCTTTTCCTTGCGTTATCAAAATAGCGAAATCGAAACCCTGTTTTTAGCTGCCACTTCAGAGCTCTATTCTACCATCTAGTTATCAATTTATTATACAGCGTTGAATTCACTTGCTGATTGACCTTTTTTTTTTAAAGGAATCATGTTCGGGAGATTCCCTAGATTTCAGAGACTAGGGGTCTATGCCTCTTGGTTTAGTGCCGCAGAGGTGTTGGTGATGTGGCGGTTGATGTCTTGATCCTTTGTATCAGGGCTGTTAGCTACGTAGTGTTGTGTTGTGTGTTGCGTTAGCTTTGTTTTGAGACACGGAAAGGAAGTGGTGATTGATATTGGTTTTTGGTTAAAGGTTAAATTGGGGTGGGAAACACAGATACCACTAGCTCGTTCCATAAGCGGGCAGCTTGGCAAACGAATAAGTCGAAAAAACACCAAGTTCTCATAGTTTAGATTTTGTCTGGACCTCTCCAAAATTCTTCGGTCTTTCCTCTTGACTTTCTTTTTTCTCCTTTTTCACAGCATTACACATTAATGTGTATAGTAAGTAGGATTAAGAACTTTTCATGTGAAAGAATAAAGCGACAAGAGATTAAGATTAGCAGGAGCGCGTGTGCTTCTGATGCGGGCTGATGTGAACATATAAAAACATATTTTTAAGGACAAAGGCGGGTGTAGGAAGAATTTTGAGATAAGACACGCTCCCATATAACTGTACTACCGACACATGCGAGTTTTTATAAGTAAAAAAATACCCTTCAGAAAACATCTTATTCTTCGCACACTGAATATAATTATTACCTTCTCTTATCTGTAACTTTGTTGGACATAGGCCTCTGCCTTTCTACCCCGGCCGCTGCTATCCAGGGCAACTTTTATCCGCTTTTTTCGTTAATATTATTCATATTGTTGTTGTGCTACCTTTGTTGTGCGTGGTCTTCAACTATGAAAAAAAAAAGCTCTAGAACGTCACTCTCAACTTTGGGGAGGAGACAAAGACCGTGGGAAGTACCGAACTCATATCGACCAAATCTGGATGGGTGATTGGAGGAGTTAGTCTCACAGGCGCCAGTCCAGCCCGGGTTTGTAATCTGCCCACTAGGGGCAGCGGCAAAGATACGACACAAATAAATCATTGAAACATTTTCGGATGCGAGAAAATGTGGAAAACAAAAAACACTTGTCGATAGAGGAGAAGGCATTTGAAGTTTTATTCAACAAATCTGTCCAACGGGAAGCCTCAGGTAGATTAGGTGTACCACTAGCACTCGAAGATTCATTACAATCAGTAGGAAGCGATTCTGATATGTCTCCTGCGAGAGATATAAAGAATAATGTTTTGTAAGAAGGTTTAATGAAGGTTTTGCAAACAAATTTGACAATTTCGCATGAAGACTTGCGGACAAAAGAGAGGTCGAAAGAAGCCACCAAATGTCATAGTGGTCACAGTTTTGTCACACCGAGAAAAATGGAAAACGCGTGTAGAAAAGTTTGAAACTTTTTTTAACAGCTAAGTTCAGACATACACTTTGGTTCACTGTCCTTTACTGAGCGTGGTATTTAGTGTCGTTTTTAAATTTGCAAAATCCAACTCACATTGCTTAAACCAGTTTTTAACATTTGAAAAGATTGGTGAAAGAAGCTTCGAAGTGGCAAAATTACATTTTACTATCTAATTTTGTCACTTCTAAGTTACACTAACTCACCACATTTTAGCAAAGCATAATATAGTAAAACATGAACATATTGCAGGCTGTCTATTAAGTGTACGACTGGCTCTGTGAATAAGGCCATAGCAGTAAAGATGTGCACACATTCGCACAGGTAGTCGTATGTCGTCTGCCCTATCAGAAGCGAGCAGTGAGCAGCCGTGTGTTGTGTGCGGCGCCGTGCAGTTTAAGATCATCCAGCTCTCGTAAACTGGGCTTTGCCAAATCCTCCTTATTCCCAATCTTGTGCTGTGACACAACTAGCGTAACCTGGCGAACTGAATGTTTAATGTGAAAAAAAATTAGAGTGCCTAGTGGCAATGTTACATTTTGAAATCGGTACATCAGTTCATACTCTCTTCTTCTTATACAGCCATCTCCATACACTGCTGGACATGTCCAGGGGCCTTGGGCCTCCCCCATATCTCTCCATCCATCTCTGTCTTGCGCTTTTTGAATCCAGTCTCCAGCAAGCCTTCTTATATCATCCGACCATCTCGTGAGAGGTCTGCCTCTGCTTCTCTTCCCGAGGTCTCCACTCTACCAATCTCTTCGTCCATCTCTGGTCGGTGGTTCTAGCAACATGCCCCGCAAAGCACCATTTTAGCTTTGCCACTCTCTCTATGTCATCGATTACTCCCGACCTTATCCGTAGCTCTGTGTTCCTTATTCTGTCGGAGAGTCTTACGTGTAGCATACTATGTATAACATACATACTTACACATTCATACTCTAGCTTTCGATAATACATCAGCTAACCTTTTAATAAATATTTACTTCTGCTGCTTTAAAGCGTATATGAGGCAAAAATATTGTTGAATTTATATCTCATGGCATATTTTAGAGGCGCCAGGAACTCGAACCCAAGACCTTTGAATTGGATTGCCAAGTACTGACAGGATTTGATGTCAATTTGCCATTTGGTCAACGCCGTTTTTTGTTCAAATCCAAGGCCCTCTACTCTACAAGTCTCATTAACGGTAAACGATGTGTTTCTTCCATTTTTACTTCCTTGAACTTGCTTTAAAGAAATAAGTATATTTACCAAAAACCGGACATCAAAAGGTCCATCCAGCCTTACAAAAATTGGGTCTTTCTTGAGAATTGGCGCTTTGTAACGATGACCAAGCTCGTAAAAAGTTCGGTCGATAGCTCAATTGGTAGAATGGTTGCATTCCATGCCGCGAGAGCAAGGGTTTGATCCCAAGGCTAACTCAACCTTCACAAGAAATGAGAACCATCCCCACCGAGAGCTGCGAAACCCCCCCATTTGACTGAAAGTGGTTGGTGTGAGGCGGGCCCTTTTACCCGTAAAAATAAATAGTTCCCGAATCGCCGCATGCGACCCTTTCAGGGATAACGCAGGCAAGAAGTAACACTATATGTGTAGCTTAGTTGCGTTGCGTTACTTACATTATACTCTGATTAAATCACACTGAAGGGTTGTTATATGCTAAGGAAACAGTGTACAGTAGATATGAAACGGAAATATATTGTTGTAGAAACGGAAATAATTGTCGGTGATTTGGCCACGGGGATCAAGTCATGTTATTTGGAACCGGATAACGTTGGTTCGAATACCGCGACGATAACTTCGACCCTGGTTCAACAGACTTCGGACCGGTCCGTAGTCCAGGTGGTAACACTTAGGACTCGTAACTGGAAGGTCGTGGGTTCGAATCCCGGCGGAGCACAAAAAATATACCATTTATATTTTCAAATTTACTCTTCGCTGGGATGAAAAATTTATAAACCTTTACCAAAGACCGGTCATCAAAAGGTCCATCCAGCCTTACAACAACTGGGTTTTGCTTGAGAATTGGCGCTTTCTACAGCGACGACCAAGCTCGCAGAGGGCTCTTGAGGTGTGATACACACAAAAACAGCGCTCACCAAATAAATCAGCCTAATTTTTTTTTTAACAGATGCCGTTGCATGCACACAAGCTTCTGCTTTCGTATGAAGACAACTGGCCAGGCAAAATAAGTTGGTGGATTGCGTTCCTTTCCACAAATCTATTTTTATATAATAAAAAAAAATGCTCAGAATAGCGTCTAGAGGAGAATAGGTGTTGCCAGTGCGTCCTACAACGACGACGACGACTGCTATTTTCCTATACACATGTTTTCCCTATTCAAGTTTTGTGGGCTGTAGCGGGTAATGGAAAGCGTAAAAGGAAATAGCCAGATTTTGTCGCGTGTAGAGATTTGTTTCCACGTAAACACACATACCTACCTGTATAATATAAGCAGTGTAGCGCACATCCCCGGGAGGCGGATTGGAATTCAGGGATGTATTGAGCATTGAATGACATTGTTCCCTAAATCCCATCACACCGCGCCACCTGTTCGTGTTCTCTTCTTGTTTAGGGGATGCTTGTGTTCTTCATTACACAGCGCTACAACAACACAATCCATCAAAAAATAACTCTCACATATCCACACTATAAAGGTAAACTGAATATGTGATATATTAACCCAACCATACTCAACCTGCGGCCCGACAAGCTTTTTTGTGCGGCCCTAAACACATGCCGAAAAACATAATATTATCAGGGACGTGATTTACAAAATCTGGCATAATATATTATGAGTCGTATAACTGCAAACGCCGTCAACTCCTTACGCGATGATTTTGAGAAAAATAAAGTTGTGTTTTGAACGCAATTATTTGTGCATTGGAGATAAGGCGTTTGCACGAAATCATACTTTTTCAATTAAAATTACGAAGGATTAAGTGAGGTTTTCATCACATTGCACACAGCAAATGATTTGTTACACTACGCAGAATCAAATTCAATAATTATCTCAAAAATCATAAAATTTGGAGATGACGGCGTTTGCAGTTATACGACTCATATTTTTCGTCTACAGAAATCGGCATTCTGATTCTCACCTTGATGACGTATTGAGGATAGCATGCAGCAATTATAAACCTAAGTAATGCATATAAAATAAATTGTTGAAATTTTTTCTCAATGTCAGAAATCACCCTAAGTTTTAAATTTATGCTAGGATACATGTTACTTTTGAGTTTGACTTTTTTCACTACTGTAATTTTTAAGGAACCGTATGCTGATAATGATAAGTGTTTGAGATAAGATTTTTAATATCTCAAATTGTTTTCCAAAAAAATGTGGGGTGGGGGGGGGGTTCATGATTTTTTTCGTCATACCAGTATAGTGTTGCGGCCCGCGTAGCTTTTCAAATATATGTATGTGGCCCCAAGACAAAGAATCATTGTATTAACCTTACATGGGTTTGACCGGTCCGTAGTCCAGTGGTAACACTTCGGGCTCGTAAATGGAAGGTTGTGGGCTCTAATCCCGGCGGAGCACAAAAAATATACCTTTTATATTTTCAAATTTGCTCTTCGCTGGGTTGAAAAATTCATAAACATTTACCAAATAACGGTCATCAAAAGGTTCATCCAGCCTTACTACAGCAACTAGGTCTTGCTTGAGAGTTGGCGCTTTCTAAAGCGACGACCAAGCTCGCACAAAAGACATCAAGATACACAATAACAGCGCCACTGGACTACGGACCGGTCCAAGAAATGCCATCAACACGCGGTGTACCTAGCGGTCACCCATCCAAGTAGAAGTAGCATCCGCGCCCAATGTTGTTTAACTTCGGTGATCTGATGAGAACCGGTGCTTTCAACATGGTAACGTCGTTGATTGCTTGTGTAACACGAACTATCAGCATGAACTAATGGTCGATTGGTCTACGGCCGATTCGTCGTAGCTCATCGGGGCCCTGAAGCCTCTACAGCCTACACCCTGCACCCCTGCTAGATGTACGCGCAACTGTGTATTGGGTGTGGTGCTACGCTAGTATGCAGAGATGCTCCGTGTTTACCTGTGATGTGTAGCGTTGTTGGACAAACGTAGCTGATTCCGCTACAATTGGTTTATCGAGGCGCGTGCTCACACACACATACTACTAATACTATGATATCACAGCTGAAATGTGTCCCAAGCTGCATATTTATATTGTTACGAACTATGAAATCAAAGTACCCACGCGCACCTATACCTACATGTATGATAGTGTGGGTAGAATAATCTGGGAGTAGTCCATGATGGTGGTAGTGCATAGAACGGCGTTCTTGTGCGAGCGAGAAATCGAAGAATGATCTGGAATATGCGAGAAAGATCTCTTTTGTACCTATATATAGGGACTGCAATGGTGCGGAGAGCGATTAATCGCTCCAAGCATTCTGCCATGAAGACCAATAAGCAGAGAATATCAACAGTTGTAAAATGTGAATCAACTGTAACTGTAACTCTGTCGCCATTCCGCTAGGAGTATCATATCCTTCACCCTTTTCATGCATTTTCTTCTTTTACGCTCGCTTTGTATATCCCATTATTTCACAATCTCCTCAATCTGATCACTCCATACTTTTCTCGGTCGTCTGCTTGTGAGAATGCATGTAATGTGAATCCGTAATGTAATATATCTTCGCAACTTGTATTAGATTAGATATTGGCGGGCCGGGCCGCGTGTTGAAAGTGCCTGCTGCACATGAAGTAAAGCGGAGATGAACGTAGTACTGTTTGCTGTATTGCAATGAGAACAAGAAGAAAGTGAAGTGAGCCAGATTGCGATTGTCTGCAGGGGCTCCGCTCATTATGCGTAAACAGCTCTGCTCTGTGATTTTGTTTTGAGCTCAGAGACAGAGACAGAGACAGCTGGAGGGAGAGCGAGAGACCGCATCTTGAAAAGGTTGTCCGCCCCGCCTCCCGCAGACAAAGCGATACTAAACTAATTATTGTTTCATATCGCGGATCTCTGCGTTTCTCAAAGCCACGCGGATGAAAGATGATGTTGTTACCGACATTGATGTATGCAAGTGAGACATGGACTACGAGTGATGCACGACATGGACGCGAAAGTATGCACGGTGGAAATGAAACACTCGAGGAGTACGGCAGGAAAAATTCTAAGAGAGAGCCGCATACCAATCTATGTCAAAATAAAAAAAAAACTATGTCTTTCAGTGAGTGACAGTGAAGTGAGTAGGAAAATAAATATTTACGGTGGAAATGAAGGATTTGAGAAAGATGACAGGAAAAATTCTGAGGGATAGAATTAAGAATGACTGGGCAAAAGACAAATGCAACTTGAAAGAGGATGTGAAAGTCAAGTTGCAAAAGAATGTAATGAGATGGTTGGGACATGTAGAAAGAATGGATGATGAAAGACTTACAAAGTGTGTGTACAAAGGAAATGTGAAAGGAAAAACCGAGAAAAGTATGTTTGGACAAGATCGGTGAAATTGTGAAAGAATGGAACTACTGAGAGCATAGGTTCGATCCCCACTGAGGGTGCAAGAAATGTTTACTTCAAACCCATCATTTCGGCAAGGTGTACTCAGCCTTCACAAGAAATGAGAACCAGCCCCCTCGAGAGCTGGGAAACTCCCACTTCAACTGAAGTGGTTTGTGGCCGGCCGGCCCCCTTACCCGTAAAATTAAATTCGTCCAGAATAGGGGATAACGCAGGAAAGAAGTTACACTATATGTGTAGCTTAGTTGCGGTGGAAATGAAGCATTTGAGAAGTATGACAGGAAAAACTTTGAGGGATAGAGTTAGGAATTAATGGGTAAAAAAAGAATGTAATTTGAAAGAGGATGTGAAAGTTAAGTACCTACAAAAGAATGTGATGAGATGGTTTGGGCATGTGGAAAGAATGAATGATGATAGACTGACAAAGTAAGTATATAAAGAAAGTGTGAAAGGAAAAAGAGGTAAGAGACGACCGAGAAAAGTATGGAGTGATCAGATTGAGGAGATAACTGTGAAAGAATGGGATATACAAATTGAGCGTAAAAGAATAAAATGCATGAAAAAGGTGATGGATATGAAGGAATTGAAAGAGGTATGTCAGGATGGGAAAAATGGAGGCAGGTCTGCAGAGGCTCTGGCCACCCCATAGCGGAATGGCGACAGAGTTACAGCACAGTAGTTGGGTATGGCACACATAGGAAGAATCCCAAAAAATAGGTGTCTGTCAATCCCTAATACGTATGCTATTACACAGAATGGTTTTGGTCATTTATCTGAGTGTAAGCTGTCGCAAATGTGCGGCTGTGAAAAGTGTCGCCGTTTGGGAAGCGCATTATCGCTGTCTGTGATAGTTGGTTGTGATTTAAGACGCCGATCTGGCTTCATGTAGCAGTATAAGAAGTACACCTCGCTATTGTATGCTGTATAGCAGGGAAAGAGAAGAGATTCCCTAATGTCTTGTGTATAGCGCCAGCAAACAGAGCGTAAGGAGCCGTCAGTCTCCCAGCTGCCGCAGCCCGAACAAAAACACGACGCATTAACATTATTCTAATTCAGGGAAGACACAAAACCGCACCAGGACCCTGAGTACGAGTTGTTTCACTTTACTCGAAGTATTTTGTATTCGAGAAAAATGTATGTGAACTTGTTAAGCACCCCTGGCAAAAATGGTTTCGAAACTTGAGGTGCTTTACAAGTTCACATACATTTTTCTCGAATACTCAATACTTGGACCGGTCCGTAGTCCAGTGGCAACACATCGAACTCGTAAATGGAAGGTTGTGGATTCAGATCCCGGCGGAGCACAAAAAATATACCATTTATATTTCGAATGTGCTCTTCGCTGAGTTGAAAAATTCAGAAACCTTTACCAAAGACCGGTCACTGAAAGGTCCATCCAACCTTACAACAACTGGGTCTTGCTTGAGAATTGGCGCTTTCTACAGCGATGACCAAGCTCGCAGAGGGCTCTTGAGGTGTGATACACACAAAAACAGCGCTCACCAAATAAATCATCCTAATATTATTATTATTATTCGAGTAAACTGAAACAACTCGTACTCAGGGTACAGCTCACAGGAGCCGCGTGGATAACTATGGAACTAACAAAGTATTTACCAACAATACACTGCGTTGTATTTAGTACTCTGCAGTGTACGCGGGTGTATTTATCTTGCCTATTCCTTCGGTTGTTTGGCTTCATTATGTCTTTGCACCTCGGACATGTGGTGTGTCACTGTCATTTGAAATAATTTAAAAACTTGAAATTAAATTAAACTGTTACTCTGTCGCCATTCTGCTAGGGGTGGCCAAAGCAGCTCTGCAGAGTTACATCCATTTCTTCTTATCCTCACATACCTCTTTCAATTGATTCATATCCATCACCCTTTTCATGCATTTTCTTCTTTTACGCTCACTTTGTATATCCCATTCTTTCACAATCTCCTCAATCTGATTACTTCACACTTTTCTCGGTCGTCCCTTACGTCTTTTGCCTTTCACACTTCCTCTTTATATATACTTTGTCAGTCCATCATCATTCATTCTTTCCACATGTCCAAACCATCACATTCTTTTGTACCTTAACTTTCACATCCTCTTTCAACTTACATTATTTCTTTACCCATTCATTCCTAAGTATTCTTTAAACTATTTTTTTTTTGTTAAAATTAAATGCCCCAGCCGCCACCATTACTAATCAACCGCAATTTGTTTCGGTCTTCGCATAATTCTTTCATTTAATTCACAAATCTTGTAGTCAGGGAAGTTTTCCGAGTGTAAAACTTCTTGTTGTTTCCTATCTTGCCACTTGACGGCAATGTGATCCGACTTTTTTCTTAGACACTGCCGAAATTCTGAAACCACCCATCTAAATCTAAGCTGCAAAGATATATATCATTAAGATACATATTAAACGCATAGCAGACATGTATAAGTTCGCGCTAGCACATGCCGCATGTGGACCTACAATATAAAAACTCAATCTCAAATGAACATAAGCCCTGCAACTCTTGCCGACCTTCCCTGAAACAGGGGTGACATTGATATATCCATTATATATCGATAAAGATATATCACGCTGACCGCTTCGTATTCCAGTGGCAACACTTAGGACTCGTAAATTGAAAGTTGTGGGTTCGAATCCCGGCGGGGCCCAAAAATATACCATTTATATCTTCAAATTTGCTCTTCGCTGGGTTTAAAAATTCATAAAACCTTTACCAAAAACCGGTCACTAAAGGTCCATTTGTAGCCTTACAGCAATTGGGTCTTGCTTATTGGTGCTTTGTAGCGACGACCAAGCTCGTAAACACCTATGCGGCACTACAACAAGTGTAGAGTCTAACGGGGCTTTTCTTAGACATTTTAGTCGTCGGTTGAGCCCACGCTTTGACTAACTAATGGTGCCCGCGCTGGAAGTTTCATCAGCACTGTCATTCTTACCTACAGAATTTTGTAATATTTGTATGGAAACAAATCAGCTGTTCACTTGCGGCCATCTTGGATTGACAGGTCTTCATACAAATGCATCATTAGTTTGTCAAAGCGTGGGCTCAACCGACGACTAAAATGTCTAAGAATAGCCCCGTCTGAAATCTAGGGAGTCTCCCGCATAGGATTTCTTAAAAAAAATAGTGATTCGACGTTTTTCTTAGACACTGCTGAAATTATGAAAGCACTCCCCCCCACATCCCGTAGACATCCCGTACAGCTTGCAGTTTTTATGTTTACACGGAAAGGGCCGCCGCCAATTTGGTCAGTTAATGAATGTCCTCGTACAGCTGCAGCCCTCCCCGCACTTCCTCCCCGCAAAGCCTTGCGCACCATGACCAAGCTCATTCCCGATACACTTCGCCTGATTGCTCCCGGCTTGGGGACAACAGCTGGGAGCCGTCGAGTCGTGTCGTTGGAATTAAAACAAGCTTTTTAAGAGATCAAAATGTACAACGCTCATTTTGTTTTCATTTTGTTCCTAGGTTTGTATGAGTCTGACCACCTATACTGTAAAAAATAGTCCACCTGTTTTAGGGAAGGTCGGCAAGGGTTGCAGTATTTGTGCCGCCCTTCCCTGAAACAGGGGTGACATTGGTAAAGTGAATCATATTTCTGAGTATGGGTGGTCAGCCTGGAAGTGTGATAAACGCAACTAAGCTACACATATAGTGTAACTTCTCGCCTGCGTTATCCCCGAAGGGGTCGCATGTGGCGCTTCGGGACCTATTTATTTTTACAGGTAAGGGGGCCGGCCTCACATCAACCACCTTCAATTGAAGCGGGAGTTTCCCAGCTCCCGGGGGAGCTGGTTCTCATTTCTTGTGAAGGCTGAGTAAACCTTTGAGATCGAACCCTTGCTCTCGGCATGGAATGCAAGCATTCTACCAATTGAGCTATCGACCTTTTTACGAACTTGATCGTCGTCGCTACAAAGCCCCAATTCTCAAGCAAGACCCATTTGCTGTAAGGCTGGATGGACCTTTGGTGACCGGTCATTGGTTAAGGTTTTATGAATTTTTCAACCCAGCGAGAGCACATTTGGAAATATAAATGGTATGTTTTTGTGCTCCGCCGGGATTTGAATCCACAACCTTCCATTTACGATTCCGAAGGTTCGATATACGTCGATGAAGGGCTCCCGTCAGGCACATTAGCTTCAGTAACCTCGACGTTCTGGGGAGGGTGGGACTTCTTAGAGTCATGCGTTAGCCCCTGATTTGAGGATTCTCTTTTTCCTTTCTTGAGTAGAGTAACTTTAGCTGATTAACTTCAACGGGAAGGCCTTCCGCCGCCAAAAAAACATTGCAAGTGAAGCGACTCCGCATGAGTTGTATGAACTTGGTGGGTGGAGGTGGGTAAAGTGCCTGTTGCCACTGGACTACGGACCGGTCCAAGAATGCCAACAACACGCGGTGCACACCTTTCCACCTTCAGTAGAAAAAGACTCACATGTTACACTGTAAGAATCTCATGTCTTCCATGATCTTCGCGTGATTGTTGAAGTGAACTATGTAACTGTTAAGTGTGTGCTCACGCAGCGTAGCAGTGGAATTAAATCGCATTTAATGTAGGTGCGAGCGCAATGCACAACTGTAACTCGCAGAGGCATCCTTACGCCACCCTCCCCGCGCTCACGGCGAGTAGGCAGAAGAGTACCGGTAAAACGAGTGTATAAGAAATAACATAATCATCACCATTACATGCTCGCTTACGGCAGTCATAACAATTAGAGCCTCGTCTTGTCTGTGCATAAAGTGACTGTAGGTACCTCCACACCTAGCCAGGTACCTACACACCTGGCAATATTCGCCGAATCATTCGCCATGTCGTCCCTTGTCCATCATAGGTAATTTCACATGAGCAATGTTTGTATGTGCACTGGACCAATGTGCCTTACGAAAACTGGAAATCGATTTAAAAAATATTTGCAACAACTCTCACATTATCATGTTTTATGTTTTTTTCTTAGCTCAGATTGTGTAGAAGACGATTCCATTAAAGGTCATCTTTGAATTAGATGGTAGATAAGCTAAACAAGCACTGGGGGGACGATGTGTTAAGAATATATTAACCCCTGGAGTGCCAGTGATTTTCTGGCATAGCAGTATTTCATGCGATTTTTGATCTTATTGCTGTGTAACAATTAAAGAAAAATGAAAAAAATCGCATTTAGTACTATGAGCGTAGATCCACGTTCGGGCGCTCGAGGGGTTAATGTCAATCTTGCAGTGCTTGGGGGCTGTAAATCGTCCGTCGACTCTACTTTCATCTATATCTATAATATAAGTTGCAAACATGTATTGACATGTATCTAAGGCTCATATTAAAATCCAAACCTCAAATGAACATAAACCCTGCAACTTTTGCCGTCCTTCCCTGAAACAGGCAAGTGAATTTTTTTTTACAGTATCGGTTGTCAACCTCATGCCAACCTATGACTTATGAGTCATTGTGATCCTCAATAATCAGGGAAACAACTAGAGTAATATGTATTAGGTAGGTACAGTTGGTTAGACGACAACCATTTCGAGAAATGTTATTTTATGATTGAAATAGCTTGTATGAATGTTATGATTTCTGCCTACCAATTGAGTAAAAACAAATATGCCGGGATCGAAAATGTAACGCTATCCTCTGGGGAAAAATATGGAATGTAGTGGAACTCCAAGATCATTTTATTTAGCTTCCATTTCACTTGAATATTCGTCGACATGTTCGGCAAATGTTTCGCGGGGTGTGTAGACACGCGCCGCGTTACATATCCCCGGATTATTAGTAGGAACATTATACGTTTAACAGCTTGTATAACTGTCGGTCGTGAATACTGAAGGACATTAACTGTCGCGCACACACACACTGGCACAAGCTGAGCTGTAAATATTCCTGAAGGAAGACAGACTCCTTACAGGTGATTTAGCGGCGCACTAATGAAAGCCTGACAACTGCAGATGTGTAGAGACATGCCGACTGTAGTAAAATGTGCACTTATTCTCAGGTCTGTAATCTATAATCTAAGTTGCAGAGATATAATAACATTTAAGGCTCTCAAATGTATGCTTTCAATCAAACACGTGCAGTTCTAATCTAATCTAAGTTGCAAAGATATGTAACATTGGGGATTCACATTACATGCATTCTCACAAGCAGACACGTGCAAGTTCGCGCTTGCGTATGCCGCATGTGAACCTACAATATATAAACCAAGTCTCAAATGGACATACACCCTGCAACTCTGTCCGACCTCCTCTGAAACAGGGGTGACAATCCAATAAAAAAATATTACTTTTCCAATAAAAAAATATTCCGTAACAGCCCGGCCACAACTTACCTTAATCCAACAGTCTGTCCAGGAAAATAAATTCTGCCATCAAATGGCTGGCATTAAGATCTGCAAATAGTACTGCTGTGAATGAGTTGATTGTTTCAAAATTGTGTAATAAAGCAAAGTACTTGGATCGTGCCTTTTGCAGGGCCGGCCCTGTGCAGTGGAATGCCCTACCTCATGAGCCGTAGAGAGTGCAAGTGCGTTTTTAGGTCGGGATTGAAGACATGTTTGTTTCGGAGATGTTACAGTTGAATAGTGCCCTTGCAGTGATTTATCACAAAACGTCACCATAAATATTGTATTTTCATATTATTATTATTCAATTCATAGCTTGGAGTAATATACAGAGCGTGGTATCTCTCGGAGTCCTTCGGATATTACCATAGTTATCTGTTCTTTAGTCTTGTCTAGTCAGTGTGCATTTCCATACTAGTTGTTGACGAAATTTACAATACTGTTAACTTGGCTTTCTTCTCATGCTCTTCGTGTTTTAGATTATTTATCTAATTTATGTTTTCTTTTTGTTTGTTTCAGGTATGTTAAAATGCTGTTAACCGTTCAATATCTCTGCAACAAACAACAACAAAAGACGTAAGATGTTAAATTCCAATATTTTATCTTTAAAAATGTCCCAATAAAACAAAACATCGCCCTTGGAATGGCGGAATTCACCTTTCTAAATATTTCTCCGTTTTCGTAGATATCGCCCTGTAAGCATGAACCCTTTCCCCGCCCCTCCCAGCTCTCACCCCTTGAGGTCTGACTTCCCCTTCCGGTCCCCCGTATCAGTCATCATCACTTCCCCTTCCGTTGCGAATCAAATATCTGCCTGTGGGATATACCGGCGGTTCAGATAACGCTACAGGTGCTGGAATAAACATTTCTTTCGTGCCATTCCATACCTGTTGGCTCTTTATATCAATTTGATCGGTCCGTAGTCTAGTGGTTAGTGCTTCGGACTCGTAAATGGAAGGTCGTGGGTTCGAATCCCGGCGAAGGATTTTCAAATATGTTCTTCGCTGGATTGAAAAATTCATATACCTTCACCGAGGACCGGTCGCGAAAGGTCCATCCAAGCCATACAGCAACTGGGTGTTGCTTGTGAATTGGCGCTTTCTATAGCGACAATCAAGCTCGCGGAGGGCTCTTGAGGTATCTATCATAATCTAAAATAATCTATAATAATCTAAAATCTAAGTAGATTAAAATAAAAAACTTCTTTGTTACAATTCACATGAGCTTTTATTATTTTTTAAACACTACCGGTTTCGGTTCTCACTATTGCTTCTCCCGAAACCGGTAGTGTTTAAAAAATAATAAAAGCTCATGTGAATTGTAACAAAGAAGTTTTTTATTTTAATCTATTAAAATGAACTTTCACGAAGTAACTGCCAAAAACCTAGATAATATAAAATCTAAGTTGCAAGGATATATTAACATACAAAGCTCATATCAAATGCATGCGTACAAACAGACGTGTGTAAGTTCGCGCTTACAAGTGCTGCGTTTGTACCTACTTACAAATTAAAATCCAAACCTGAAGTGAACTTAAACCGTGCAACTTTTTCCGACCTTCCCTGAAACAGGGGTGACATTGACAAAGTGAACCATTTTTTACGGTATGGGTAGTCAGCTTCATACTAACCTATTACTTATTTATTAGTCAAGGAAACTGTTACTTTGCCGCCATTCCGCTAGGGGTGGCCAGGGCCTCTGCAGAGCTGATGAAAATTATGAAAAAATAGTTTAAAAAAACAGTATTGAAAAAGTCTTTTCTTTTCGTATTTCTTTTCAAAAATGGAAATGAACGCAGACATAAAGAATTGACATCGTATTTAAAAAAAAATATGACTGTAAATTCAAGAAATAAAATTAGCTGATTTTAACAATGTTATATTTCACCTAGCAGTGATGATAACAGCTGTGTGATAAAAGCTAAGAAGACATCGATATAATATATCAGATATATGCCCATAATAATTTTTTTTTTTTGAGAAGGCATTTTCCTTGAGAACCTCCCGCAGCCTGAATTCCAATACTAATCAAGGGCATAGGAAGCGGAAGTCGTCTTCAATCTTCTAATGACAGACAAAGGGAGAGGGGGCGGGGGAAGAGATGGGGACGCTTTTTGCCACAATCTTTCTGAAATGTAAATTTCATAAATTACTTAAAGGAAATGTCATAGGAAAGCGCGGAAGGGGAAGGCCGAGGAAAGAATGGTTAGACCAAATATGTAAGATTGCGAAAGAATGGAACCTGCAGAGTGAGAATAAGAGAAGAGTATGTATGAAAAAGGTGATGAATATTGAGGAAATGAAAGTGGTTTGTAAGGACAGAAAAAAGTGGAGGCGCATCTGCGGAGGTACCGGCCACCCCTAGTGGAACGGCGGCAGGATACAGTACAGTACAGTACTTGAATTTTTTGTCCATTTTTTTCTGCGTAGAATAGATACTTGCCTATTATTGTTGAGGAAATTTACTCGTGCAAGTAAGTACCTACCAAATAAAAGGTTGGTTTACATAATATCCATTTGATTGTCAATCAATTTATCTTGAATCCTATATAGCACATGATGTGACGTGACTAAGCTACACATATAGTGTTTCATTTTGTCGAGTGGAACCGTTTTATTTTTACACATAAAGGGGCTGGCTCCCGAGGGGGCTGGTGCTCATTTCTTGTGAAGTCTTAGTAAACCATGTCGGTATTTTTATTTTGGGTTTGAAATATACACCGAAACGGGAAATCATTTCTGTCACCCTCGGATGGGATTCGAACACGAGATCTCGGCATGGAATGCAAGCACTCAACCAACTGAACTATCGACCTGACACATAATAGGATGCGATACGTAAAAAAATGGTTCACTTTGCCAATGTCACCTCTGTTTCAGGGAAGGTCTGCATGAGTTGCATGGCTTATGTTTATTTGAGATTGGGTTTTATATTGTAGGTTCACATGCAGCATATTTAAGCGCGAACTTAAACGTGCCTGCTTGTGGGAATACGTTTAAATGTTAATCTTAAATGTAATATATAAATATCTTTGCAACTTTGATTTAGATACGTGAATCGTAGGCTTAAGGATATAGATACCATGTGAATGACTGTCCACATATTTTGTTGTCTCGTCCCTCTCGCCTGCGCGCTGTCAGGCACATCATTAGCCCCGCACAGTAGGTAGGCACCCACACAGCAACCCGCCCTCATCACATCGCCCCGCACAGAGGGATGAATCGCTGTAATCCAGTGCCGCACTGCAGATTACCAATCCTCCCGCACATGTCACCAAGGTGAATTACGTCCAATCGCCTTACATTCTGATTCATTCCCGCCATTCTTCCCTCTTGAGCCCTTCTCTAACTGTTCCTGTAAATCTGTCTCTTACCAACCTATTAGTCAGAGACATACCATCTCATACGGTTTGGATTCTTACCTAGTGAAGAGGGTGTAAATCTATAATCTATAATCTAAGCTGCAAGGATATGTAAGCATTTAAGGCTCATATGAAATGCATGCCTACAGACAGGCACATGTAGGTTCGCGCCTACACATTCTGCATGTGTGCATACAAATAAAGAAAACCTCACATGGACATAAACCTTGCAACTCCTGCCGCCGTTCCCTGAACCGGGGTGGCATTGGCAAAAGTGAACCGATTTTTACAGCACGGGTGGTCAGCCTCGTACCAACCTTGCCAGTATTTTTATTTTGGGCTTGAAGTACACGATCCCGAAAAACTGAAGTATTTATCAATACATAAAACTAGCACCCTGATCAAATTCCTGATAGTTAAGTTTATATATTTTTGCAGAATAAATTGAGAAGGCTAAAACGGTAATTATTATATAAGTACTGTAACTTTTCCCTTTCACATTTCCGCTAAATATACACTTAGTGGGTCTTACGTTGTTCACACCATACATCTCGAGCACTCGCCACATCATACCTCTATCCACCAAGGCAAAGGTCTCTCATTCCAAACGCAGTAATGTCACTTATTCCCAGGATATTTACAGTCTCATGGAGGGTTTGATGAGATCGAAACAAATTTATTTTTAGATTTTTTCCCGTTGATGTCGATCCCAAGCAAACAAAAATAAGCAACCTTTGCGGGTGACATCACATTTTTTTTATCGACGTCATTAATGCCGACTTCATGTCATGATGATACAGTGTGATTTATTTTATGCCTATGCATAAATTTACTGTTTTTTTTTCCTGTATATTTGCGATTACTTTTCAATTCTTGATTTTATAACATCTTATTTTTACAACACGCTACGTATTTGAATACTGCCTCGTTGCCGTCCATTACTTTTGGGAAGCGCCATCTCTTAGTTTCAGCGTGAACTCTTTTCTAAAATTTTCCAGTAGCCTGGATCAGAACCACTTTCCAATTTTCCCAGTTTCAGCGGCGGACGCGCGGCGGCGTCTAGCAGAGACTCAAACCAATTTCCCTCGCCATTTTATTTAGTTATCATCACGGCCGCCAGAGGCAGGCGGCGTAGTAATAATATTAAAAGCTTAGCGCAAAATCAATACAGAGAGAGAGCTTTCTTGTCGTGTTTCAATTTGAATATTTTTTTATTGCCTCCAAGTTTGAGACTCGTAAATCTCGCTTTAATAACTAATTAAATATTCCTCTTTTTATGGAGGGGGGAGAGAAAATCGTTATACAATTTCCGGGGGGGGGGCATAAATTTCAATTAAATTATTAATTTTTATGTAAAGCTCCCTGCTTTTCAATTTATCTATGTTTAATGGAAATTTAAAAATCTTCCTTGTTTTGTGAGTAAAAAAATACATTTTAACTACTTAAATAATTTATACCTTGTCTACATTTTTTTTCCCTGATGTATCGCATCATGCAATATTTTTTCATCTCACCTTAGCTCTTATCACCTCAGTATGGCTGCAAATTGCAGGTTCTATTTATCTGAAATTATAAAAGGTACGGGGACTGCATACTGTTGGAGCTTGGAGGTTTGAAAGGGAGAAGGTTTGGGTACGTTTGCACGTCTGAAACAAGAAAAAAAAATGTTTAAAAAAAATAGTTACCTATTGTATGAGAAAGAGGAAGACTTGGAAAAAGTGGCGTGATCGTGTAATTGAAATTGCCAAAGCGTAGTATAGAATAAAATAAAGAAAATTACATCATGGATTCACTTTGCCAATGTAAACTTTGTTTCAGGGAAGGTCGGTAAGATTTGCGGTTTATTTGAGATTGTGTTTTTTTGTTCCAAATGCGGTATGTGTAAGCGCGAACTTACATGCGCCTGCTTGAGGACATGTATTAAATATGAGCCTTAAATGTCTATATACCTTTGCAACTTAGATCATGGATGCAATCCTAGGTTTGAAAATCAGAATGATATCCTATACGTAGAAAATAATTAACTCAGAAAGTAAGTGTTATGGATTAAGTACATAATTTTTCGTGAGAAAAAGAAATGTTGTTTCCAATACAGAAATTTATTGAGACAGACAGTGTTATCCAGAGGTATAAATGAATCAAACAAAGACTTACAACATGATGAAGAAATACAGTATCACAATAAGGTTAGAAGTTGAAAAAGCGTCGAGGCTAGAAGTTAAGGTTAGGGATCAACCTAGAAGTTAGGTCAACCTAGAAGTGAAGTTATTATTTCAAGCAATGCTATTTATGTCATTTACAATATAGCCGTAAGCCCCTTCAAATAAAAGATGGTGACATCGAAATGATGACAACTAACGTCGTATATGGAATATTTCTTATGAAAGTCTAAGCTTTCTCCCATGACACAATAAATTGAACTTGTGGTCAGGCTACTGTGTGATTTATTAGATTACTTAATTTTACTTAGTTAAATATGTTACTTAATTTCTATCACAACAATATACCAATGAATCATGAAGGAAAAGAACATATTAATTAAAGTTGCAATGCTATTATTTATAATAGTGTAGACGTATATAATGGAGAATAGGGTAGATATATAACATAAGAAAAAAATATATAATTCCCTCATTTATTTCACTGTACATTTGTTGTCGACCACTGTGTGAGATGGTTTCCATCCCCTAACGGCATATACTGCCTCTTCGTAGCTCTCTGAGGGGGTGAGTTTCCCCACCCCCTCCCCCCTGCAAGGTCATCGACCCCCGACACTTCGGCAATGTCCGCCCCTCGCTCTACCCATCTCGCTCTACACCACGATCACACACACACACACACACACATACACAGCAAAATACTATACTATACTATCGCTGACGTCTCCATCCTCCCAACTGCCACTGTGAATGCCAATAGGAATAATTATAAGATTGCACAATGCCCATGTCACCCCGTTTTCGAGAGAAAGAGTTGGCGCTACTTCACGGTTCGGATTTTCCCTGTGTAATAATAATAATAGCTTGATTTATTTGGTGAGCGCTGTTTTTGTGTGTATCACACCTCAAAATATAAATGGTATATTTTTTGTGCTCCGCCGGGATTCGAACCCACAACCTTCCATTTACGAGTCAGAAGTGTTAACCACTAGACTACGGACCGGTTAGGAATAGTGTGCAATGGGAAATCTACAACTGCTTCTGCAAGTCCCGGTATTTTCAACGTTAGCATAGCGACTTTATACTGAATGATAAGAAGGCACTTATGTCGATCCTGTGGGTAGTTTTGTTTTATAAGCTTAAAGTCACGTAAGCTGACGTTGAAAATACCAGGACTTGTTGACTGTGACTATGCACATTTGTTCATATTACGTCGACTAATTAAATTGTTAATCTTCTGAAAAAAAATAAAATAGGCTGAAGTGCAAATAAAATAGCAATCCCTTCGGCCTACTAAGCAGTTTTCTACAAGGCTTACACAAATATATGAAAGAATAATCATATTCTACATGAAATGATTTTACCGGACTTTCAATTTATTTGTATTTACTGTCGAAACATGAACACATCCTCACCATTACCTCACTCTTACAACAATTGTTAAATCATTGCGTAAATCTCACCTCGATCGTGTAAATAAAAAATATATAGAATATGCGACGTCACTTCAAGCGAGTGATTTAGTTGTCCTACATTTTTTCGTTGAACACAATCAAGGTGAGTCAAAATGTTCTATATATTAGCGGCACAGGACTCGTCCTGGAGTTTTTTTTTTCGAAAATTCTATCAGTAGGTATGTTATGGAAATACAGAAAATTATATTCTCTGCATGTTCATATATTTATATCTCATTTTAGAAATGAATCGACTCAAGTATTTGTTTGAAATAAAAAAAAAAATGATTGAATATGTATTTAAAAAAATATGTAAGGAATCGTATGGCTAGAGTTGTGGAATGTTACATGAGTACTCACACGCAATTTTTCATTCTTACCATAACCCTCGCATCTCTGTCTGATGAGTCGTTGCATCGTTAGCATCAAGGTTTGCTTCCATTTGAGTATAAACATGCTGTCTTTGTTCTGCGAAGTTCTGCAAATTGATTTGTCTGAAACACAAATGTACAACTAGTTAGCATTGCGCTCAGAAAATCACCAAATCAAAAGGAACTTATTTCATTACTCTGTTGAATATTAGTATTTTATTTTAATTGGAAGATGAATTGCTTGAATAGTAAAAAATGTATAAAATAGGATTAGAAAAATGCTCGATCGGCGATAAAGAACTTGTGGGATTTTTATGTTTTGTGTGCCTATTTTCTGACTCGTAATTTCTTCAGTATTCCTCAATTACATCCATCGTTGCTCGACTATCCTCGTGAAGATCTCTGAGATCTAGATCTCAAATTCATTCATCATCTAATCTAAGTTGCGAATATATATTACATTGGGGATTCACATTATATGCATTCTCCTACAACATAAAACCCAAATCTCAAATTGACATACACCCTGCAACCTTGCCGTCCTTCCCTGAAACAGGGGTGACATTGGCCAAGTGAACCATTTTTTACAGCATGGGTGGTCAGCCGCATACCAACCTATAAGTCTAGGAACATCTATACCTGATAAATTACACATTCCCTAACCGGTGAGAATTGCCTTAGGCTTATTGATCACATTTAACTCTGCCGGTCCCCTAATGTGTGATATATGAAGTGATAGCTCGCTGGCTGGGATGATGTAGAAACGTGGGCTCGGCCGGCCCGTCACCTGCTCCACACCCTAGTTGCTATAGCAGACCACGGCGGACCCAGCAGGGAAATCAATATGAGCTCATGGCGCGTCACCTCTCTCCAGTTCACATATTAACACGGCTCTGTTCAAAACTACGAAAGGAGTGTCCGCTTTCTATCGTTGAAGTTGCTCCTTTACACTTCCCATACATACACACAAGCAGGCATTTGTGCTAGCACGAGAAAATCTATACAGGGGTGACATTGGGAATGATGTACAATTTTTTAATGGGCAGTCAACCTTGCATCTACAGTATTCTGCCAATACAGGTTGCTATCTCCATGGATATATGAATACACGCTGTTCTGGCACACTTCTTTCACTTTCATGGCTCTCTTCGCTCTTTTCTTTTGTTATGCAGATGATATTCATAACGATGAATCTGCAAAGCAGCCAACTCCACTTGGGATAATTTTTCCGCAGAGCCAAGAAAACACAATACAATTCTTAAAATAGAAAAGTTAGTATTTTTCAATGAAATATTTATAAATTTGTTAATTAGAAATTAATTTATTATCAACTATACAAGGTTTATTTGCTGTCTTGTAAAACTATCGAAAATGGAGTTGGCTGGTTTGCAGATTAAGCTATCGATGAGCAATATACCCCGATCACTGGTTTGCTAGAAGGCTGTGCGTAGCTGCTGCTTGTGTAGATCGTCGTGCAAATCTATTAACTGGAGAAATAAATTGAAAATTGTGGATTAATTTCTTACCCATAACATAAAGTGTTATCCATCCAAGTCATCATCATAATCATCATCTATGTTTGCTCATGGATTTTGGTTTAGTATGTAGATTGTACCCCTGCTCCACTGTCATGTCCCGTACCAGCAGTAGACTTCACAAGGAGTTACATACTGCTGTGACAGGACAATATAGCGGCTCAGAGGTCTCGGCCAGCAATGCAGCATTTATCCAACAACTTCTCTTCAACATCACTTTTAATCATACCTGAAACTAGTGTGGTTGAAATCGCGTATCAAGATATAAGCACAGCCATTGGCGGCTTTACTTACAAATCGAGAACAATAGCAGCTTTATATTTTTTACCGTTATATAGGTGCAGCTTTCTCGGGGGATTAAATGAAATTGGCACAATTTTAACACGGCGAACGTATTTGTCAAGTAGGATATCGCTGGACTGTTCGACTGTGTATTTCCTTGTAGATTTCGCGTAATGCTTTATGGTTTATCAATACCCATCGCCCGGCGCTCCGTGTCACGTGCCCCGGGGGCGGCGGCCGCCATTTTGGCATGTCGGCCATGTTTAAAGATGGCCGCGCTCGCCCAGACAGCCGCGTGCATCTCTCCCCCTCCCCCTCCGACAGGGGCTGAGGGAGGGGGAGGGGGAGGCACACACCCACCCCGCAGAAACAACATTCATCTTGTGGAAGAGAGAAATGATATCGATCCGCCGGCGGACAAATTCGCATCGAATTATAAAACACAATATAAACCGCACCAACAAGTAATAGGTACACAACACAACACGACGAGACTTTCCTGACATCATAATGTCAAATCTGCAGGGACAGCTCCACTATTTCAGGCATTTCGTTCAACCCTTTTTATTGCTATTTCCATTGGAATTTTCGTGAACAACTGTTGTCATTGCGACCGGAAAATGGCACTATCTTTAACCTATTTCGTTTGAACTTTTGATTTGTAAGTGACGACGGCACACCGAGCTTCCCAATCTCCCCACTAAATACCGCGTAAATTGGTATCGCGTTTCTATGATTTGCAGAAAGGTTAGGTGTCGTCTTCACCGTTGGATCCTGAGGTCAGTTGTACGTACAGTGTAGCTGCGTGCACACGGTATTTCAGGTTATAAGGGCGCGGCTGCTGGTGGACGCTTGTCTCGCACTGTCTGAGGACGAGTGAGGGATGAAGCCGGGGGGTGGGGGGTGGTAGAGGGGAGGGGGGAGAGGGGGAGGACATGCGCAGTACACGCGCACCACCCCCGGGGACCGCGCGCTTTTCTGATACCAACCCTCTCTGACTGAAACACTCACTGAACGCATCTAGTGATCTATAATAAGCTGCAATGATATGTTTACATTTAAGGCTCATACTCGTATTAAATGCATGCTCACAGACAGGCACACGTAGATTCGCGCCTACACATTCTCAATGCGTGCATACAAATCAACAAAACCTCACATGAACATAAACCTTGCAACTCCTGCCGCTTTTCTCTGAAACCGGGGTGGCATTGGCAAAAGTGAACCGATTTTTACAGCACGGGGGGTCAGCCTCATACCAACCTATCAGTCTAAATCTAAAACCCCCACTTCAACTGGAGTGGTTGGCGTAAGGCCGGCCCCCTTACATGTAAAAATAAATAGGTTCCACTCGCCACATGCGAAACCCTTCGGGGATAATGCGGCAATAAGTTACACTATGTAGTTGTGTATCTTAGTTGCGTTGTTTGCGTTAATTGCCTTTAAGGTATCGATATGTTTGCAACTTAGATTATGCATTATAGTGTTGTGTTGGTAGGGGGGGTTGAGTTACAGACTGTGGTTAGTGGGGCGTGCGCATTCCCCGTCTTGCTGTAAAGACCGAGTTTTCACGCGGGGGGGAGGCGGGGGGAGGGGGCGAGAGAGGGCGCATGCGCACGACGAGCGCAGTGGAGGACAACCAGTCACATTATACCTACTCGGCATCATGCACTCGACGCTAATTAAATAACTTCATGAACTTTAAAAAATAGTTCACTTTGCCAATGTCACCCCTGTGCCAGGGAAAGTTGGCAAAAGTTGTAGGGCTTATACACATTCAGCATTTGCAAGCGCGAACTACACTTGTTTGTTTGTGGGCATGCATTTGAGAACTTTAAATGAATATATCCTTGCAACTTAGACTATAGATGAATAATTGAAATTTTTCCCTAAAGATTAAGGGCCTGTTGCACCAAACTCCAATCAGACAAAAATCAAAATTAAGTGCGATTTCTGCCTTTCAAATCAAATCAAATTTAATGTGTCAATCAAATATTGATTGGAGGCTGGTGCAACAGGCCCTTGATGACGGCTTGAGCTATAATTTTAGTGGAAGCGATTGATGTGAGCTTCAGAGGTCACTTTCTTGAATGATACACAAGCATCACATGTGCTTTCATAAAGTAACCCATCGATAGCCCGGACAATAATATATTATTTTTTTTAATACGAATGTGCGGTCAAACTTATACTGTACTTCAACTCTGTCACCACTCCGCTAGTGGGGGCCCGAGCTTCAGCAGACTGTCCTCTCTTATTTCTATCCTTTCATACCTTATTAATCCATTCATATCTATCACCTTTTTCATACATTCTTTTCTATTACATTCACTCTGCAGTATCCCATCTAAATCTAAGTTGCAAAGATAATATGTATCATTTGAGACTCATATTAAATGCATTCCCACAAGCAGACACGCATAATTTCGCGCTCACACATGCCGCATGTGGACCTACAATATAAAAATCCAATCTCAAATGAACATAAGCCCTGCAACTCTTGCCGACCTTCCCTGAAACAGGGGTGACATTGGCAAAGTGAACTATTTTATACAGTATGGGTGGTCAACCTCATACCAACCTATAAGTCAAGTCCATTATTTCACGATTTCATCAATCCGATAAGCCATACTTTTCTTGGTCTTGCTTTTCCTCTTCTTCTTTTGCATACACACTTTCACCATCCATTCTTTCTACATGTCCACACCATCTCATCACATAATTTTGTACCTTTACTTTCACATCCTCTTTCAACATGCATTTACCTTTCATCCATTCATTCTTAACTATATATCTTCGTTTTTCCTGTCATACTCCTCAAGTTCTTCGTTTCCATCGTACAGACTTTACTCAATTCATTGTAAATAATGGCAAATGCTTCACTTCCATGCGTCAATGTCGGTAACAATTTGTGTCGCTATTCTCAAAGCCATCGTCGGCCGCTTGTTTCCTGTAATTCTTCCAATCGCATCCATCTTTCTCTTTCTCTTATACACTCTTCTCAATGGACTCAAACGTCACACTTGTATGGGACTACGGTCCTTAGCAACCAATATTTTTTTTTAGATTTTAAGAGTTTGGGTATTCACACAGTGAAAATTCATTTTTATGAGAATTAAAAAAAAAACAGATTAATTTTCGCAAATTGAATACTTATTGCACCTCGAGTACTTCGACTTGTTTGCGTCATTTTCAAGAGGAAACTTTTTCGGGAAGCAGGCCGAAAGTAGGTACTCGAGGTGAAATAAATACTCAATTTGTGAAAATAAAACTGTGTTTTTTAAAAAAAAATTATAATTCCTCATAAAAAAATATTTATTTAGGGTCAATGTGGTAACAGTGGATCATGTGGGTACAGTGGATCAGGGCAGTTTCTTCCAGATGAGTAGTTATACAGGGCTATTGCTTACACCCTGGCATGGTGCTCATGTCTGAACATGTCTGGACTAATCAGAGTCCTACTTCAATGCAGCTTGGTTGTACTGAGTAACAAAATGTGTTTCTGACAGTCAAAAGTAAAAATTAAGCTTCGCTTTGTTGTCTTCTTATTTTTAAAGTATTGAAGTTCGGCTAGAAGTTATTTATTTATCCTCATTAACAATAATTCTTCTTCCATTATAACATTACCTCATTACTTTGTTCAAAGTGAAATACATAAATTGCTGCCCCAAAAGAAATTTGTCGAAAGGGTACACAGTGGATCAACATCATAGGTTACATAGTGGATCATCTTACCTGTAAATCTAAATAGATTCCACTCTCCACATGAGACCCTTTGGGAAGAACGCAGAAAGAAGTTACACTATATGTGTAGCATAGTTGCGTTTACCTCGGAAGACGCAGCAATGCCCGTCAATATTCTTGTTACTTCTTCAATGTGTTTTTTTCCTGGATTATCGTCCACTTATTTAGTGTTATTTTGTTCCGTTTGATTAAAATTGGTGTATAACAGAAAAAAATATTTCTGTCTTATACATATGTTTTTTTGAAATAGAAGTAATCTGGCTTTTTATTGTTTGATCCACTGTGTACACCATAGGGTACACAGTGGATCATTTTCCATTTTTCACTAAATGCAAAATATCTCTGTATTTATTGGATAAAAAAGATGGAGCTCTTTGAACAAGTGGTAGGTACTTAATTTATCAACCGTTTGATAAAAGTTGTAAATTGATTGCATTTATACAACAATAATTCTGTGCATTTGAAAAAAAATGATCCACTGTTGCCACACTGACCCTACTTCTCCCTAGAAAGCCTGCCGCGGTACGTCACAATTTTGTCTCATGTGCGGACCTAATTTCTCTCGTCATTTTTCCATGCAAGTCAATAGACGTATTTTAAACACTTCAGTAACTATTGCTCACCTAATGTAGGTATGTTTTACAAGGATTAGTCAGATAATGTATTTATGTATATACTTCTTTTCATCCTGTTAAATAATTAAATATCTATGCAACTTTGATTGTGGATGCTTCTTTCAGATCTATAATCTAAGTTGCTAAGTTGCATTGGCATTTAAGGCTCATATTTAATGCATACCCACACTGTAACTCTGTCGCCATTCCGCTAGGGGTGGCCAGAGCCTCTGCAGAGTTGCCTCCATCTTTTCCTATCCTTACATACCTCTTTCAATTCATTCATATCCATCACCTTTTTCATGCATTTTCTTCTTTTACGCTCACTTTGTATATCCCATTCTTTCACAATCTCCTCAATCTGATCACTCCATACTTTTCTCGGTCGTCCCTTCCCTCTTTTTCCTTTCACACTTTCTTTGTATATATACTTTGTCAGTCTATCATTATTCATTCTTTCCACATGTCCAAACCATCTCATCACATTCTTTTGTACCTTAACTTTCACATCCTCTTTCAAATTACATTCTTTTTTTACCCATTCATTCCTAACTCTATCCCTCAGAGTTTTTCCTGTCATGCTTCTCAAATGCTTCATTTCCACCGTACATACTTTACTCATTTCGCTATCGTTCACTGTTCATGCTTCACTTCCATACAACAAAGTCGGTAACAATATGCCATTGTGTACCGCCATTCTCAGATCCATCGTCAATCGCTTGTTCTTTGCTATTCTTCCTATTGCACCGACCACTTGTTTTCCCTTGCACACCCTATTCTCAAGTTCTCTTGTCATCTTTCCATTCTTCTCAAACATACTTCCCAAGTATCTAAATTCATCCACAACTTCAACTTTCGTACCATTCAACAAAAACGTGCACTCTTCATTTTCATCCGTTCTGTCAAAAATCAGTACTTTCGTCTTACTTGCATTAATTTTCAACTTGTTCACACACAGAGCATGGTTCAGACTAGAGAGCATTGCCTGAAGCTCTGCTGCTGAATCAGCAATTAGTACTGCATCATCACACATCACCACAAGCAGTCATAATTATGTAAGTTCACGCTTACATTATGCTGTGTGTGTACATACAAAACAAACCAAACTTCGCATGAACATAAATCGCCTTTCCCTGAAACGGGGTGGCGTTGGCAAAAGTGAACGAGTTTTTACTGCATCTCAGTCTCATACCAACCTATTAGCCAAGTACACAAAAATTTCGGAGAGTCAACTAAAACACTTAAAATTAAAAACTCAAATAAAAATATCTTCCCGAACTAAGTAGAAGCAAAACTGGGATAAAGTTTATTTTTTCGCTTGTAAGCATTGTGGCATTTTTAACAAAAAAATAGTATTTTGACTAATTTCTTTTTCATGAACCATGGTACTGGCAACAGTCTCACCCGAAGTGCGCAGAATTATTTCCCGCAAGTTGGTGATCTCCAGCTACGTCTCCAGCTTTCTGAGAGTCGTCCCAACCGCCGTAAATGCTATAAGCGCGCGCTGTTACGCCGACCATCAAATCCCTGAAAGGCTGAAGGATGTCCCGACCAGTCCGAACCCCAAATCCTTCGACATGGTGGAGTACTTCTTCCACCGGGCTTGTCAGGTGGTCGAAGACAAGCTGGTCGAGGATATGAAGAGAAGGATGAGCTTGGAAGACAAGAAGAAGAAGGTGAAGGGCATCTTGATGTTGATGCAGTCGCTATGTTATTGTTGGATCGGCACACCCTAAGCATTGTGTATTTTTTTTTTTTTTTTTTTTTTTTTATTCAGGAAAAAAACAACAAATTTCTTCGGATAATTACAATAACATCAGTAGATTAATAAATAATTGAAAAAATTGTCTACATTTTCCGTTAATAACAATAATATTAATATTAATAATAACAATAACAAAATCATTGAATCTTCAAAAAGCAATTGACACTTTCATAAATAAAAATATCAACATACATGCACATATACACACCTCCATACATCCACACATCATGATCACATTTTATTAACTATGTGTTTAAACAATTAAATATTAATATCATACACAGCAATAAAGAAATCCTCATAGTAGCACTTACCCACGAGAACAATACAAGCCCCGCTTTCAAATATCAAATTTAGTTGGATAACTGTAAAAACTATGGTAGTGACACTGTAAACAAGATGGTAATTCCATTACCACAAACTCAGCAATGCTTTTTTGAGTTCATTAAAATCAAGGTTAAATATATCAGCATGGACAGAGAGTACGGTATTGTAATATTTACAGGCCCTATAATAAAAATCATTTTTCCTATAATTGGTGTTAGGGATGGGTATATGAAACGTAGATTGAAGTCTCGTTCTACTTGGTATAGTGTAATAGAGACCTGATATCAATTCGTATTCTTATTCGTATTCGATATCGTATTCTTCCATATACTCATAACACTTACCGCCGTATTCACTGATCCCACTAACACTTCCCTTACACCTCACTAGCACTCAGAATAGTTTTATTTATACACATGGTAAATAAATAAAAACTGATCCAAGCGCTCGTTAGACGGCGGTTGGGACGACTCTCAGAAAGCTGGAGACTTGGTTTACATGGCACGCCGTCCAGCCGCAGCGGAGATTGGCGATCAGCGACAGCTACAGTTTCGCAAACACGTTCGGCTGCAAAGTGAATTAAGTTCCGCGGGCGTGCGAGCGGGAGGGAGAGATGCGCGTCGCGGCGCGTGTGAGGGAGGCGGCGAGATGGAAAATCAATTTTACACTGTTACAATGCCAGGCGAGCCCCATGCCCACCAGCGTAATTAAACCCTATTATGTCTGTCCCTTGACTTACACGTTGGTATGAGGCTGACCACTAATCTAATCTAAGTTGCAAAATATAATATGTAACATTAAAGATTCACATCATATGCACTTTCACAAACAGACATGCACAAGTTTGCGCTTAAACATGCCGCATGTGGTCCTACAATGTAAAAACCCGAATCTCACATGGACATACACCCTGCAACTCTTGCCGACTTTCCCTGAAAACAGGGGTGACATTGGCAAAGTGAACCATTTTTTACAGCATGGGGGTGGTCAGCCGCATACCAACCTATAAGTCAAGGAACATACACAACAAATTACATTTTTAAAAATTCAACAAACTATAACATGCATGGACATCAAAAACTAACAGAAAACAAATTCTTTTTAAAAAAACCCTAACCACCAACATCACAGATACACCGCCATTTCTTTCTGTCCTTACACACTTCTTTCATTTTCTCCAGAGTTATAACCTTCTTCACACAGGCTCTCCTTTTATTATGACTCTGGATATTCCATTCATTCGCAATTTCGGAAAATTGTTCCATCCATACCTTTGTTACAGAAAAAGTTGACGGCTTGCAGGGTAGGGTTCATGTAAAGTTCAAAAAAAAATTGACAGTACACATGCAGCATTCGTGAGAGTGAACTTACACGTCCCTGCATGCATTTGATATTGTTATGATTTTACTGGGATTCTCTTTTAATTAAACTGCAATTATTTATTTTAACAGAATTTATTTTACACGGTTTGATTCACAATTCACAATTGTTGATAATCTCTGCGTATATGGTATTCACGTCCAAATATTGGTAGCAAATGATCCCTCTCCGCACCATTGCAGTCTCTATATACAGGTACCTACTACGGTAGATCATTGCAGTCGAACATCGGTAGGTACCGAATATCGGTAGGTACCGAATATCGGTAGGTACCGAATATCGGTAGGTACCGAATATCGGTAGGTACCGAATATCGGTAGGTACCGAATATCGGTAGGTAGGATCTACCGTGGTGATGAGCACCATAAATGCTCAGGAGTGATAGTCCAAGATTCTAAATCCCACCGTTTTTTTTTTGTCATAATGATTGCGCCTGGTTGCTAGGCAATCCCTGAACCTTTATTAATCAAGTCCTATATATTTTTTTGTGAAATTTTAGAGAGCAACGAGAGCACTTTTGAATGCCAAAACTTATGGTTGTACAGCTTCACAAAGGAGATATACTTACATGCACTTGTCCGGTCGATAGCTCAGTTGGTAGTGTGCTTGCGATCCATGCCGAGAGCTTGTGTTTAAATCCCACCTAGGGTGTCGGAAATGATTTCCCGTTTCGGTGTTTATATAAAACCAAAAAAAAAAAATGGCAAGGTTTACTCAATCTTCACAAAAAATGTGTACCAGCCCCTGAGGTAGCTGGGAACCCCTCACTTGAAATGAAATGTTAAAACATAAACCCTTACCTATAAAAATATAAAGGTTCCACTCGCCACATGTGACCCCTGTGGCGAGAACACGGCAGAAAAATACACTATATGTTGTTATGTTTAGATTCAAAGGTATCTCCATGATACTTACTTCCGGCTAGCTCTCATCAGCATCACTCTCAGGGCGTGGGGTTCTTTCTTTCGGTTGCTTACTTGTACTCTGGGAAGGGTTTTATAATTAAAAGATAAGCTTAACATGAACAAATAAGGGTTTATTTACTTTACTAATATGGGGGGAAAAGGGAAAATAAGAGAATGGCCAGACCTACATCTTTTCACTGAAACACTCCCTATTCTGTTGGCGGGATTCCCCAACTGAATGGCCTGGGGCAGCGCCCCAGGCTAGCGGTGGCTACCGAGGCGGACGCCTCCACACGTTGGAGCCCTTGGGTGGGCGCTCCTATGCACTATGTCTCCTATGCCTCTGGTCCACAAGGCGGGTGCCTTGTTGGCAGGAAATCCAAGTAGATGGGGAGGAGGGAGCTCCATTGTAGTGCCCCCTCTTGCACCGCTTGGTGCTTGGTCGCTGACGTCTTAATCGGTTGACATCTTGCCGGGAACTAATGAACGACGGCCCGATTAGTTCACACGGCGCAGTTCGGCCGCTTCCGTGACCGTTCGGCTCCGTTCGGCCCACAAACACACACTGCACACTTCGAGAATGTTTCTTTATATGTTATTTAGTAAAATAACATAACAATGTGTGGCTTAGTTGCATAAGGTGTAAGTATACCTTTGTAGTGAAGATGTCCCTGGGGAGTGTAGATCACAATTAGGGGCTTCCTTATATAATGCCGACCATTTGGTAGACTTTAAGGTGCCGAGGCTACCCCGTGTTACTAAATCTAGATCTAATCTAAATCTAAGTTGCAAAGATATAAATCATTTGAGATTCATATTAAATGCATTCCCACAAGCAGGCACGTATAAGTTCGCGCTAACACACGCCGCATGTGAACCTACAGTATAAAAACCCAATCTCAAATGAACATAAGCCCTGCAACTCTTGCCAACCTTCCCTGAATCAGGGGTCTAATCTATCTAATCTAATCTAAGTTGCAAAGATATGTTACATTGGAGATTCACACTACATGCATTCTCACAACCAGACACGTATAAGTTCGCGCTTGTACATGCCTCATGTGAACCTACAACATAAACACCAAATCTCAAATGGACATACAACCTGCAACTCTTGCCCTCCTTCCCTGTAACAGGGGCGACATTGGCAAATTGAACCATTTTTACAGCATGGGTGGTCAGCCTCATACCAACCCATAAGTCAAGGAATACAAGCAATTAATTACATCCAGTTATAAAAAACAATTTTAAAATTAAAATACAATTATTGTAAAATGAAAGTCACTCCCTCACTTTTACATTATTATTTATTTAAAAAATTAAAATTAAGTACAGTGTAAAATATAATTAAAATATTAGGAACAAAAGTTTATTTAAATTTATCTAAGGGCAGACCGCGCGCAGAGAAAACAATCAAACTTTCCTGTCAAATGATACGCTGGCAGGGTGGGGGAGTCTCTGGGGGTCTGCTCACTACATGGTGCTCCGGGGTAGGGCGTGCTTTAGTCGGCCCGCTCCTTGCCTTGCTCCTTGAGCTTCAGGGCCGCCTCGTTCATCACCTTGTACAGCTCGATCAGCTCCGCGTTCATCACATACCTGTTCTCCTTCTTCCTCACATCAACAAACTGCAAAACCACAAATACAAGCAATCAGTTTGCTGGTTTACTTAAAAATTATACTGTTCCTTGTGCGCTATCAAGAGATTGCAGCATTTTGCCAGTGGTCCAAACTGTCAGGATAATATAGTTTAATCTTATCTAATCTAAGTTGCAAAGATATTATGTAACATTGGGGATTCACATTATATGCATTTACACAAGCAGACACTTAAAACTTTAAAGCGCTTAATTAAACATGCCGCATGTGGACTTACAATATAAAAACCCAAATCTCAAATCAACATACACCCTGCAACTCTTGCCGACCAATCCTGGAACAGGGGTGACGTTGGCAAAGTGAACCATTTTCTACAGCGTGAGTGGTCAGCCGCATTTATTTGGTAAGCGCTGTTTTTGTGTGAATCACACCTCAAGAGCCCTCTGCAAGCTTGGTCGTCGCGATAGAGAGTGCCAATTCTCAAGCAAGACCCAGTTACTGTAAAGCTGGATGGATCTTTGGTGATTGGTCTTTGGTAGAGGAATATAATGTTTTCACCCAGCGAAGTGCGTATTTAAAAATATATTTTTTTGTGCTCCACCGGGACTGGAACCCACAATCCCTTCCATTTACGAATTTCAAGCGTTACCACTAGACTACAGAAGATATGTGTCAAATAGCTTCACAAAAAACCTGCTTATTTTTGCTTTAATTGTGTAGGTACAGTTGGAATATTTTAAATGAAAATGAAAGGGGGATCTAGAATCTATGTTTAAATGGGTCTGAATCTGGCCAAAAGACATGCATGCCATTTCTAAGTTCATGAATTGACATTAGAATTAATTATTATTGTCACAGAATGATGACGTGTATGCATACCTTGTTGTAAGGCGCATTAGCCAGATCCATGGAGTCTCCAGGTGTTCTGCCATCAGCATAGTGCGAGAGCCTGTACAACAAAAACATACTCAATAAGTCAACTGAGCATGCTGACCAGCTATCATCTGAGTTGCAAAGTTTATTACATTTAAGATCTATATTAACCACACATAGACGTCAAGTGTAATTCATTGGTTTATTTCAGATAGTTGGTCTGCACCCCAGTGGTAGTAAATCTAAATCTAAATCTAAGCTGCAAAGATATACATCATTTAAGATTCATATTAAACGCATTCCCACAAGCAGACATGTATAATTTCGCGCTAACACATGCCGCATGTGGACCTACAATATAAAAACCCAATCTCAAATGAACATAAGCCCTGCAACTCTTGCCGACCTTCCCTGAAACAGGTGTGACATTGGCAAAGTGAACCATTTTTTACAGTATAGGTGGTCAGCCTCATACCAACCTATAAGTCAAGGAATTAGTAAATAATAAATATAGTATCTATAATAATAATCTATAATCTAAGTTGCAAAGATATATTCATTTAAAGCTCTCAGATGTATGCCCACAAACCAACAAGTGTAGTTCGCGCTTACAAATGCTGAATGTGTACTTACAAATAAAATCCAAACCTCAAATGAACATAAGCCCCACAACTTTTGCCGACCTTCCCTGAAACAGGGGTGACATTGGCAAAGTGAACCATTTTTTACAGTATGGGTGGTCAGCCTCATACCAACCTATAAGTCAAGGAATATGAATAATAAATTACATTTAAATATAAAAAAGAACAAAACCTTACAAAGAAATCTATACAAAAAAAGTCAAAAATTTCCTATGCAAAAAATGTAGCAAATGAATACACCAACATTAGAAATCAACATTGCAGATTAGCCGCCACTTCTTCCTGTCCTTGCATACTTCTTTCATTTCATCCAGAGTCATAACCTTTTTCATACAAGTCCTCCTTTTATTATGACTCTGGATATCCCATTCATTCGCTATTTCAGAGATTTGATCCTTCCATACTTTTCTCGGTCTTCCTCTACCACGACATCCATCTATTCTAGCAACATATACTTTCTTCGTCAATCTTTCATCACTCATTCTCTCCAAGTGCCCGAACCATCTTAACATACTTCTTTTAATCTTCACTTTCACACTTTCCCTTACACCACATTCTTCTCTTACAAAATCATTCCTCACCCTGTCACTTCGTTTTTTCCCAATCATACTTCTTAGATAGTCCATTTTTACTGTATGGACTTTACTAATTTCCCTTTCACTCACCGTCCAGGCTTCACTTCCATACATCAAGGTTGGCACTAGTATACCACCGTGCACCGCCAATCTAACATTTTTTGAGAGATTTTGGTTCCTGGCGATGCAAGCGGTCGCACCCAGTACACACCTGCCTTTCATTATTCTTCTTTCAAATTCACCGGCCATTCTTCCATCTTTTTCAAACTTACATCCCAAATATACAAACTCATTTACAACATCAACATTCATTCCATTAATTTTAAATTCATAATTCATATTTTCATCATCTCTTTCAAAAATCAAAACTTTCGTCTTTCTTGCATTCAACTTCAAATTATTACCTTTCAAAGCTTCGTTCAATCTAGAGAGCATCATTTGCAATTCCACTGCTGAATCAGATACAAGGACTGCATCATCCGCATACAGTAGAACGCTTACTTTGCTCTCTCCTATCATCAATCCACAATCATCAAGTCTAGCATCTCGAACACACTTGTCCATGACTATGTTAAATAGCCATGGGCTCATCACACATCCTTGCCTTACACCCTTAAAAACTTCAAACCATTCACTATACTCACCATCAATACGAATGCAGGCCATACTATTCTCATAGTTCGCATGCACCGCATTGAGTAGAGCTCCATTCACTCCGTATGCTTTCAAAACATCCCACAACATACCTCTGTCCACTGAGTCAAAAGCCTTTTCCAGATCCACAAAGGCCGTGAATAGTTTCCCCCTCACCGACAATTGTTTTTCAACAAGTTGTCGTAGAGTGAAAATCTGATCAACACAGCCTCTACCGGCCATAAAGCCGGACTGTATATCGGAAACCCTTTTGCTAGTAGTCAGAATCACATTTTTTATAATCACCTTACAGAAGACTTTTCCTGGTATACTGAGTAGACTGATTGGTCTGAAGTTCTGACAGTCTTTTTTGTCCCCTTTACCTTTGTAAATGGGAACAATGACTGCCTTCCTCCAATCCATCGGTACTACTCCTGCATTCACACATAGCTTACATAATTCAAACATCCAATCTATCACACATTCACCTCCTGCTTTCAACATTTCACCATTTATACCATCAAACCCAGCAGACTTCCCATTCTTCAGACGTGAAATAGACACTTTCATTTCTTCTTTCAAAATCTTCAATTCATTCTCTTCATCTGTCTGTTCATAAATTCTTCTTTCACCCTGGCCAAAAATTTCTTGAAAATAGTTTTTCCATCTCTTGCATACTTCTTCATTCTCCCATACCATCTCACCGGCAGCACTTTTGACTCCCGGAGTGGTCAATGCAGAAGATTTATTTCTATCCGCATTGATCCACCTCCAAAATTCCTTCTTACTGTCGGTGAAACTTTTGTTAATCCTTTCATCAATCTTTCTTTGTTCATTCATCTTGCTTTCATAAATTATAGTCTTCGCCATTCTCTTAGCTATCTTATATTCGTCTTCTAGCTTTCTATCATTTCTATCATTCAGACAATTTTCATAACACTTTTTCTTAACTTTCACAGCTTCTTTCACTCTATCATTCCACCAGGCATCTCCTTTCAATTTTCCACCTTTCGTTACCCCACATACTTTTTTAGCACATTCAATCATTCCTTCCTTCAGATCTTTCCACATGCTTTCAATATCTTTTCCACACACATTCTTCTCAAGTTCATTTACACTTAAAATTTTGTGGAGCTCTGATACATACTTCTCTTTCACATTTTCTTCATTCAGCCTTTCTACTTTTATTCTAGTCATTCTTACTTGCTTCTTGCGTTTCTTCTTTCTTACTTCACCAAGCATTATTTTAGCACATAAGAGATAGTGATCACTGCCTATTTCAGGCCCGCGGTAGACACGGCTATCTCTTACGGCTCCTCTCAATCTTTCATCCACACAGATATAGTCAATGATTGTGCGACTTCCCACAATCTGCCTCGTGTACAGATGCACATCCTTATGCCGAAACCAAGTATTCGATGCAAAAAGACTGTGCTCCGCACACAAAGCAATCAGATGTCGCCCATTATCATTGACTACACCTCTCCCACCAGGACCAATAATTTTCAAACATTCATCCCTCTGCGCACCTATCCATCCATTCATATCACCTAAAATTACAATGTTTTCATTCTTCTTCCTTTCATGCACAACCGCATTCAGCTCATTCCAAAAACTCATTCTCACCTCCATACACTCTGAATCAACAGGAGCATAACAGGTCACCAAGAAAAGTTTCAAACTGTTAATTTTGAATTTAACAACCAAAATCCTGGGAGAAATTCTTTGGTAACCCGCTATGCATCCCTTCACACACTCACTCACAATTACACCTACACCCTGCCTTTCATTCCCATCTTCCACACCTGACCAAATATACAATTCACCATTCGCTAATACTTTCTCACCATTCCCTTTCATTTTTGTTTCTGTCACACCCATTACTTTTATTCGTTTCTCTTTCATTACATTCATAATTTCTTTCTCCTTGCAATCATTCATCTTCCTTACATTCCATGTCCCGAAAACCCATTCATTCTTTCTATGAAAATTAGTGGTGGCATTTCCACAATGTACAGATTTAAAATTATTGTTGGTGGCCATTGCTACAAAACAAAATGTTAAGAACTAAAGTGAGTTTAAAAATACAAATAAAAAATACAGCTATAAAACATAAAATTAAAACAGAATATAGATTGTCCATATAAAAGTGTAAATTGTCCATTTCACGTCTTCTGCCATGTTCATCAGGTAGGTATTACAGGTAGGTAGGTAGGTATACAATTTTGATTTTTTATTTCTTCTTTCCATTAATTTTGTTCTTGTTCCAAATTATTCAAAAAAAGTTGAGGTTATGTTTCAAAAATGTTTCTTTAAAAAATTTATCGTAATTATTGTCTTTTTAAAAACCTCCCATCCATCCACAAATGTCAATTTCAGTTGTCGAATTTGGACGAAGGCTGCGTGTACAATGTGATTCCCGAAATAATAGATTTTGAAAAAACTGTGTAGCACTCACGGCCAATTTTACATTTCAATTTTTTCCACAAATAAGAGATTTTTTGTTATAATTTATGGCCAATAATCACAAACACTTTATGTTCCTCAATTTAGAGTGGATTTATGTTAATTTTGTTGACCCCATTGCCGAATTATAAAACTTTAATTCTTGTTGGAAAAAAAAACGCTTCCTAGTGATTTGACAGAAACAAGTGAATTAGTATAATAGTAAATAATATCTATAATCTATCTATAATCTAAGCTGCAAGGATATGTTAACATTTAAGGCTCATATGAAATGCATGCCTACAGACAGGCACATGTAGGTTCGCGCCTACACATTCTGCATGTGTGCATACAAATAAAGAAAACCTCACATGGACCTTGCAACTCCTGCCGCCGTTCCCTGAACCGGGGTGGTATTGGCAAAAGTGAACCGATTTTTAGAGGACGGGTGGTCAGCCTCGTACCAACCTATCAGTCAAGGATATAATAGTAAATAATAAATATTAGATTAATGAAATGGATCATGTAGGCACTCACTGCAGCTCGCTCCTGGTGTGGACGAACGCTACCATGAACAAGGGCACAGCCAGGATCACCCCGCCGATGATGAACAGGAGAGGGAAGATCTGCAACAAGCAATGTTAATCTTCAATGCATTGCTTACACGTACTTGGGCCCTGTATTTTCAGCGTAAGCTTATGTGACTTTAAGCTGAAAAAGCTACCCACACAATAAAGTTGACCGGTCCGTAGCTTAGTGGTAACACTGCGGACTCTGAATGGGAAGGTTTTGGGTTCGAATCCTGGCGGAGCACAAAAAATATACCATTTATATTTTCAAATTTGCTCTTCGCTGGGTTGAAAAATTCATAAACCTTTAACAATGACTGGTCGCCAAAGGTCCATCCAGCCTTACAGCAACTGGGTCTTGCTTGAGTATTGGCGCTTTGTAGCGACGACCAAGCTCGTACACCTCTGCGGCACTACGACAAGTGTCATAAACCCCTAGAGTCCCCCTCATTAAGCAAAAGGATGATTTCTTCCATGTATGTAATGTGTGTTGTGTGTGTTGTGTTGCAGTGGTGCTGGTGTGGGAGTGGGAGTCCCTGGGCTGGAGGCGGGCGTGCTGCTGGAGCACCACGTGGCACAGCAGCAGCAGCAGCAGCAGCAGCATGTCACCCTGGACCCTCACCACCACCTGGCTGCCCTGCACCACGTAGCTCAGCAGCAGCAGCAGCACCAGCAGCAGCAGCAGCAACAGCAGCAGCAGCAACAGCCCAATGGTGAGGCAATTACACTAAGTCACGTTCATGAATACATTCCCACAACAGGTAGTTACAAACTGCTGCAGGTTACACAACTTTGTACGGGTGCGGAATAGAATGCAATGTGCTATCATCCCGTAAATTTACATTACGACAATTTTGACGATCATCAATTTTTAAAATTAAAACCAAGTTGGTGTGATTGCTCAGTCCTCCTCGTACTGATTCTGTTCCTACACTTCCATCCTGGGAGGAATATTACAGAATGCTTCTGCAAATATAATTGTAAGATCTAGCTGCTGAAGTATCAAGCTGATTCTAGATCCTACATGTTCACCCGCTAATGAACTATTATACAGAGATCAAAGTTCCTGATGCTAAAACAATGCTGGGATGTGCTCCTTGCTGTTCCCTGCAATATACACAAATATATTGTGCAATAAGCTGGTGCTGTGTTTGCAGGTGGCAGTCACTCCAGCTCGTCAGGTCGCTCCACCCCGAGTGGGCCGGGAGGCGGCGTGGCGGTGTCCCAGCAGGCCGCTGCCCAGGCCCCGCCCCCGCAGGGTGCCGCCTCCCCCGCAGACCCCGCCCCCGGCAAGCTGTTTGTAGGCGGGCTCTCCTGGCAGACCAGCAGCGACAAGCTCAGAGAGTACTTTGGCATGTTTGGTAGTGTCACTGATGTGCTCATCATGAAGGACCCCGTCACACAGGTACTGCTCATCCCACCTCACAACCAGCACACTTGTACTAACTATTGACCCAACTCTAAATAACTGTTGAACCAGTTCTCATATTCTCGTGGTTATTGTCTTGGAGTAACTGATCTTCACAAGACACCAAGAGGGCTTTTCAGACATAACGCATTCTGCCCGGATTGTCTATAGGTTACCGGATAAATTGTGTGAAAGCTTTCATACATGTCCATACTGACTGCCGACCCAGAGCTGGAAAAAAAGAACATAAACAAACCGGGCAGTCCGGGGTGTATTGGTTGAGAGGGTGAACATTTGCATGCAGACTGAAGACGTGAAGACTGGTCTAGCCTTTCAACAAATGGATGCTTTTCTTTCAACATGCTTACAAAACCCTCGCTCACGTCTGATGATAGCATAACAGATTGTTGTTCATGATGTGAAAATGGTTAGTTGGGAGATGTGTGAGTTTTTAGTTGTAGTTGATTAAGGTTAAATACTGAACGCCTTCTGGTGTCTGTGTTGATAAACGCTAATAACATTATTTATTTACAGCAAGTTGTAGGTACGTACACTGAAGGCAATGTTGAACTTGACATTGTGGTTTTTGAATCAATACGCTGTCATTTTGACTCGCATTGGTGTATTTTGCAATAGTTTGTTAAGGGAATGTTGTCTGTCAGCACTGCTCTATGGATAACGCTCTCTTAGGCGACCAAAGCACAAAGCTATGTCTCGAGGACACAAACACACACACATCGGCAAAACATCAACCAACCAATTTATGATTTGTGAGTAACCTACAGCATTACCTACTAAGCCATCATGTGGGGCAGTACCTACCTCCTAGCTTACAACTAATAGAAGACATTATTTTTTTGACTTTTGTACATAGAAAATATCAAATTGGGAACGGGAACTAGCTTTTGTAGCCGTTTGCCATTTATCTGCGTAGCCTTTACACCTCATATACTCACTAGCCGATCAGGAAAGTTTTTGTTGTTTGTAACTAATTGAATTTTAGCAAATTTTGGGTGCTAAGGGTAGATTTTAAAAGTGTAATTTCTTAGTTTTCAAAAATTTACTTTATAAAAATATTCATCAATGTAGATTTTCTTTTTAATCATTTCTTTCAGATGTTTTTATTTTTATTTTGGTTAGATATAAGAATTTATTTCACCGAGGGTAATAATTGTCTATATTTCTATTTGTAATTAAAATGTTATGTTGTAATTAAAAATTATGATCCTTAGATGAGGTGTGAACATAAATTTAGATTAAAAACGTTACGTTAAAATGAACCTTTTGTCGTTTTATTTATGGGCCAAGTTTCCATTGTATGCCCAGATGAAACAGCTATCTGTCAGATAATCAATTGTTATTTTGGCAATTAGCTGTTGTAAATCTGAACAGTGAATGTAACCTCCCCGCTCTGTAATATTCTATTTGGTAGTTATTTTTTAAACACAAATTATTCTGTAGGCACCCATTATAACAAAATTAACAAAACCATTTACTCATGAGACCTAGAATGTGATTTTTCTTTAAATCTAAATACCTACATAGAACATACTATACACATCTCAAGGCTTTGCCAAACAGGAAGCGTTTGAAACACGCGTCTAGGCGCTAAAAGCGTCCCGGCTTATAGCGCTGCGCTGTATTGTACTGAACATGTGTACACCTGTCAAACAGAGCAAACAGTCTCCTATTGTATTTTGTTAAATAAAAAAAACTTTGACACCGGGCGTTATTTTATGTCAAATGTAAAAATGTTTCCTGAAAAATTGGTTGAATGCGTTAAAAAATAATGTTAATAATACTAATAAATTGACAATATTTTTAGTGCCGTTTTGTGAATTCACTGCAAGGGCACTGCAGAGCCATAGCCCCTCCTGAACAAGCATGTCTTCAATCCTGACTTAAATGCACTTGTACTCTCCACAGCTCTCAGCTCGTGTGGTAAGGCATTCCACAGCAACTTGTAATGCAATGTTGCTTGTAAACAAGGAACAGTGCATTCAAAAATGTTTCCACGAAGACAAAATTTTGCCAGATAATGCTTAAAGCAGCAACATCTTCATCTGAGTCGCGAACATCTTGACCAGTGACAACGACTGAATAACGGTCAAAGCTGTTCAAATACAAAGTAGGCGACGTTACGGCGCTGACGCCTTGACGCTCGCTAAAAACACTTCCTGTTTGATGAAGCCTTTAGATAATAATTATTTAGGCGTATACTTTGCAATGACTGCAGTATTTTGGATTATTACATAGCTAACATGATTGACGACACTTTAGTTCTAATGATTTGAAGCTTAGGATTTACTTTCTATTATAAATATTTCATCTTTCCATGGTTTACTGTTAATATTGTGTACTTTTTAAAGTAATGTTTTTTTTTCAGATTGTAATTAGCTAATGTCCCTAACAAATGTATTTATCAATACTTTAAATTTTTTTTTGGCAAATTGGTCACTAAGTTTGTTTGGTACGGATTGTCTATCTTGTTATGCAAATACAGGCCAACTTATTTTGCGAGAACAAGCGATGAAGTAGGTATATTTCTGAGGTGTATGCCCTTTTCAGTTCATTTCATTCAATGCATTATAAAAATGTAATAGGGAGGATTTGTTTTTCTATTTTTCAGTTAACCCCTGTAAACAAATCCTTTAGGAAGTTATTAATGTTATCCGAGGAGTTGAGGACCATTGACTTGTGATTTCTTTATAGTTATTTGTTTGTTGTTTGAGTATTTTCTTGAGGAAGAATGTGTCCAACATGCAGCTGCATATTGCCTCCTAGGCTCTTGTGTAATGTGTTGAGGTAGACTTGGTTTGCCATAGTGTAGCCAGCTAGCTGGGTTCAGGGATGTTGTGCTCCAGGATGTATTGTTCCTGACTAGCTGTATGTGCCACTTGCCTGTAGGGTGTTGAGGTGGCAGGGCCTGGATGTAGTGTCCTGTTGGGTGATGTTTTACATTGTATTGACTGTGTTGTGTCTGTTTCTGTCAGCGGAGTCGTGGTTTTGGCTTCATCACATTCTCGGAGCCGCACAGCGTGGACAACGTGCTCAAGGTGCCCATACACACGCTGGACGGGAAGAAGATCGACCCCAAGCACGCGACACCCAAAAACAGGCCCAAGCAGGCCTCCCGGACCAAGAAGATCTTTGTGGGCGGCGTCAGCCAGGACACTAGCAACGACGAGGTCAAGGCTTACTTCAACCAGTTTGGTAAGGTGGAGGAGACGGTCATGTTGATGGACCAACAGACCAAGAGACATCGCGGGTTTGGTTTTGTCACGTTTGAGAACGAGGATGTGGTTGATCGAGTGTGCGAGATTCACTTTCATACCATCAAGAACAAGAAGGTGGAGTGCAAGAAGGCCCAGCCCAAGGAGGCGGTGTCGGGGAGCAGTGCAGGTCTGCTGGGCAAGCGCCTGGCAGCCGCTGCAGTGGGGGGCGTGGGAGTGGGCGGGGCCGTGCTGCGCCCCCCTCCTGCCCCGCTGGCCGTGGCGCACGCGCATGCGCAGGCCGCGGCCGCTGCAGCCGCTGCCGTGGCGTACCCCAAGCTGCTGTACCCCTCAGCCGCCGCCCTGGCCGCCTATAGGTACTCCCCCTACCCGCAGCCGCAGCCGCAGCCCCAGGCGCAGGCTGTGCCCGCACACACCCAGTACCATCCCTACCAGCTGGCCGGGGTAGACATGTCCAGCTTCCAGGGCGTGGACTGGGCCTCCATGTACGGCATGGGCATGTACGTCTAATGCCTCAACCGACCCTGACCGACGACACAACACCCCGTACACATAGAGAGTCATGGGGAATACACAGCTCTCTGATCATGGAATCAATGGCATTTGAATTGTTCCATCTACCACCTGATGTGGCGTTACCACACAAGCATAGATTACATACACATGGCGTGTATGTCTTCATGTATATGTATGGGTGTGTGTGTAAGGATATGACTAAGTGTGTAGATGAGCCCCAGCCATCTGAGGCAGGGATGCTCGGGGATTACAATATTTTTTTAATGTTAAATGTGTGCACTCCTTGCAGAGTCCTATTACCTACGTATGTTATCTTCTAATGATAATTATTCCTGATAATAATAAATGAATAAATACTATGTAATATCCACTTGGGTTGTGAAGTTGCAACTAAATATTATAATAAACATTTCAATATTTTGTTGGCAACATGCTCAAGAGAATTGTTTGTTTTGGCGACCCTGTCATTAAATCTTTATAACATGTTTGTGCCATTCTACTTCTTAAATACTTAATTTTAGCAAATAATTTACTTTGTTCAAAATTATCATCACCGGGCGTGCATGAGCGGAGCTATTCCTCCTAGCTCCCTCAGAGATGCATAGTTAAGATTTGATGGCACGTTTAGGGTGTAACGAGGATAAATCTTGTTGCGCTGACGAGGCAGCTTAATTTTAAAACCCGCCCTTGCTAGTTACTAGGGAACGGCAAGTGGTGTTATTTCCCTCCTATTTGTTTAATCTGCGTAGTATTATTTTTCTCATTAGCTCTTAGGTATTTTAGTTTTTATTCTGATGAACAATCTTGCCCCACGATTAACAGTTGTTTTAATTGAAACGGCCACACTCGTAATGATTATTTACCCACTTAACGATTATTGTACTTAATTATTTTTAACTCGTTAGTTTCCCTTAGCCGTGAGATTTACTGGTTTTCATTGTTCCCCGCCAATGTATTTTAAAACAAATACTATACGACTCGAATAGCAATACTCAATACATATTCATAAATAGACAATATTATTATATATATTATATGATTACTTATATACTGAAGGAGAAAATGCTAATTTTCCTTTTTTTAAACTGAAACAATAAGTAGGATAGAGTCCGCAATATGAGAGCAGTATTAACAAAAGCAACACACACATGTTAATGTTGATATCCTGTCTGTGACACCAGATATTCATCCACCAAACTGTGCTCATACATATCTCTCATCTATCAAGCATATCTCTTCTGGGCAGGTTGATCTTTGGAAGGGTTAAACCTCTTCTTTGGTGTTGGAACGCTGTACACTTGACTGGGTACAATTTAGTATTGAAAATTCCTGCCATCTTTTTTGTTTGTATGGGAGAGAAAGAAGTGTCTCAAAGGCTTGTGTTGGATCATCAAAATGGTCAGAAACAAGCTCACTTTCCCTTGATTTTGAGTGTGTATAGCTGACATTAGACCGGTCCGTAGTCTCTTGGTAACCCTTCGGACTCGTAAATGGATGGTTGTAGGTTCGAATCCCGGTGGAGCACAAAAATATATATCAATTATATTTTCAAATATGCTCTTCGCTGGGTTGAAAAATTCATATACCTTTACCTAAGACGGGTCACCGTAGGTCCATCCAGCCTTACACCAACTGAGTCTTGCTTGAGAATTGGCACTTTCTAGAGCTATGACCAAACTCGTAGAGGACTCCATACAAAAGCGCTCACCAAATAAATCATCCTAATGTTATGATTATTTCCTGACAGCTTGTTGCAGAACATGACACACAGTTTGGTGATGCGATGGTCTGTGTTATTTTTAAATATAAAATGAAAGCAAGTGATATGTAGGTACCTACTGTGTCAAAACGTATTCCTACTTGTTTGGTATTAATTATTGACGTGAAAAATGACTTAATCTCATTACTATAGTGATTGATAATTTAAGTTGTTTGCTTTAGCTGTAAACTTTTGCCTATTTTGCCTGTAGAGTTACACTTATTGTTGATATGATAGGTTATTGTGATGGGAGGAGGGGCGGGGCAGCGTGCGGGGTGCGGCCCCCACCCGAGGGAACTAGTATTATTATTCAAGTATTCGTTTTTAAGATATTTTAGTTTTAACTCCAAAACAAGACTGCATTATATGAATGACGGATCAGGTAGAGATAGGACCCATTACACACACAGGAGGAGTGCCCTTCAATAGAACAAACAAAACCAATAGCTGCATTCACGTTTTTTACATTTTCCTTAATGTTTCTTGCCAGCTGTATAAAGTTTGTTGATTTACCTCACAGATGACCACAAGTTAGCTTGCCTCTCGATATGCTTGTCATTTTACTTATTGTTAGCATAAGTTAGCTATAATTTCCAGTATTGAGGTATGTTTTAAAGTATCGGCAACTATTTTATTTAACGTTTAGTACGTATCCCTAGGTGTGTTAGGCCTAAGTTATGATACATAATATTGTTTAGCAACAACGTGATGCTTAGGTAGGCGCGCTGTCCCTTCTTGTATTTTAGTTTTTAATCTCGTTCCCCTTTAGATGCGTAGGTTTTGGATCTCAACAATAATGATTTCTTATTGTAGCACTTATCTTTTATTTGCGTGTGTGTCTGTACTTAATGTCATGTGGGTGCCCGGAGCCCGGTGAATGTTCAAATTCCAATTATTTCATTCACTTTCCACTTTACGTCATTATTAAATTCTGTGAAAACAAAGTAAGATGCAATCCACATGAAATTTGCATTATTTTATTATCTTAATAAACTCTCTAGTATGTTGGAGAGTTGCTTTCCGGGATCTGTTGCCGTGATCTGTGGGAGCCGGAGCTTCTGGACGTTTCGCCCATGTCTACATTGGGCTTCTTCAGCGTCAAAGTGAAATGATCCTGAAGATGCCCATCGTGGATATAGGCAAAACGTCCCGAAGCCCCAGCTCTCACAGACCAACAGACCAACAGATCCCAGAAAGCAACTCTCCAGTATCATCAGCCGGCCGTATAAGCCTAAAACTCTAGTATGTTTTTCTATCTTTAATATTCAAAACTGTGGAAGTTGTTTTTAATGAAACTATTGTTGGAGCATCAGTTGCAGTCCGTGGGTGAGTCACACAAGAAATAACTACTATATATATATATATTTTGTTCATTAACTTTAACATCGCTGTATTATTTTGTATAACTAGGGTTAACAATATAATTACTGTTAGTGTTTCTGTTTACCTCTCCTACTTGAACAATATACAAGCGTCATTTTGTACGTAGTCGGGACCAGGATTCCTTCACTTTGCCTAAAACTCATCCTTCACAACTCCATGGGTGTTAACATACGTGCACATTACATGCTAAGGTTTCCTTGATGTATTTTCATGCAGTATTAAAATATTTGAAGTAAAATAAAAGTGAAATTATTTGTAGATGTATAAAATGCATGACTCCTCCCACTAATATGATTTTTGTACTTTTATTTAATGCGGTTAACTTGAAATTCAAGTAAATAATTACATTTTTTTTCTCCATATTTTAAAAAGCTAAAAGAGAGAGTGCGTGTGTGTGTGCGCATAGACGGGTACATCTAAGACTGTAACACATTGTGGACATAGGCATGACCGTGGCAAAACTAATGAATTCAGCAATTGTTCTTGGAAATACATCTCGCATCTTATCCTCTTACTAAACACACAGAAGCAACGTCATCTGTGGAGGGTTCCACATAGACCATTGACTTATAATATTGATGGAGAAGAAGCTAGCTTACAGCAATGCTACATACTATGTAGCATTGCTGTCAAACACCGCAGAATACTTGATAATCATGTGAAATCCTTAGTTTTCTTGCTTTCTCTATTTTGTGTTTCGACACCCAATAATGACATAATGCCTCTTTTCTTTAAAAATTGTCAATTTTTGCAACCAGAACACATCACACCATTTACAATGCGTGCGCACAGCGCAGCTCACATGAATTTCAATGTTGCCAACTTTCTGCAAAGATTTTGTAGTTACACTGTAGTTTTTTTGTTTTCAACGAAAAGACACGGGGACGATCTCTGTTCTCTTACTAACTAAGGACGGTTTGCGGTTAAGTGAGTTGTTGAAACGGATGTAGTGTCTTAATTTTGTTAAAATAGTTTCTAGTCCACAGATATTATAAGTCAATGACATAAACTATTTCTAGTTTGGGACTTTGTTAATAGATGTCACTGCAGGGGGTTTTTTATTGTGCATGATGTATTTTTGATAACAATTGAATGTTGGCTGCACTTGATTGAAACCTCTCTTTCTGTATCATTTTTAGATTTACTCTTATAAGTTGTTCCATCCTTGTTCATCACATTGTACGTCTTGTTTCTTTCCTATATTTGTTCTGTATTTTTTTTACTCTAGCTATTTCATTTGTTATTTTTACATTTTTATGCATACCACTATCAGAAAAATAAAGTTAATTTTTGCCCAGCACCCTAAACTACTCGGGCCCGGTATTTTCAACGTCAGTATAGCGACGTTGTACAGAATAAAAACGACGCACTTATGTCAAATTTTGCAGGTAGTTTTTTTATCAGTTTGAAGTCACATATGCTCATATTAAAAATACTGGGTCTAATGCTCAGTATTTTCAATGCCAGCATTTGTGACTTTAAACTGATACAGAAACTACCCACACGATTGACATAAGTGCGTCCTTTTCACTCGGTATAAAGTCGCTATGCTAATGTTGAAAATACTGAGTCTAAGTAACTAGTTTCTCATGCCACCTTAGTATGCTTTACTTTATTTTTGAAACATGGACGTAATGGTGTGCATAGAATAGTTAAAATATTGTTTTTTTATTGTGTATCATTTTATTTTCATTTACTTTTTAACACCCATTCCCTTTTGTCACATATCACCCTGCTACAAGTATTTCTTATTTTCATATCATTTAGCCGTGTACTCAAGCCCGGATTAAGACCACTGGGGGCCCTGGTGCGGGAAAAGTCAGGGGGCCCCCCAACACCAACCCCTTTACCTTGCGCCCACCAAAAAATATATACTTACGAGTATTAAAATTTAATTGAACCAAAACGATTACAGACATCTTTTTCAGTTTATTTTTGGGAGGTCTATGACACTTGAAGGAGGGAACTTCGTCTTGTCCTTTGTATGAAAAAAATGTTAAAGACCACGACTACATAGCCCGAAAAGAGTGATTGTTATGTCAACAAAAACCGGCCGTGGAAGCTTCAACGTACAATTAATTTCATACATGTCACCATGGGCATTCCCGGAGGTTTTGATTTACACCCAAAAAATAATTAAAAGTAAATATCTTCTTGAACTAATTTCTAAAAAGCCTTAGCCTTGGTCATGAAGGCCTTAAAAACCTGAGCTCCTGAACAAATGTATGTTCAAAAAATCTTTGAATAAAATTCAATTTGTAAAACGTCTTGGGGGCCCTTAGGACGCAGGGGCCCTGGTTCGGTCTGCTCTTAATCCGGGCCAGCGTTTACTGATATATTTGTAAGAGTGTGATATGTATTTGATGTACTTTGGTACAAATATGTTTTATTTTTCTCTTATTTTTGTGTTACTCGTAGTCTAGTTTTTTATTCATTTAATCCTTACACCAGCACAATAGTATTATTATCTAGTTTATAATTTTGTTTTATCCTAGAGTATTTCAACTTTTATGATTATTTTCTATTGCCGAGGCCCAAGCTGTGTAGAGATTGTCACTTTCATTGTTCACCGATGAAGCTAACTCAGAGGACTATATGTTTTCATGTAATATTTTTGCCGTTGTGCTCCTCCAGTAAATATTGTATGAATTAGCTGAACATTGGGATTCACTGATTTGCATTTAGTCCCCTGCCCCACTGCACTGTTTCTAAAACTTGAAGTAAAGTTTGTTTTATTATTTTTACATTTTCTCTCTACATTTTTAAATTGACTTTAATTCCAGAGACGCTACTAAGTGTACAACTGTTATTACCTCCTGCCTTCCTAGTATATTTTGTATTGGGTTTGACTTCCTCTGTATACCTATATTATATATTATTTTTGTGACTTTAAACACCTTATTGCTAGTATTTTTTGTTTGTTTTTTTTCTCTCTGTATGTAACTCTTACAAGACATTGGCTGTAAACATATTGATTTGATGCAGTAGTTAATAATTTTTAAAATAAACACATATTTCCTGAAAATCCCTTCTTTTATTTTTTTCTGTGTTGTAGTTTACTTGTTTTGTTTTGCCTACTGGCTCTGAATCTAAAAACACAAGGCTCATAAAATCAAATCAAATGAATAAGTGATAATAAAAATCCTCATGTTTACTTGGTTTACTGAAATCATATTGAGAATAATAAAGCTAAATTATTCTGGAAGGCCTACAGAGTTCTCCCCAAAGGGGTTGCATGTGTCGAGTGGGACCTATTTACAGTTTTAAAGGTAAGGAGACCTTACGCCAACCACTTCACTTGAAGTGGGGGTTTCCCAGCTCCCGGAGGGGCGTGGTACTCATTTCCTGAGTAAACCTTGCCGGTACTTTGTTTTGGATTTGAAATAAACACCAAGAAAAACAAATGTGAATGATTTGATTTATTTCCAATGAAAGCGTGTTTGGTTCGACCTTGTGACATTTTGGATCCAGAGCCGTGTTTCCCTTTAGTCTCCCACGGATCCTCCACAGTCCTCACCGCCACAGATTATAATCCAAAGTAAGTATGTTAGCAAGTTTGTCGCTTTATTATTTTATTATTTGTTAACCCGAGGGGCTTCAATATCTAACAGCAACTTGATCTGAGTCTCAGCAGTTTTGTGCCAACGGAGAAGATGTACGTTAAGTCAATTTCAGGATTATTTGCTTGAGATAGGAGCCGTCTGAATGCTTGTTCATCACAGGCAGCGCCAAATGCTGTAGGCTTGTTAAACTTTTGTGAATGGTCTCTTGGTATGGTCCGTTTCTAATTAACATTATAGGCAATCGATACCAAAAATTTATTAACTCTGGGATCTATTTCCTTCAAGAATCGATTCGAGAATTCACTTGGAATGTGTTAATAAAAATATAAATAAATATATTCAGGAAGCTCTATTCAAGGCGTTGCTTTAGTCAGAAAAAGAGATCATTTTTTTGGAAATGGCACCACGGAAAATGAATTCATTATCGTGCTAACAGTTGGTAAACACCTGGGAAAGGAGTGGCATGTTGCATCAACACTGCGATACAATAGCGGAAAAGTGAAAGTTGATTTTACTGTTACTGTTTTATATGACGTAGAATATTTGATATGATAACACATATTTTTCCAATCCGTAGAGGTTTTAAATTTAATATATCTATATCTATAAAGAAGGATGTGTGTATGTATGTATGTATGTATGTATGTATGTATGTATGTATGTATGTATGTATGTATGTATGTATGTATGTATGTATGTCCCCTATAGACTCATAAACCGCTCATCCGATTTTGACGAAATTTTCAGGAAACATGTAACATATTCTTAGAACGAATCCTGTGAAGTTTGATGGTGATCAAATAAACAGTGGTTCTCAATTCTCGATATTTCAGCAACGAGGTCGGTAAATTTTGAAACCACCCAATAGAAGAAGACCATTATATTCAACTACAATACATAATCTTAGTTGCAAATATACATTTACATTAAAGATTCATATAAAATGCATGCTCACAAGTAGACACATGTAAGTTCACGCTTACAAATGCTGCATGTGTACCCACTCATAATTTAAAATCCAAATCTAAAATGAACAACCCAGTAACTTTTACTTTACGCCTAAAAATGGGAAGAAAAAAAAAAGTTGGGAAATTTCCCCAAAAGTGGGGAATTTTTTTTTTCCCCAAAAGTCGGGAAAAACCTAACCTAACCTAACCTAACCTAAAAATGGGAAAAAAAAAAAAAGTTGGGAAATTTCCCCCTGCGCATTGTTCCCACTTATCCCCCTGCGCATGGTTCCCACTTTCAAATCTGGGAAAAAAAAAAAAAAGTGGGGAAAATTTTTTTTTCCCCAAAAGTCGGGAAAAACCTAACCTAACCTAAAAATGGGAAAAAAAAAAAAAAGTTGGGAAATTTCCCCAAAAGTGGGGAAATTTTTTTTTCCCCAAAAGTCGGGGAAAAACCTAACCTAACCTAACCTAACCTAAAAATGGGAAAAAAAAAAAGTTGGGAAATTTCCCCAAAAGTGGGGAAATTTTTTTTTCCCCAAAAGTCGGGAAAAACCTAACCTAACCTAACCTAACCTAAGAATGGGAAAAAAAAAAAAAGTTGGGAAATTTCCCCCTGCGCATTGTTCCCACTTATCCCCCTGCGCATGGTTCCCACTTTCAAATCTGGGAAAAAAAAAAAAAGTTGGGAAATTTTTTTTTCCCCAAAAGTCGGGAAAAACCTAACCTAACCTAAAAATGGGGAAAAAAAAAAGTTGGGAAAATTTTACTTAACTTTACCCACTTTACTTAACTTGAAATGGATGTTATTCAGCTCCTGAGTGGCTTGACACTCATTTCTTATGAAGGCTGAGTAAGCCTTGCCGGTATTTTATTTTGGGTTTAAAATAAACACTGAAACGGGAAATAATTTCTGACAACTTCGGTGGGATTCTAACTCGAGATCTCGGCATGGAATGCAATCTATAAAGAAGGATGTGTGTATGTATGTATGTATGTATGTATGTATGTATGTATGTATGTATGTATGTATGTATGTATGTATGTATGTATGTATGTATGTATGTATGTATGTATGTATGTATGTATGTATGTATGTATGTATGTATGTATGTATGTATGTATGTATGTATGTATGTATGTATGTATGTATGTATGTATGTATGTATGTATGTATGTATGTATGTATGTATGTATGTATGTATGTATGTATGTATGTATGTATGTATGTATGTATGTTCCCTATACTCATAAACCGCTCATCCGATTTTGACGAAATTTTCAGGAAACATGTAACATATTTTTAGAATGAATCGTGTGAAGTTTGATGGTGATCAAATAAACAATGGTTCTCAATTCTCAATATTTCAGCAACGAGTTCGGTAAATTTTGAAACCACCCAATAGAAGAAGACCATTATATTCAACTACAATACATAATCTTAGTTGCAAATATACATTTACATTAAAGATTCATATAAAATGCATGCTCACAAGTAGACACATGTAAGTTCACGCTTACAAATGCTGCATGTGTACCTACTCATAATTTAAAATCCAAATCTAAAATGAACAACCCAGTAACTTTTAATTTACGCCAACTTGAAATGGATGTTATTCAGCTCCTGAGTGGCTTGACACTCATTTCTTATGAAGGCTGAGTAAGCCTTGCCGGTATTTTATTTTGGGTTAGAAATAAACACTGAAACGAGAAATAATTTCTGACAACTTCAGTGGGATTCTAACTCGAGATCTCGGCATGGAATGCAGTTACTCTACCAACTAAGCTATAGACCGGACTTTTTACAAATATGGTGGATCGATATCGGTTTGGTTAGGGGTAAGCAACCTGCGGCTCACCAGCCACATGCGGCTCTTTGGGTGTGAAGTTACGGCTCTTTAGCTTCATACGCAAATATAAAAAAAACACAGAATTATACTTCTGATCGAAAAAAACTAAATCGTTCTGAATCGATTAACGATCTCTCCGCTACTTGTACTCGCTTTTCACCCCCCACCCTCCCCCCAACTACAATATAAAAACCCAATCTTCAATGAACATAAGCCCTGCAACTCTTGCCGACCTTCCCTGAAACAGGGGTGACATTGGCAAAGTGAACCATTTTTTACAGTATGGGTGGTCAGCCTCATACCAACCTATAAGTCAAGGAAAAACTTTGAAATTTGTAAATTGTAATTTTTGGCTCTTCCGACTCAAAAGGTTGCCGACCCCTGGCCTAGACAAAAGTTCCAAATTAAAAAATGTTATTCAAGTATTCCAAGTTGAATTTTAGAAATGTAAGAAAGATTTTATATCCCGCACTTATAAAAAATACGATAAACAAAAGTTCGTAGGTCACAACTAGAAGACCATATTGAAATATATTATTATTATGAAAACCTTTTATTGAAACATACTTTTAATTAAAATATACATAATATAGTTGTTTTTTCAAAAAACGCATTTCTGTAAAATTATATACTCACCACAAATTTAAAGATCGTTTTTTTCTCGGCGGTTAAACGTCTTTCTTCTATGTGACAATGGTCCAAAGCAACCAAGATAAACAAAATGTTTGCCTTTTACCTAACCCGGCCGTGCGACTTACAATTTTGTTGTCAATAGAAAATGTTCCGTGTGCACTACCTAAAACTTTCACTTATTGAAATAATGGATAGAGCACATTTTAAATGTGGGGAAAAAATGTGAATTCACTTGGCCGGGATAAAGACAGGACAGGGAGTCAAAAATTCAACATAAATTAAACACTTTCATGGAGATAGTTGAAAAAACACTTAAGTGCATCATATTGTATGAAGCATTTTCCCCAACTGCATACGTTTCACAGTGCGGTTACATTGAAAAATATTCCTGATTGTTTGGAATACATTTATTTCTTCACTTTGCTCAAAGAGTATAGTGAATTTTATAGATTAGTTCTTTAATTGTATGATTATAAAATTTAATGTATTGTTTATATTCTTTTCTTTATATTCTTTTCTCGTTCCTTGACTTATAGGTTGTTATGCGGCTGACCACCCATAATATAAAAATTGGTTCACTTTGCCAATGTCACCCCTGTTTCAGGGAAGGACGGCACGAGTTGCAAGGCTTATGTTCATTTGAGATTGGGTTTTTATATTGTAGGTCCACATGCGGCATGTGTTAGCGCGAAATTATACATATCTGCTTGTGGGAATGCATTTAGTATAAATCTTAAATGATATATATCTTTGCAGCTTAGATTAGATTAGATTAGATTAGTATAGGTCAATATGCATCTGACCAACTATAAATAGAAAATGGTTCACTCTGCCAATGTCACCCCTGTTTCAGGGAAGGTCAGCAAAGAGTTGCAGGGTGTATGTTCATTTGAGATTTGGGTTTTTATGTTGTAGGTTCACACGCAGAATGTGCAAGTGTGAACTTATACGTGTCTGCTTGTGGGCATGCACTTAATGTGAATTCCAAATGAAACAATTATATCCATGCAACTTAGAATAGATTAGATGAGTGACGTTACATAGCCGATTTTTTTATCTTAAATATAAATGGAGCACCGCAATCGATTTTCCCTATGCTTGGCTCTGCTGCTTAACAGTTGTACCTAGACCTTTTTTTTTAGAAAACGTGAAGATTAACCTAGAGATAAATTGTGTGAAGCTTGATTCCGATTAGCACACTTTTTTTTTTGATCCTGTTGTTTCCTCTTTTATCTGTAGAAAAAAATTGATACCACATGCCCAAATGGCGTAGTGAAACACGCCGGGTACTGCTAGTACTTAATAATATACATTCAAAATTAAAATGTTAAACTAAATTTCTACACAATTTTTGGAGTCTCGTGTTAAATTTTAAATTTAATGAATAAAAACGTCGCCTTTTCTCAGAGTTCTGTGATTGGAAGACAGCTCTTATTAAATACACTAGCAACACTGTAAGTTAACACTCTAAACACTTAATATATATAATTATTCAATCCTGATATGCTCATACGTAGAGAACAATTTGATATTTTTAACTGTAACACTTTCTCAGTCTAAAGTTATTGGTTCTAATTTAAAAAAAATCACATAAATAAAATTAATAAATGTGTTACCATGTGTGTTACCATGTGTTACCATGTTAACATAAAGGTAAAATTGATAACGTAGAAATATATTAATGGATGTCTTGTTTGTACGTAATAACCAAGTTACAATATATTGTAGGGGTGGAATAACAGTGTGGAGAAAAATGTACAATTATGAAAGTAAACTAAGACACTGTTTAAAAATAATAAGCTGTAAGATTTACTAAATTGTATCGATAATAACTTTTGTAATAATCAAATATTTTAACAAATGGAAAATCTCCTGCTCTAGGTAGGTATTTAATAAAGGAAATATTCATAAGTATCTCGTTTAAAATATTAATTTAAAAGGTTGCATTAAAATAAATATAATACCACTGACATCTGTTGGCAGTTTTCATAAATTATTTTAGTGTGCAAGTGGTCAATAGATGGCGCCTTTCAATTAAATCTTTCATCATAATTTCATTATTTTAGGGCAAAAGTATATTGTTTAATACGTAACATTCCACTCTCTAGAGCAGCACGGAATGTATGGAGTTACATATATTTCATCATTGATCTACTGCTATTATCTCCACCGGGAAACAAACCGTAAAAGTATTAGATTTGTTAGTCGAGTCAGATAAAACCAAGCGCAGCGATTCAGGTTTCTTTTTAAATGACATAAATACATTTAAAAACAGAAAATGTCATTCTCTGTGTTTCCTATATTTATGGCATCTTTAAAAATATCCTAGATTGTTGGCTTTGGTTCAGTGCGGCTCATTTTTTAAATAAGCAGTTATAGAAAGACGTTGACAAATTTTGAAATGTTCATTTTTATATTAGTACCTATGAGAAAATAAGTTTATAATTGCTAGGAGTTCACATTAAATTATGAAAAATTCAGTATTATAAGACAAGCAATTATTAAATAATTTGGTTAACAGTTCCTTGCTGTAATGATTTAAGCCAGCTAGCTTGCGTTAGTTTCACTTAGCTACCCGGCCACTGAGGCTCTGTATTCCCAGCCGAGGATGCGCTTGGAAGCATGCCCCCACTTAAGGAGCATCACTGTATGCCATTAAGATCTATTTATTTCTAGTATAATTTAAATCCCACATTCCAAACGCCTGATATTGTTTGTTTAAACTACCTACAACAAAAATGGTTTAGACTTTAGACCAATACTATGAAATTAATAAAGCAATTAGAAACTACGTACCTTTATTAAATTTTAATCGTAGTCGCGAGTTGTTTTTTTTGGATACTTGCGTGCATCTAGTCATTTTAAAATTATTCATTAACCGCTGTGATGTGTTTTGTCAAAAGAATATTCACCAGAAGTGTAGGCATTAAGTTACTTATTTTTTTTTGACCTATCTAGTGTAATCTAAGTTAAACCAATATCTTATTTATTTGAATTTTAGTGAAAAGTACGCTTGCTTTCTTATTTAAATGTATACATCGGGCAATTTGAAATATTTTAATAAGTAAATCATTCAATATTCAAATGAAATAAACAATTTGCTTAGTGCTGTGTTTGCATGTTTTACTGAGCTAGGGCGTGTACGAGTATTTACATCATTTCCGTTGTTGATTTTGATTTTAAATAGTGCCAAATGTATGTGCAGCCTTAAACTGTACTTCCTAGGAAGATATTCTAACAACAGCATTGAAACAATACCTGTTTGTCAGTATTTTACGTAATTGTTGTCCTGTTACCTCTAGTGTTAATATTGCCAACTGTCATTCAGTTCACCGCACCCGAGACTACATTGCAACGGTAAGACATCGCAAACAGAACTCTCCTCTTACTTATATTGGTGCACATTTATTCAAATCCATAATAACTAGTTTTTGTTTAGCATTCTCTGTAACTCTTAAATTATATTCTGCATGTGGCAAAGACCTTCAGATCACTAATTATTATATTTCTTCTCAGCATGTTCCTTAAACATGATGACCACAGGCAAGTCAATAGTTAGGAATCTAAACTCTGGTTATAGTGACGTGCTTTCTATTGAACATAAACTTTGATAAGTATGGTTGTATTTTTGATTTGTACTCTACACATAATATGCCTTTTGTCACCTGTGAAATTTCGTAGTGATCTTTTTCAAAATACTTATATATGTATCATAATTAAAACAAAAAAAAGAACACAAAGTGAATTATCTATATAAAGAAAATAGAGGACACAGCCTTATTAAGTATTGAAATCTCATACTCATATTTTCATATAACTAATTAATTGTATTGTAACAGTATGGCAGGAAAATGCTTCTTAGTGTTTACATACATGATACCCCGCATCAGATATGTTTCAAGTCATTTCAAAACAAACAAACAATGGCTCTCTTCAAATTGTCACATTTTTTCACACGAAAGAAATGTGACTACCGAGGTACCTACATTTAGTTAGCTACATTCTCTACTTCAATCTGTAAAGTCGCGTTTGAATTTCAACTGCGTGTTTTTGACGGGGCTGAAACCAAAGCCTTAACTAAAACTGTCTATATTATAGAGTTCTTATTGAACGGTTTCATTTATGGAAGCAGCTAAATATAGAAATATACAATCAATTTTATAGCCTCCCCTGAAACACTGTTTAGTAATGAAAATTAATTTAAAATATGTAGATTATAACTGTTACTCGAGAACTTTATTTATCCTCAACCAACTACCTCAGGAGACATCTTTGTTACGTTGTTAGCAAGGAGGCACATGGAAAATGATACAAAAAGAAGTCTTGAGGAACTTGGTTATGATGCCGATGACACGCAAGGATAAAGTAAGCTCCCCAAGAACGGTTCTTCTGAAATATATATTTTAAATTAATTTGAATTTGTAAGCATGTCGAAGGATGGTAATAAGGTACAGTTTAAATTCAGTCTGGAATAGTGTTCAGGAATAGAATAGAACAGTGAAATTACCTCGGTTGAAGATAAGACACAAAAGCACTAAGGTGACGAAATGCCAATGAGGACACTTGAAACAAATCTCTGTCTACGAGGCTTGGCTAGGAATGGCGATGGTAACATTGGTTGTGAATCCATAACAAATAATGAATTGTCACTCTCTTAGATAGTGTACCTACTCGTATATACTCAACTACATGTATGTTGTTCATCAGTAACCTCAAGTGGTACATCATCCGTTGATTAGTTCATTGTCTTGATTTGTGTAACCTTATGTTCTCTTTTCACATTTATAATCTGTAGAAATATACTTTTGCATTTATTTTTACAAATGACCGACTCACACTCCGACAACTCAGTGTTAACCAACAAAACTTTTACTCGCCTATTGAACAATTCTCGCAGATGTGTAAACAGTGTGTCAATGCTACCTCTTTTAGAAAAATTGTCACCATCTTGAGCTTGGAAAGATGCACATCTCTTTGTGTTAAGACTGTTACTGTAGGTGTATTAAACACGTCTTTGTGTAACAGTTATTGAAGTACCGTTTCTTATTAGTTACTTTCTAAACGTTGACAAGATACACTTCAACAAACAGTTTAAGTTACACAGAAGTAGTAATCCGTATGAGAACCAGGAGCTTTAGAAAGCACAGCTTCATGTTTAGTATGGATACAAAACAATGGTTAATGTCCTTGTAATAGTATTGAAATCAAAAGTATATTTGCGGCCTTTTCCTGAAACCGGGGTGGCATTGGCAAATGTGAACCAATTTTTTACAGCATGAGGGGTCAGACTCATACCAACCTATTAGGCAATGGATAAGTGTGAATAATTTATAGTAATGATCACACATTGTTTTAATGGGGTTTTTTGAAAGTACATTTTTAAATTGGTCGACACAACCTTCACAGTCCTTGCGAGGGTTTATATTCAGGATATCGCCACCTTAAAGGTAAAACTGAATAAGTGCCGATTCACTGATTTGAGAAATCATTGATAAAACATTATATTGGGTGTAACTTCTCATAGTAAGTGAACTTATTATAAGGAAGTGCTCATGAAGAACTTCTAAACTACAAGATTTTCACACTTCTTTATTGTGTTTTCTTTCGTAGAAAATAGTGAAAAAGGTGCATTTATCTGAGAAACCCATGTTAGCTTAATATGTCACTTATTCAGTATATGGAGTGATGGGTGTGAGTCGGTCTGTTCTTGATCTTTGTCAATAATATATTTAGTACGTTGTAAGTGAGTAAGAGTTAGCGTAAGTTTTGACATAGTTTATGTGTAACGTAATGTAACTGATAAACATAAAATAACTGACAGCAATAATGTACATTAAATATAACGTGTGTACCCGACAGTTTGTCTGGGTACTCCTAACACTCACTAGCCTAGGTACCATATTACCATACTATATTTTTGTAAATTAATTAAAAATATGTATTGTTGTTATACGGTATGAATAATTACAATTATTGTACCTTCAGTGCTAAAGTAAGTGACGGCGGAGACATCAACGGCTCAGCGAGGGAAATACGCATGCCTCAAATCCTTTAAGGACTGTTATTTGCAACGTTAGCATAGCGACCTTATACTAAATGAAAAAGACGCACTCATGACAATCGTGTGGGTTAGTTTTTTAATCAGCTTAAAGTCACATGAGCTAACGTTGAAAATACCGGACCTAAGAGTTGCAGAAAGATATCCATGCGTGAGGTATCCATAGAGATACACAAGCAGACATGTGGGAATTTCTGCTTACGCTCTTGCATGAATACTTATCAAGAAAACTTGAATTTCAAATTAATTTAATCTCGGCAACCCTTTTCACCATTCCTGATGTTGATAATTTAAGTTGCAAAGATATATTACATGCATGCACGTATAAGCTTACACTTACACATGCCGCATGTGGACCTGCAACATAAAAAAAACAATTTCAAATGAAAATAAGCCCTGCAACTCTTGCCAACCTTCCCTGAAACATGGTGACATTTTCAGTATGGGTAGTCAGCCTCATACCAACCCATAAGTCAAGGAATAAGCTGTTTTTGCAAAAGTGGCTTTTTGAGTTCCTTCAGGGGCCAGCAGATAGATACAAGGCAGCAATCACTGCTGAGCTTGCATCTGTGTCAGATGCACTGAAGTGTTGTTGAATCAACTTTCCCTAAGTCGTGTTTTCCAGAAGTTACTCCTTTGGTTCTCCGCCAGTCATGTGCGGGATCAAACTAATCAATTGATGTTTAACTGGGAGAGATAGTCAAGTTGTTGACAGTGCATTACACTGGAATATGACGCGAATGCAGAGAAGTTAGTCGTGAAATCCCGATGTGCACTTCAGTTGATTGTTTTGTTCACCAGTAGTCATCCTTCATGTTTACTTCTTAATACAATATATTTATTACCTAGCTTTATATTGGAGACATTAATTACGGAGGCAATAATTGTAGTATTGGAGGATACACTATATATTAATGGAAGCGAGGGGCATCTCAATACCATGGTTGAACCTTATTTTGAAATATAAATTTAAATGATAAAAAAAAAAAACACAAATAAACTTTAAAATAAAAATGTTTTTTCTTTACTCTATCGATCCACTTTACAATGAAGGGGGGCATTCCGACACTTAGACTGCTAATCTCCAATAACGTTCAAACTGAAGAAGACTTGTGAATTTATAATTTTGAAATATCCATTTGAAATTAATATCTTAGTTAAATATGCATTGCAGACCCCAGGGCATAGGTACATGTGTAGATACTCTACCGTTACGTAAACAAACAAAAAAGTATAGAACACATAACAAACCCTGTGTAGTATTGTGTTAGCACAATGTTTCATCAGGATACAGATTTTTATTGGTTGGTAGTATAGTCGGCTTGTATCTTTGCATACATCATCACGCTGATTGACCACCCAATAGACTATTCGTCCTCCCAGTGCATGTTTGGCTTGTCCACCATTTGATTCAAAGATGACTTTTCGATGAAATTGTCTCAAGAATCACATTCTACACAATCTGAGCCAAGAAAAACATGTAAAACACAATAATGTGAGAGTTTTAAAGAATGAAAAAAACGGATTTTACTGACCGTGCAAAAGAGAAGAACGATTTTCTCTACGTTTCGTCGGAGGTTAATAAAAGTACCTACACAACCTTCGGCCTCGATCAAACAAAATAATACAATAGTTCGTGTTTCTTCTTTGTAGAAGACACACGTCTCCTGAGGACGTCGGATATGACTCCCAACGAAACGTAGAGAAAATCGTTTTTCTCTTTTGCACGGTCAGTAAAATCCGTTTTTTTTCATTCTTTAAAATGTCTAATGACCGTAATCATAATTTAAAATCTTTAATGTGAGAGTTGTTTAAAATATTTTTTAAATCAATTTCCAGCATTCATAAGACACATTGGTCCAGTACACATACAAGCGTTTTGTTCATGTGAAATTACCTCTGACGGACGTAAGACAAACAAGCATTAAGGGGACGTATTGGCTGATATAAAATCTAGGCTGTTGTGAACCTTCAGCATGGCATCATTCGTTAAGAGAAGATTCTTTAATCTTGATGCTAACAGAAGCAAGTATCAATTCTGTCTTGCTATCATGTCGCCCTGGTTATTGGCACAGAAGTCAAATGTCCGAGTGTGTCCCTTGATGTCCGCCAGTTGGAGTTGTGAGTAGAGACTAGTGCAGCATGAGAATGGAAGTGACACGTACTCGTAATTCTACCTAACCATAACTTTGATGCATTTTAGCTAATAATGAATATTTACATTACCATACTTGATGTTCTTTGATTACTAATTAGGCTGTTTCACGTAGGCAACACACTAACAAGCATTAGCAGTATAGAAGTATAGTTTTAAAGATATTTGAATATTGTATCTCGTAGCATTTAGACATAATGATTAATGTACATGTAATGGCTATCTTAATCAATATAATATATAAATGTTCACTTACCAGTAGAAGTTCTAGATTAGTTGGATTTACTAAACTCAACATATATTATTATGAAATGTATGAGTTACACCTTATTCTTAAATTAAAAAAAAAACACGTGTTCAGTGTTGCTGTCTCACAAAATTGTTTTAAAATTTTAAATGAAATCCTTCAGGAATTTGCTGGCAACACTGAAGACGTGCTGACGCCCTACAAGCAATGCCGAGGGTAAATCTCGGGCATGTAGTCTCAAACGATCGTTAATTGCTTTTTTTGTTCACGATTTTTATAATTTTTCTTGTTGTATACCTAATGTATAAATAGTTGTTGATCCCAGTCAATTCTTGAAAAAAAAACAAAAAAAAAACACTTAGTTTATGTGTAAAATAAAGTGCATATAATAATACTTAGTAATTATAAGTAAACAATTTAGTACTACACTTGCTTAGAGACATATTTTTATGTATTTATTTTCCAACTTACAGAAGTTTAAATAAAAAGATTTATTGAGCAATAAAACCTATTGATTTTTCCTAATGTTAATTTTTAGCAATATTTGAGGTCACATCTGTGCCAGTTAGCTTGCGGGGTTGTAAGTTGTAAAATAAATATTTTAAAGATACATGCGCACGCGGTGTTAACATACATTATGTATTTTTACCTTACCATAATATTCTCTAGTCATTTCTGTTTCTTAATTTAATTTATTATTTGACTGAGGTTGCATTTTAAAATTTCTTAGGTTTTAATTTTTTCTGTTCACGAGTGATCACAGTTGAATTTTTAATTTGTCTGAATGGCTTTAGTAATGGAGATGATTTTTTAATTTAATTTTAAAGTTCACTGAATATTCTAGTTTAAATTAAATATTAAAACAAATGTAGTCTCAGAAAGCTTAAAATATTAATTTTAGTGTACTTTATTATTCTAGTTACTCACTTTACTTTTCATTTTCTCGATATATTTTTTTTGAGTACATTTTTCTTTCACATTTTCAAAAATCTCACAAACATTCCAAAACTTTGACATAAAAAAATATTTTTCAATCTTAGCAGGTACTCAAAAATCTGTATACACAGACCAAACCGACATGGCTTAAAATGAATGTGGCGAAAACTACTAAACTAAACTTAAAATAAATGTGGCGAAAACTACTGAACTAAACTAAAAAACTTAAAAGGAATGTGGCGAAAACTACTGAACTAAACTAAAAAACTTAAAATGAATGTGGCGAAGGAACTAATGTCGCCTTTGATGGTTCAACGTGAAGTTTGCTGAATTGCTAAAACTGAAGTATTTTGTTAAAGAAATGAAAAGCAGTAAACATTGATTATAGCAGTTTGAAGGCCTTACAGGTCGATAGCTCAATTGGTAGAATGCTTGCATTCCATGCCGAGAGCAAGGGTTCGATCTCAGCCTTCATAAGAAATGAGAACCAGCCCCCCTGGGAGCTGGGAAACCTCCACTTCAACTGAAAGTGGTTGGTGTGAGGCCGGCCCCCTTACCTGTAAAAATAAATAGGTCCCGAAGCGCCACATGCGACCCCTTCGGGGATAACGCAGGCAAGAAGTTACACTATATGTGTAGCTTAGTTGCGTACAATCATAACAGCGCCCTCATTTATCTAATCTAATCTAAGCTGCAAGGATATATACCATTTAAGATTTACATCAAATGCATTCCCACAAGCAGACATGTATAATTTCGCGCTAACGCATGCCGCATGTGGACCTACATTATAAGAACCCATCTCAAATGAACATAAGCCCTGCAACTCTTGCCGTCCTTCCCTGAGACAGGGGTGACATTGGCAAAGTGAAACATTTAGCTGTCATAAATTCATTAATATCCATGTACGGGTACAATTCAACCTAAACTAAATACAAAGAAATTCTTATTGGGTGTTTTTATTTTTTATTTGAAATTCTAGTAAATTTTCAAAGTCTGCGATAAATTGCGAAAAAAGTGCGAAGAGTAGGGAAATATATTTTTCTGTCAAAAATGCATTATTTTGTTTATAACTTTTCAATTGGAATATTGATTAATATGTATTTTATTAGAGCAAGATTAGAAATATATGTTGCTAGGTATGTATATAATACGAGTATATATATATGGATAAAAAAGAATTATGTATGTATTTAAAACAAAATAACCCAATAATAGATGGAGGTCATTGTTTTTTTTATTTTATTTTCTTATTGTAGGTTTGAGTCTTGACTATAATTGTTCTTTTTCAATTATTTTTTTATAAATGTCTGAATATCATAGAAAAGTGATGCTTATGTTGTCTCCAGTGACGTCACATCACTAAGAAAAGCTGTCTTGCGCTCCAGCCGGAGTAAGATACATTTTTTTTTGTCATTTTCTTAATGTGTTTCTTTGTTGAAAGTGCAAGCAGTCGGATTCAACAGTCCTGCATTATAACAGATTTAGTATAATTTTGATTACTTTCTTAATATTATCAATTTTTATTTTTTCAATTACTATTCCATTCTCACCATTTTTTTTTGTTATCAAGTAGGTATTATTGTAAAATATATTTTCATTTGTAACGTAGAACACTCTCCGGGATGCCTGCAAGACACAAAATATACTTATTTTGATAGCTTCAAGAATTGTAGTTTTTAGCATTGTTTGAATTGACCCCGGGGTTTCTCATGTCTTCGGTGCACTTTCATAATGTTATATAGGTTTGTGTCCACGCTGAAGCATTAGTATTGCTTTTGTGTATTTCAGTCATGCGGTTTGTGTCTCGGCTTACTTCATATGTTTATTTACTTTATTATGAATATGTTTTATGGTTTTAGTATTGTAGAGTTTGGTGTTACACGTACTTACAATATAATTACTAATGATTTAACATTTAGTACGTAGACGTTTACTTAGTGTATCTGTGTGAAAGGAAATCTCAATTGACGAATATGCATTCATTATTGAAATAATAATATTACTATGGAAAATACAAACCGCTTGTTTTCTTTTATAATCTCACTGTTTTCTACACTTTTTCAGCTCTGCTCTACTTTATATAAATCGTGCATTGATTAACCTTGTATTTGTTTGTCTATGGTTATTATTCTTGATTTTAAAGTTTCTCTGAAAAGGCACTACTAAGTCCGCCAATAAGAACATTATACACTTTTTAAGTAAACGCAAACCATCGTCAGATACAGTGAAATTGGCATTATATTTATCTATCAAAGAAAAAAAGTTCTGCAAAAAATTAGCAAACTCTAAAGAATCTATGCTTGCATGACAATAGTAAATGAGTATCTGGCCACCCCTATCGGAATGGCGACAGAGAGTTACAGTTACGGTAAAGCTTTTATAGCAGTGTTTCTTAACCTTTTTAGACCAGGGCATAGACTGCGCAATCGTTGAAATTAGGATTTTTCTCGGGAGGGCAAACGTCATAGGTCTTTGTGACTTAAATCCTCAACAAAAAATTTGTTTGTCTTTTCCCTAAATCTGGCTGTACGACAGTCAATGTTATTTTATGTAAGCTTTGCCGTAGCAGTTTGTCTAATATAAAAATGTTTCATTACCTAACTGTGTAGTAATTATATGTGTAAATATGCCAAGAGAATGGGGATAGTTGTATTGAAAGTAAGCAAGTGAGGAGAAGGGATAGATGCATTCAAACTAAATCTGCCGCTAGGGGTGCTATCAAAATTGCAGCCGTGAAGGGATTTTTTTAGCAAATTCTCAAACCCTTCCTGACTCCAGCGTTGTAACTTTTGGAATTCTATGATAGATAAATGGACTCAACTTTTTTCACAGCTGGACTGTACATCCTTTATTTTCTTAATTATACCACTAATACAAAAAAGAGGAATGTAGAAAATACATATTTTTTCAAGCTTTCAATTCCATAAAATGAACAGTTCCTTTACTTATAGTCTATAGGTTGGTATGAGGCTGACCAGCCATACTGTGAAAAATGGTTCACGGCCAATGTCAGTCACCCCGGTTTCAGGGAAGGTCGGCAAAAGTTGCAGGGCTTATGTTCATTTGAGGCTTGGATTGGAACTTTTAAGTGCACATGCAGCATTTTTACACATGTCTGTTTGTGAGCATGCATTTAATATGAATTTTTAAAGTTTATATATATATTTGCAACTTAGATTATAGAGAGTAGGTATACAACAGAACAGCGTTGTATTAAATTCACAAAATCACCGTTTGAAAGCTGAAATAAAATAAAAAGTATTTTCTACAATAATCTTATTTTGTGATTCATTTTCATCACAACAATTGAAAATTTTGACCACAGTGTTTCTGACTTTGCAGCACCTAAACTTTTCAAATAATATTATGAAATAAAATTGTGGAAAAATGTAGATAGCAACAGTACTGTAGTTTTGTTCCCTTGAATGGTAGGTACCTGGATTGAGTAATTTTTATTAAACTGACTGTTTGGCTCTTTGTCCTCGTACTTTTATTTTTACTGTTCCTGAGATTTAGAGTTGTGTTTGTAAAAAGATCATCACTCGGAGAAAGACAGGACTGTCCCCTTGGATGCAGCATTCGCACACAAGAGAAGTATCCATTTTTTTTTGTTATCCTCCCATCCCGAATGTGTATATGTCTATTTAACCATGCTATGCAATATTTAACATGTTTACTGCCTCGGCAATATTCAGAAATGTAGCTGAAAATGACAATTTGATTTAATCACATTATATTATTTAAAACTCTAATGGCCGTATTCACCATTGCCATCTGAACGCTTAAGTTTTGCTAAGGAAAAATTCCTAGTAAGATACTACTATTTCGATACTTACTAGAAATTTTTCCTTAGCTTAACTTAAGCATTCGCATGGCAATGGTGAATACCCCCATAATTCTAGTGCAAGTCAAAATCATCAAAAATCATAATAAATAAATTTTCTGTTCATGCAAGCCAGCTTTGATTTTCTGTTCATTTCTCAGAAGCCAACTATCGATTATTAGCACTGATAGATTTTGAGTTTAATCATAGCTGCACAAAAATAGCAACACCAGAGGAGATAACTCGCAGTTGACATTCTAGAAAATAACGCAATCTACGAGCTATCTCATAGTTGCTGAAGTGATGTTTTCCGGGATCTGTTGCCGTGGTCTGTGGGAGCTGGAGCTTCCGGACGTTTTGATAATCTTGATGAGAACAGTTCTCGTCAAGATCATCTTCATCATCATACTTCACGCTGAAGAAGCCCATCGTCGAAATTGGCGAAACGTCCGGAAGCTCCAGCTCCCACAGACCACGGCAACAGATCCCGGAAAACATCACTCCAGCATCATCAGCCGGCCGTGTAAGCCTAAAACTCTTATCTCATAGTTGGCAGTCAACGTGTTAATACCTGTTTGTAACAGTGCAGGGGAACATGAAAACATCTCTGTGAACCTTTTTCTTTCCTTCTAGAAAAGTCTACCTATTTATGCATACATATAGTAACTCCCTCATTTATGCTTCCATTTAGTTGGTATGCTGTTTTTAGAACCATTAGTTATGGGCATATGGAATAATCTAGAAGGAAAAATGAATTAGAGTCTAGAAAATTCTTTGGGCTTAATTATTTTGCAGGAAAACTTGTAGATAATATTAGCAAAGACTCAAACCTCTGTGTGTCTTGAGTCACGTGAGCTGTTAGGTTGTTTTGTTCAACCCTGTGAAGTGACAATAATATGGGTCGGCTGAAAAACATTTTCAGGTGTCAACGATGAAGATATTATAAAAGATTAAAGGTGCAAAGTATTCAATTTCCTTTCATAGTTGTAATGTCGAGATTCATTTAGTTTTGGTTTAGTTTTTCTTTGTTGAAATGGAACAATTTTGTGGTGCCTTATTTTTGATAGAGAAAAATATGGTGATGAAAATGTTGCCTGTGCGTAAAAAGACCTAGTGTCGTTAGATTTTTTTTTCTTCATTTTATAGTTTTATCAAGGTTTTAATGTTTTTAACAGTCTCACAAAGATTGCAACACTGACAAATTGTTTTAAATTATTTTCTAGGTGTATTGGTTATTACTTGTAACATTTTTCACTTTTGTTCGATATGAACTAAAAAAACGAATATCATTGAGTACCTTTGTAGATATACTTAGTCAAGTAGGATGTTTAAGTCAATGCTTAAGTTAGTCCCCATATTGTGGTATTTTTGTACAACTTTAGGCCGCGGCGCTCTCTCAATATCTCTAAGTGTCTTCCCACAAGGTCGGAATGCAAACAAAACCAATCAAAAATATATTATTGTGTACTTTGAAGAAATTCCTTATGGTGTTATTCACACACAGAAAATTTCTGGCTCAACTCCTTGACTTATAGGTTGGTATGAGGCTGACCACCCCTACCGTAAAATAGAGTACTTATAGAGATTATAGAACCACCACCTGATGTGAATTTTCAATACAAAAAAAAATATTATCCATGGAGCAGCTACAGGTCAAACGTGTTGTGAATAACCCTGTTAGAATTTCTTATGAGATGATTGTAGATCATTTAATTTTTTAGTGTTAACACATTTAAATTAAATGGCGGTTCAAATATTTCATTCCCACAATCTGCCTCATTTCAATTTAAAACGTTGAAGAGTGCGTGCTGGGACGCACTCTTTTTTGGTACACAACTCGGTTCAGAAGCTCCATCTATATCTTTTATAACTTTCACTTTCATGGCCGGTGTTAATAATAAATAAAAAAATTGTGTTCTTTCGGGTTTGACCATGTTCTACTTGCAGCTCCCACATCTGCCGACGTTTCGCTTTCACGAGTAGAAAGCATCTTCAAGGCGAGTTTTCAAAGCGCCGTGGCGGTCTTCGATGTCTTCGCCAGTTTATGTCAACGCGCGCCCGCGAAGACATCGAAGACCGCCACGGCGCTTTGAAAACTCGCCTTGAAGATGCTTTCTACCCGTGAAAGCGAAACGTCGGCAGATGTGGGAGCTGCAAGTAGAACATGGTCAAACCCGAAAGAACACAAAAGTGATTTATTTATTATATCTTTTATGTTGATCAATATTAGACGGCCATGCCACCATGAAAAGACAAAATCCTGTAGCAGGTATTTTTAGTAATCAGTGTCATTTTAAATTTACACCATTAGTGATGGCGTAAATCGCTCGTGACTGAAGTATTGTTGCATTCCACCTTAAACTATTATGATGTTCAAGTGCCAAATACTATAACAATATCAACTATCGAGAAATCCCCCTTTTGTGTGTAGACAATATTATAGTCATATCATCCTAAAGTTAGTAACAAAACATTAAGACAATTCTAGTACAAGTATTATTAAAACAAAACAAGTTGTAGTCATTATTTTTATTATTATTGTAAAGGTAAGTATTAAAAGGTTTTAAAAATAATCGCCCACAGATGGCAATTTAACTTTTTAAAAGTCAAATCAGATATTACCTAAATGTACTTATTTCATAAATTTTATTTTTGTAAGGTAAGGTAGCCTTACTAGTCTTCCTACAAATTCTAATCATCGTAGTTGAAACAGAAATCAAATGAAATAGGTTTGTGTCTTAGCTAAGTAGCCTTGACAATTAGCAAAGACTTTTTCATATTGAATAAAAAAAATAAGCAAGGAAACAATGTGGCCAGTACTACAAGGCATGATGTGATATTAAAGTCATGTTTTTTATGGTGCATCACATTAGGTTGGGCCATGTGTTGTCAAAAAATATCTAAATAAAAAAATATATACAAAAACAAACTACTTAGTTAGTAAATCAGGTCAAATGGTTTACGTTTCAAAATAGATTTTATTTTGGTTCTGGTAAAACACATAAAATTTGAATTGATCCCCTGTTATTTTTGTATCCCAAATAGCTGTGAATAACTGTATAATGAGAATGTCATTGTATTTAAATAAATAATATTTAATCTTGTATCAGATACTAAACTTAATACACTAAATTTAATGTAGATCAGTGTTAGAAAGTAAATAAAATAAAAAAATAATATTGAGTATTTAATGTAATAATATATACAGCCCCAGTTTGTAAAAAATCCTATAAATGATAGAATGTTGCCGTTTTCCTACACCTTTACTTAATTCAATGTAATGTAAGTAACTGATCCATCATTTCCTGAAGTAAAATGGTTTTCAGGAAATGGTAACAGTCATGAAAATTAGCTCCTACAGTCGTTACATGTCGCTGGTATGGTCAAGCGGATAAGGAGTCGACATTCAAATTTGCGTTATTATAACAAATGCAAGTTCGAACCCCACCTGTGCCATGTTCTATCGACAATAACTTTGACCTTGGTTCAGCAGATGTCATTGGGTAATTATTAATTAATAATTCATTAAAATATCAAATACTGAATTATTAATTGATAATCTTAATTCCTGTTTCTGGAATTGCATTCCTCTTCACAAACCTATTGAAAAAAAAAATACAAGTTTCCCTCTTCGTGAGAGTTACTAGATCTTGTATGAAATTGATTTTATAATTAAGTAGGTAACGATTAGATGAATTTGTTCTTGAAATGAGTAGAAACTAAGTAATAAAATGAAATACTAGATATATATAAACAACATAAAAACAATGACTTTACATGATTGTGTAGGTAATTTGATGTAACAAATGTTGGTAGATGATATTCCGGGTAACACTAATGAATCTGACAATACTAATGTTTAACCTAATATAAAGTATAATATTATTTTTGTCTAGTTGATGTTTTCTAGATTAGGATTTTGCATTCACAGCGCCTCCCTCTGACAGAATACAGTTCTCTCACATAAGCAACTAATTTCAATAATTCTGTGGCCCAATTTTGCTAGCACATCTAGCAACAGAATTTAAGCAATCTATTTAGATTTTTATCAATGCAGATGCATTTTACGGACACACTCCCATTGTAGCACTCCCAGAGAAATCCCAAAAATAACCTACAAAAATTAATTACGAAATGTAAGGAAAATTATGTTTTAACACTGGTATAGGGCAAGCAAAATATACAACTGTGAAGGAGGGCGAATACTTGTGATTGTTTTCTTGAAAATCATGTGAGATATTGTCGCTATTGATATTTCAGTAATTTGTCAATTTTCTTTCAATGCACTGCCACTTTGACATGGCTTCATTATTGTTACGTGACACGGTTGTTGTGTCAACCTGTCATAGCACTGCTGCCAACCCTCACTGTTGACGCTAACTGATACAAACTGTCTACTATTATTCTCCTTTTTTACAAGACTCGTACAAATGAATGCAATAAAACATTTGTGAACGCTTACCTTTTTGCTATCTATATCCCACACACATACATACTTTCCATACATCCATCCCTCTTCCACACGATAATCGCAAAAGTGGCAGTCAATGAAATCTCAATCCTGGACTACTTCAGAGCAGTTCTTAACTGGTGCTCCGTTAAGTCTTTAAAAGTGGTCCATGACAGCTCAGGAGAATGTGACCTTTTACTTTTCTTTTGTCAGGGTACACAGACAATATTGAAATTTGTTGTAAAATAGAAACCATTTAAAGATTATAGGGGAAGAACAAGGAATAGCAGTTGAAGAAAATTATGAATAAATCAAAATTTTAAATTATGGTTATTGCCCGTCGCAAAGACCAGAGCTATAAACTGTGATAGCGACTGTTGTTGAATTACAAATTTTGCAGAGCTTTAGATACACACATATGCCACTAGATTTTACTTTTTTTCTTACAAACTTAATTTTTTATTTTTGCTGACATTTGTCAATTCTCAAGACCCAGTTGTTGTAAGGCTGGATGAACCTTTGGTGGCCGGTCTTTGGTAAAGGTATATGAATTTTTCAAACTAGCTACGAGCATATTTAAAAATGTAAATGGTATATTTGTTGTGCTCCGCTGGGATTATAACCCACAACCTTTCATGTATGAGTCTGACGCGTTATTACGGACTACGGACCAGTCAAATGTACCATTGTGTTAAAACAGCTTTGTAGTAAGCCACCTGCTTTCTTAGCTGGTTACCTGGGTAGTGTTCCTGCTGTACCAACGAGAAATACAAACCGTCTGCTTCTAAAGCTGGACGCCTTAGTGTGCAAGAAATATGTAGCTCACAAATATTGATGGCTACTCCTTTGTAGATACAGAGATAAGAAGTTCCGGACTAAATAGAAGGGAAAAAAAACACAAAGTCACGCAAACTTTAGGATGAAATGGTGTATTCTGTCAAAATGGAGGCCGTAATGACAACATTTTATAAAGTAACAGACCCACCCCTCATAGAAAATTAATAATTTCAAGAGATCATAGTCCCATCTGCATATTATTCACTCCTACCATTTGTTTATCTTCTACTACTAGCGTTTAGAGATATTTTGAAGTCTGATTGTAACCTGAACATCTGTATTAAAGTAACTTGAGATCCACTATTCGCCTTCACATAATGTGTACTATATTTTTTACCGTAGGAATCTTATTAAACATTCATTATATAAATAATTAGGAAGTAAATTAGGGCATACAGTCAACACTAGAGTCTTGCTGAGTATTATAGAGAGTTTGTTGTTATGGCTAAGCTGCCAAGGGCGACAGTCCCAGCATGCTTTTGAAAACAAAAGCCCTGGTTTGATTTTTACTTGGGTCGTCATCAAGAGATGTCATCGGGCTATAACTACCTATAAATGTTTCTGAATAAGGTAGAAATATAATTTTTAATTGCATTTCTCTTTAAAAAATCATAAAAAAAAAGCCAAAACATTTTATTAAAAAAACTTGTTATTCACTCAGCAAAACTCTAGCATAACAATTTTATAAAGCTGGACTCAAATTTGAAAAATGAAAGTCCAGCTGAATTTCACTGGTATGGTTGAACAGATAAGACGTCGGCACTCGAATTCGCATAATTGAAACAAGCGCTAGTTCGAACCTCGCCTGTGCCGTATCCTATCTGTCAGCTATATTAGCCTCTAAAGTGTGCAATATTAATGATCTAAGTGTGCGAGTGCAAAGATACTAACAAGGTATCAATAGAATGAGTCATATACAATTGAAGAAAGCCATCAAGGTCTTTTTTTTTTCAAAAGTAAAAAAATGACAATGATATTCTGTGTTTTCATATATTTATTTAATTTAAAAAAGAACCCTTGATTCCGCCTTTGACTTCACAAGATTCACATAATATGGAGTCGCAGTAAGACTTGATGAGTTGTAGTGTTTTCCTTTACATAGTGGGTAGTGTTACAGTTTACTATTTAATATAATGAAAGTATCTTGTTAGATTATTATTGACAAATCATATAAATAAAAATAATATTTGCCATGGATTCATAGTGATTGTTTCATTTATAAGTTTAAGGGGTTGTGTGTTGACATTGTGATGATTTAATTTTAAATTAATAATGTAAAAATATAGAAGCAAAGTTTTTCTAAACGAGTTGATATATTAAAGATTTTAAATTATGATTACGGTCGTCGTTAGACATTTTAAAGAATGAAAAAAACAGATTTTACTGACCGTGCAAAAGAGAAGAACGATTTTCTCTTGTTGATATATTGACACAATCACTTTATTCGGGCTATGTAGCCGTGGTCTGGTAAATTCTTTCCGGACAGTTTCGCCCATTGCTCCGATGGGCATTATGGGCATTATCAATGCCCATCGGAGCAATGGGCGAAACTGTCCGGAAAGAATTAACCAGACCACGGCTGTATAGCCCGAATAAAGTGATTGTGTCAACAAGAACCGGCCGTGAAAGCTTCAATGTACAATTGAGTTGATATATTTTCTCAAGCGCTTTCGGTGTTATCACACCATAGTGAAGAGAGCAACTCTCTTTTGTTTGTTGTCTTAACAAGTTCATTTTGTTTGTGAAATAGCTGAGCATCCACGGTCTCACCGAGTCAGGTCTCTAATTTTGAAAATCCAAGACCCAAACTCAGGCCCGCCGCACAGAGTCAGGATGAGATGGGAGTCACAGGACTTACGACCTGTCTCTGGTTGGTTAAGGATCCTTTTGTCATGACAACGTTCCCAATTCCTCCCAACTCATCCTTCCTTCCAATATGTAAGTCCGATTAACTACATTGCATGTCCAGAGGTGTCTGGGCTCTCAGATCTTCGCAGCCAAATGTGGTATGATCCCGAGATGGCCGCTTTTGTTAGTCTTTCCAGAAATCCATTTATTTGGGATCTATTTAGTCCCAGATCCTTAAGGAAAGTATATACCGATTTGGCTGGCAGTCCTCTCGCTCCCACCTCCACTGCTAATAGTGTGATAACACCGAAAGCACTCGAGAAAATAAATCAACTCGTTTAGAAAAACTTTGCCAGAGAGTTGCTTTCCGGGATCTGTTGCCATGGTCAGTAGGAGCTGGAGGTTATGGATATTTCCCCCATGTCTACGATGAGCTTCTTAAGCGTGAAAGTGAAATGATGAAGATGATCTGGATGAAACCGTGAGATCATCTCAATAGTCCAAGAACATCTTCATTATTTTATTTTCATCCTGAAGAAGCTCATCGTAGACATGCGTGAAACGCCTAGAAGCTTTAGCTCTTGCAGATGATGGGCAATAGATCCTGGAAAGCAACTCTCCAGCATCATCATTCGACCGTGTAAGCCTGAAACTCCTATTCAAGAAAAAAAGATATTTCTTAATTTTACATGATTAGTTTTATTCAAGCGTGAAGCTGATTTATTTTCATCACAAGTCTCGAAGAGACATTATTGTCTCTCAATTTAAATAACGACAAGTAGGTTTTGTAAATTTTGCTTTCCTGGCTGAACAAGCCAGCCGACAAGGAGGCTTGAAGAGGATTGGAAGATGCCTGCATCTAGGAGTGGACACACAGGCTGATAAAAGAACAAAGACTAAGAAAAGAGTGAGTGTAACTCACATTTCCTTTCCATTGTAAGTATGCTATAACTCTGTAGGTACTCGTATATTCGAGAAGAGTTGAAATTACTAATTAAATAACAGTGACAATCCAATACAACATGTCATATTCTATCAGTGTTGATGACAGGGATGGTTGGTTACTCACCGATTTGTGCTTCTTGAGTCCCTCTGCAGTGAAGGCGTTCCCAGCAAACTCCTTCCACGAGCTCTTCTCAGGGGAAGGCACGGGCTTGGTAGAGAATTTCGGCTGAAAGAACACAAGCGCAGGACATTGAGAGGTGTGATCAAAATCACATGTAAATACGAGCAAAGATTCTGCGGGGAAGAGAGAGCCGCTTAGACCATTGTAACGCGAACACCACTGTAAGCAGAGAGTGAAGAGTGAACAGTACCCTTAGTACGAGTTGCAAAACTTGAGAAAAGTAAAGTTTACGGAAAATATTAAAGCGTGATTTCTCCCAAAATCTGCCGTTTTTGTTTCTTACACTTTGTGGTCTTAGCAAAAGAGTTACAGTGATGAAGAAAATCAAGTTCAAACAAACAAAAACGGCAGATTTTGGGGGAAATCACTCTTTAATAATTGCCGTAAACTTTACATTACTCAAGTTTTGCAACTCGTACTAAGGGTACATTGTAACCTATATTGTGAAAAATAAATGTTGTGAAATAAATTAAAATCACAATTTAATTAAAAGAACTCCTAGTCATATCATAGCAATATCTTTATTATAAAAAATAACCGTTTTCTTCTTCTTCTTTTTGTGCCACTTCTATCGGCGATCATCTTGGCTATTTTGACTTTAGATGCAGCGGCTCGAAACAGGGACTTAGTGCTTCTGCCGAACCACTGTCGCAGGTTTTTCAGCCACAATGTCCTTCAACATCCCTGAGTTCTTCTCCCCTCAATCTTACCCTGTATGATAAGATGAAGGAGACGGTATTTCTCATCTCACTCCCTCTCTCACAGTTTTAATTCACTACATTTTTTTTTAGTGAATTAAAACTGTGTTATTTTTTTAGTGAATTAAAACTGTGTTATTTTTTTAGTGAATTAAAACTGTGTTTTTTTTTTAGTGAATTTAAACTGTGTTATTTTTAAAAATAAATACAATGGACTTTCACTGTGTGAACCACCAAACCCTAACAAATATCATAACGATCTATCTATAATCTAAGCTGCAAAGATATGTTAACATTTAAGGCTCATATGAAATGCATGCCTACAGACAGGCACATGTAGGTTCGCGCCTACACATTCTGCATGTGTGCATACAAATAAAGAAAACCTTACATGGACATAAACCTTGCAACTCCTGCCGCCGTTCCCTGAACCGGGGTGGCATTGGCAAAAGTGAACCGATTTTTAAAGCCCAGGAGGTCAGCCTCATACCAACCTATCAGTCAAGGTTTATCAAAAATAGACAATAAGTTAAATAAAATCTCAAATAGCAATAAAAACCCACATTTTAATTTTGAAAGCCGCTGCCAGTACCTATTGCAGAATTACTTAGATGATGGCAATATAATATTATCAATATTACCTTGTTGGTGACGGACCCGGTGATCTTGGGGTAGGCCACGGACTTCGACTGCTTCCTGATGAGGAGCTGCGCCACCATAGTCTTCAGTTTGGTCATCAGATTCAACGCAGGCATCTGGAAGGCCAGGCTACAATGTAATCAATAGCAGTACCGTTGCATCTTATATATGAAGGGGCTGGTACTCATCACTATTATACAATCTATAATCTAAGCTGCAAAGATATGTTAACATTTAAGGCTCATATTAAATGCATGCCCAAAGACAGGCACATTTAGTTTCGCGCCTACACATTCTGAATGTGTGCATACAAATAAACAAAACATCACATGACCATAAACCTTGCAGCTTCTGCCGCCTTTCTCTGAAACCGGAGTGGCATTGAAAAAAGTGAACCAATTTTTACAGCACGAGGGGTCAGCCTCATACCAATTTTAAAATACCACTTTGGTCCTTAGCAAAGTGTGTAAATATACTTGCCATATTTTCCTTATCAAGCCTATTAATTTTTACAGGTAAGGGGGCTGGCCTTACGCCAACCACTAAATTGAAGTGGGGGTTTACAGCTACTAAGGGGGTTTTTATTGGCCGAGAGGGCCAAGTGGGCTGATCTTTCTAGCGTGTTTGGAATAGAACAACGTTGGTTCGATCCCCGCCTGGGTCATTTGACCATTACTTTGACCCTGGTTCAACAGATGTTATCAGGTAATTATTAATTAAAATAAACAATAATGATTTATTAATTGATTATGTTAATACATGTTTCTGGCCAGGTAGAATAGGTTGGTGAATTGCATTCCTCTTCACAAATCTATTATTTAAAAAAATACAAAATAATAATAATAAACATCAAAATGGGATATTATTTATGACACTCTCCATGGGATTTGAATCCGAGCTCTCGGCATGGAATGCAAGCACTCTACCAACTGAGCTATAAACCTTGCCGGTATTCCATTTTATAAACATTGCCGGTATTCCATTTTATAAACATTGCCGGTATTCTATTTTGCCTGTAGTAATGTTAACTTATGAAAAAAGAGTGAATTAAAATATTTTGCAAGCCGTGATGAGGGAATGTTCTAGTCTAAAATAAATCAGAAAACGAGTGTATAGTGTTGCAAACTTGCAAGCTAGAATGCTGTTCTGGCGCGTAAACAAAGCGGCAGTTTTTGAGAGAAAAACATGAAAGTACCTACTTACTTACTCATTACTGTTATTTCCATTTGCTTGTAACATCTGTGGACGAGAAACTATTTTAACGAAAAGAAAAACGCTATATCCGTTTCAACCATAGGTTTCAACTTACTAATTGCACATTGTCCTTAGTTAGAAAGAGACCAAAAATATTCAGAGTGTCATTTCGTTGTAAATAAAATACTTCGCTCAAACCGAAAAATCTTTCCAGAAAGTTGTCAGCTTTGAAATTCACGCTTTCGCAAACGCTGTGCGCACCCATTATACTTTAATGTTTTGATGTGTTTTGGGAAAACATAGCATGTGTAATTATTAAGTGTCGAAACGCAAAATGGAGAAAGCAAGAAAACATATCATTTGATAATTCTGTGGTGGTTGACAAATCCGGAGCCCTATGTATCAATGGCGTAAGATAGTTTCTTCTCCATCAACATGATAATATATAAGCAGAGAGAAACACCGAACACTCAGGTACAACCAAATTAAAAATAATTCATTCTTTACGCAACACAACAAGCTGCACATAGAGTGCATTTTTTATCGTGCCTTCCTTGAAGAGGTTGCGTGTGGAACCTATTTAGTTTAACAGGAAAGGAGGCCGGTCTTACGCCAATCATTTCAGTTGAAGTGAAGGTTTCCCAGCTCACGATGGAGGTTCTTCTAATTTGTTGTGAAGGCTGACTGCTGATTAAGCTTTGCCAACAATTTATTTTTTGGGCATTCTATAGCCTTCACGAGCAATGAGAGCCTTCTTCTTTAGGAACAGGGAAAGCCCCGCAGGCCACCATAAACAGGAGAAATACAGTGTGCAATAGGTTTCACCTGTTGCACACTCTGAAAAAACTTGATAAAAAAAGGCTCAATACGTTTTCAGTTTACCCTTAAAATATGTTTTATTTTTATGGTGAAAATTCGTCATTTATATATTTTATTATTATGTTGTTTTAAGTTTCGGATGTACCTGAGGACGGTCTAGGACCGAAAACGTTAGTAAATATGTTTAAATATTAAAACAGAGTGAAAAAAAAACTGCGTTTTAATTGTAGAATATTTGTTATTCCGTAAAAAAAATTAAGACTTTAGAAGATGTATTTACATTTAAGATTCAAACTTGATATTAGCCCTCGAGTAAACACTTATAAGTTCGCGATTATAGAAACTGCATACCTACTTACAAAATATGCTAAAACAAGTTTACATAAACTTTGCAACTCTTGCATTCTTTTTCTCAAAAAGGGTTGACAGTGACAAAAGCGAACCAATTTTTATGGTACAAATGGTCAGCCTCATACCAAGATCAAGGATCAATAAACATTGTGTACATATAATATGTAATAAAATAAACAAATGCATAGTAGGATGATTTATTTGGTGAGTGTGAATCACACCTCAAGAGTTCTGCAAGCTTGGTCGTCGCTATGGAAAGCGTCAAATACACTAGCAAGACCTAGTTGCTGTAAGGCCTTTGGTAAGGCAGTTAATTTTTTTAACCCAGTGATGAGTGTTCCTTGACTTAAAGGTTGGTATGCGGCTGACCACACATGCTGTAGAAAATGGTTCACTTTACCAATGTCACCCCTGTTCCAGGGAAGGTCGGCAAAAGTTGCAGGGTGTGTGTTCATTTGAGTTTGGATTTTAATTTGTAAGTAGGTACACATTCAGCATTTGCAAGTGCAAACTTACACGTGTTTGTTTGTGGGCATGCATTTGATATGAGCTTTGGATGTTAATATACCCTTGCAACTTAGATTATAGATTGTCAACCTTTCCTGAAGCAGTGTTGACATATACATTTTTGAACGCAGCAAAGAGCGTATTATTTTGAAAATCGAGAGATCTTTTTTTTGCGTCGCCGGAAATCAAACCCACGACCTTGCGATCCCTTGCCTGCAGCGTAAACCACTAAGCCACAGACCGGTCCAATATAATATAAGGTACTTGTTAGATTGGGGGATGATCTCAGCAGAGGGCGTTTAGAGGTCGCCCTGCCTGCCTATTGATTTTTACTAAAACAACAAACTTTCTCTTATCGAAAGAAAACAAACAAATTAAAAATATTTTTTCAAATTGTAACTTTTGAAAAACATGTCGAAGTTGATTAACGAGAACCTAAAATAAGCTTTGTTTAAATCGACTGCAAACATTTATTTATTTCGATTTGAAATTTCGAATTTCCTTCTGACCCCAAAGCGTCGATCATTTAAGTGGTCAGAAAAATTATTGTCTATTTTGTAACCCCAAACAAACTAAACAGTTTAGGCTCATAAAAAAAATTGTTTGCAAAAATATATGTAAGTACTCATTTTTGTATTATAATTAAAATACAATGTGAAATTATCAAATGCATTTTAAAGTAGATTAAAAAATAATAAAATTATCAAAAATACCTATTCACTTTAAAAATTATCACTGTTTTTTGCAACAAAACTTTTATCACACTTTTGCCATCTTTAAAATCATTTGATAAAATATTTATTGTTCAATGAAATTGTGTATAATATTTTTTTTGATTCATGATAATTTTTAATGTTTTTTTTTGAGCAGGTACAATACTTTTTGTTTTCCTACCTTGCTTTGGTTAGGTGTTCAGGGACAGTTTGCACAGACAATATTTAGGACGTTGCCTCCTCAGGTTCCAGCAGGACACTGACAGGCAGTTGTCTTGTGTTTGGTTTACTAGCGATAGCCGGAAAACTCGAAACGCACGTACTTCACAGCTGTTAGTGCAGTGGCGCACCAAATCTAAGTATTTACGCACTTTAAATATTTAATTAAAAATATAATCTATCATCTAAGTTGCAAATATATGTTTTAACATTTAAAATTCATATTAAATGCATGCCCACAAACAAACAGTAAGTTCGCGCTTACGGAGTTACTTACGGAGTACAAATTAAAATCCAAACCTCAAATGAACAATCACCCTGCAACTTTTGCCGACCTTTCCTGAAACAGGGGTGACATTATAATAATAAACAAGTAGGCTGATTTATTTGGCGAGCGCTGTTTTTGTGTGTATCACACCTCAAGAGCCCTCTGCGAGCTTGGTCGTCGCTGTAAAAAGCGCCCCAGTTGCTGTAAGGCTGGATGGACCTTTAGTGACCGGTGTTTGGTAAAGGTATATAAATTTTCACCAAACAAAGAGCATATTTGAAAATATAAATGGTATTTTTGTTGTGCTCCGCCGGGATTCGAACCCACAACCTTCCATTTACGAGTCCGAAGTGTTACCACTGGACTACTGACCGGATATTGGCGAAGTGAACCAAGTTTTTACAGTACGGGTGGTCAGCGTAGTACCAACCTATAAGTCTAGGAAAGAAATAATAATAATAATAATAAAATCTTTATTCCAGCCTAGTCACGTGAAGGGTGCAGTGCGTGGAAAAAAAGTGACTACCCCCGTATTCACGATCAAAACTGATTTAAGTGCCTTACTCAAGCGCTACACTTACTCAAGGGTCGACATTCTGGAGCGTTTTGTTTCACAAAGAACACTCAAGCAGTAATCAGCGTAGTGCCCAACCCCCAGGAGACGTACGGGTTTGTCATTGGCTCTCGAAAAAACCCAGCTCTGTAATTGGTCAGTACCTTCCGACCGATATTCGGCGTACTTCACTTTTATCATTGCCGCTTCTTTCAAATTTCAATGTCATATCAGCTTTGCATAAAACTTGACAACAAATAAGAACGTATAACGTAATTACTAATTTAAGTAAATCGTAAGTAGGGGAAAGGTGGGATACTTGATCCCTGTTTTAGTTTTCATCCATTATCTCAGACCCTTGAAGTTATTTTGTTCTTTTTTTGCTCCATGTTCATAATTTGGTTCATCGCCTACCACTTGGCATCCAAATAAAACTACTTTCGTGAAGATCCAATGTACTACATCAGTTCTTGTAAAAAACTCCCAAGGATCAAGTATCCCTATCCATGAGGGATACTTGATCCCCCCATGAGGGATACTTGATCCCCAGGATCAAGTATCCCACCCATAAAGATAGCATTAGTAATTATAGCCAATTATTAAGGGAAATTAAAAAAAAATTATGATACAAATCAAAACAAACTTCTTTATTGAGTAAAAACTAAAATTTACTAAGCATTTGCAAGAAATTTTTGTTTGAAGTTGATAATACCAGCTGTCTGCCGCACGGCTGTGGCAGCTTTTGTATGTCTGCGCTTCTGACTACGCTAATGTCTTCTACTGTTGGAAAAGTGAAACAACTGCCCACTAGATCCTTTCTTCTCAAAAATTTCACTTTGAAAGTACTTTCCTTTTGAGTCAAAACTTTTCCAACAAAACACTTGACTGTTTTTTCGGCCAAACTGACTTAACTGGCCTAAAACTTTGTCTTCAGGCTTTGATTCGGTGTCGTCAATAAGTTCTTTATCATGTGAAAGGAAATCAGAGTCACTGCTGCTATCTGGAAGGCATGAAATTCATGCCAAACTGCCTAGCGATCACTTAAAAACTCCCCCCATTTCTCACAGCATTCACAGCCGCTTCAGCTTGCTGAGGATCCCGTGGAATTCTCTTTTTCTGGCTCCCTCTTTTGCTATGTACTTACACGGCATTTGAAAGAATAAACGTGAATAAAATTAATTATTTCAAGCGTGGACTTCAAAATTAACTTGAAGTGGGATACTTGATCCCAGGATCAAGTATCCCCCCACTTCTAGGGATCAAGGATCCCCCGGTTGTCATTTTTTCAAAAAGTGAAAAATTTAGGTTAGAAGAGTTTGCATTTCTAAATTGATGTTATGGTATTTTGTTGCTAAAAGCACATACATTTCAACAATATATGTAGAATAATCATAAACTACACGAATAAAAATGTATAAAACTTACATGGCACGCGTAAAAAAAAGTCTGAACCTTACAAAATCGAAAAATGTATATTATTTTTTTACGCTTCTTCAGAGGTAACGGTCATTTGGCAAAACAAAGGTAACATTACGGTCGCTACCCAATGGTACCAACAGAACAGTGATAAAATACCTAGGAGCGCCAAAATCGAATGGGGATCAAGTATCCCGCGGGATCAAGTATCCCACCTTTCCCCTACGTATTTGTTTGTTTACAATGTATACTAGTTTTTAAAAATACATTTATGTAATATCCAATGTAAGTGTGTTGATCGATTTCAGCGCCAAAAAGATGTTGTTTTCTCCAGCGGAAAAGGAGCTGCTGGTGGCTCTGATTAAAGAAAAACCTGTAATAGAAGATAAAATAACAGATCGAAGAAATTGTTGGCTTTGCAACCCTCAATGAGCAACGGCAAAACTGTATACAGAACGACGCATTTTTTCAATCAAAAACGTCTTCTAAATTCTTCCTCTTCGTAATACGTAAATGGGTCTTTACAGTCTCTGATATATTTTCTTGGGACACTATTTTTGAACAAAACAATGTTATTATTCTCGTTGAAGTCAACTGTATCGAAAGAATTCATTATTTTATGTAAATAATTCACAACCAAACAAAAAATGTGCTGATGAAATGCGGCGGAATATTTTGACAGTTCATCTGTCATTGCAGTATGGTCCTAGACCATACCGGAGAACAAACCCAATTCTGATGGTCAAGCAATGTAAATAAACTCGTCAAAACAATGTTAATACACTCGTAAAAATTATGTTTATAGTAAGAATTCATTTTTTCATGTAAATTCACAATAAAAAAAAAAATGTGATAACAATGAAATATGACGGAATATTTTGACAGCGCTTAAGCGTTGGTTAATATACGTGTCGACCTTACTTACCTAAGTGCTAGTTTTTGGAGCGCTTGAGTGCTAATTTTACCTTAAGTATTGTTCTTGAAATGAATTTCCCCAATCTAAGCGCTAGTTTGCCCTTAAGGAAGTGCCAGTTTTGATCGTGAATACGGGGGTAAGCTACTCATTTAGTGTAACGTCTTGCCACGTTCTCCAAGAAGGGGTCGCATGTTGCGAGTGGAACCTATCTATTTTTACGTGTAAGGGGGGCCGGCCTAACGCCAGCCACTTCGGCTTCCCATATCCCAAGGGGGCTGGTACTCATTTTTTGTGAAGGCTGAGTAAACCTTGCCGGTATTTTATTTTGTGTGTAAAATAAACGCCTAAACGGGAAATAATTTCTGACATCCTCGGTGAGATGCGAACCCGAGCTCTCTGCATGGAATGCAAGCACTCTTCCAACTGAGCCATCGACCAGAGTGTTCTTTATAAATTTTAAATTATGAAAACATCTTTCAACGATATCGATTGAGATTTACATGAAAATATGTTGGTTAATCCTTTTCCTACAAAATTCATGGTAAAAACCAACACTTAAAGTTTTCATGATGAATTAATTATTGGCCTCATTTAAATTTTAATTTATAACTTAAATTTATCTTATTTTAATTTGCTCTTAAGATTTAAAAAAATATTTTTAGCTTCAAAATTTTTTGTGTTCCTTCACTAATAGGCTGGTAAATGTTGACCACCATGCTGTAAAAAATTCGTTCACTTTTTCCAATGCCACCCTGATTTCAAGTAAATGCGGCAGGAGTTGCAAAGTTTATGTTCATGTGAGTTTTTTTAATGTATACACGCAGCATGTGCCTACTTGTGGGAATGCATTAAATATGAGCCTGAAATATCAATGTATATTTGAAACTTAGATTATGGATTATAGATACCGCACTGTGTCCCCAGATTGTAGTAGATCTACCTAGAACCATCCATACATGCATTTTGTGTGAATGTATAACATGACGCCTGTATGTATGTAGTGCACTTTTATAAGTATGTAGCAGGTACGCCGGCATTCCCAAACTTTCTATAATTGTATAATTCACTGGAATATATATTCTAGATTAATCTATAATATAAAGATCTATTAACATTTAAAATTCATTCCCACAAGCAGGCAAATGCAAGTTCACGCTTACACGTCATGCTACATGTTTACATACAAAATAATCCAAACCTCACATGAACAAAAACTTTGCAAGTAATAAATAATAATAATAATCTATAATCTAAGTTGCAAGGATATATTCATTTAAAGCTCTCAGATGTATGCCCACAAACCAACAAGTGTAGTTCGCGCTTACAAATGCTGAATGTGTACTTACAAATAAAATCCAAACCTCAAATGAACATAAGCCCCACAACTTTTGCCGACCTTCCCTGAAACAGGGGTGACATTGGCAAAGTGAACCATTTTTTACAGTATGGGTGGTCAGCCTCATACCAACCTATAAGTCAAGGAATATGAATGAATAATAAATTACATTTAAATATAAAAAAGAACAAAACCTTACAAAGAAATCTATACAAAAAAAGTCAAAAATTTCCTATGCAAAAAATGTAGCAAATGAATACACCAACATTAGAAATCAACATTGCAGATTAGCCGCCACTTCTTCCTGTCCTTGCATACTTCTTTCATTTCATCCAGAGTCATAACCTTTTTCATACAAGTCCTCCTTTTATTATGACTCTGGATATCCCAGTCATTCGCTATTTCAGAGATTTGATCCTTCCATACTTTTCTCGGTCTTCCTCTACCACGACATCCATCTATTCTAGCAACATATACTTTCTTCGTCAATCTTTCATCACTCATTCTCTCCAAATGCCCGAACCATCTTGCAAGTCCTGTCGCAATTACCTGAAATCGGGGTAGCGTCGGAAAAAGTGAATCAAGCTTTTACAGCATGCTCAGCCAGGCTCATACCAAACTTTTTGTCAAGGAACACAATTTTTTAAAGTGAAATAATAATAAAAAAACTTCAAATCCAAATTAAACTACTTAGTTTCAATCAAAGGAAAATATTGATCGTCAAATTTAAGAATGAACGAATTTAAGTGCGTCGTGTTAAATGTTGTTAGAAACTCATTTCAAGGAAATCCCATAATATTTGTTTACGTTTAAAATGTCATTTGTTGGGCATTCATGACCACCGGGAATGAGAATTCTCATCGCTTATCGTTTACAAATTAGTTAAAAGTCCATTCGTAATGGTTTATTTGCTTTGGAACGGCGTCATTGAAATTAATGTGACGATTGATTTAAAATATGGCAAATTTTATGGAGATACAAATCGCGCTGTTGTCACTGATGTCATCCAGCGAGTGGCCTGCTTAGACTGGTCACGTCGCAAGGCAGGACCATGATTGGTGGTCGAAAAGGATCGTCCAGTGGCGGCCCAGAATGTCCGGACGACTTCAAGGGGACTGCAGGCAGAGGATGGCTGAACATAGCATGACTCTTTGAGACATTTTCATGACTCATTCCTTTGCCAAACTGCCCGCTTATGGAATGGTCTACCAGTATCTGTGTTCCCTTCCCAATTTAATCCGGTTTTATTCAAAACCAACATCAATCACCACTTCCTTGCAGCGACTCACGACAGAACCAAGAACTCAAGCAACACCTCTGCGGCACCCTTCCAGGGTGACATAGACCCCCAAGACTCTCAAGAATTGGGGAGCCTCCCGCACAGGATTCCTTAAAAAAAAAAAAAATAGCAGCCGACAGACAAAATTAGAAAAGATTAGAGGAGGCAAAAGTCCAGGGCTGGAAGTCTCATCACCACGGTAATTCTTACCTAACGAATATCGGTAATATTTGTATGAAAACCTGTCAATCCAAGATAGCCGCAAGCGAACAATTGATTAGTCTTCATAGGTAGGTAAGAATTACCGTGGTGATGAGACTTCCAACCCAGGAGTGGTCTAATAAATGCTGAGGAAGAAGGGTACAAATCAACCCTCCCTAACAGTGTACCTCTATTTACAAATTACCTGTCTTCTGCAGCCATACTCCGCGACATACCATCTGGAGAAATTGTTTTATCTTTCTTCAGATACCATCCTAGGCCTTCATAGTCCCACAAATCTCCTAACTTCTAGATATCCGCAACTAAGCTACACAAATAGTGTAGCTTCTTGCCGCGTTCTCCCTGAAGTGGTGGCATGTTTAATTTTACAGGTAAGGGGGGCCGGACTCACGCCAACCATTACATTTGAAATGGGGGCTTCCCAGCTCCTGATGGGGCTTGCCGTTATTTTATTTTGATTTTGAAGTAAACACCGAAACGGGAAATCATTTCTGACACCCTCGTTGAGATTCGAATCCAAGCTTTTGGCATGGAATGCAAGCACTCTACCAATTGAGCAATCAACCGGTTTATCCATTCAGTTTTTTCATAACGAAATAAGTCAACAAATAAATGACAGATTAAGTAGATTATTTAATTCTTCATGGACAGAAAACAAAATATTCCACTTTGAAACAATCGTTTGATACATCAAAGTCATACGTGGGGGCACCGCATTATTGTTTCATAATTATTGTTTACTTACATAGTTGTACAAATAAGCATTTGACGGATATGCATTCTACGTGCATTGATAGAATAGCAGCACTCAAATTCAGAAACAATTAATTTCTACCCCACAATGCTATGCGTGAATCCTAGGCATATGATTGGTTGTTTCGAATTCGCGCAACCAACCAGATGTTTAGATTTCTCGCGAAGCATTGTGAGGTCTCATAGCATCGATTATGAATACCGATATATTTTAATGCAAGCAGATCATCACATTAATTGCACACTAAGTATAATGATCATTGTTTACTTAAGTAGGGGCAAGTGGTGTACCTATGGACACACCGTTTTTTTTTCGACTTAATATTTTTTTTCTCGCAAGTTAAGAAAGGTAGAGAGAAGATTGTTTATGGTTTGTATTCATTGTCTAATTGTGCATAACTAACTTATTTTTAGTTTTGTATAATATTGACCTGTTTTGTGTTACGACCTTTCCCCCAAAAATCGCATTTTTGTCCAGAGGTACACTTATGGGTGTGTACCTGTGGAAAGGGGTAAGTGTACCTTGGGACAGCATGTGTACCTCTGGACATCAAAAAAATTAAGTAGTTTATAAATGATTAAACATAGTTTTATTTTATATTTTATTGGTGATAAAATTGCACAAACTTATTATTATAAAAATGACAACAAAACATTTTGATAGCGATTATTAAAAACACGTAATATATATTGTTAGAAGAACCTACCTTATAACAACAAATAATATTAAAAATATTTTTTATTTTCCATGTAGAACTCATTCATCTCTTCGGAATCGTATGAAATTGATCCAAAAACACCTTTATCCAAACGCTGCATTTTATGAAAAGTGTGAGGATGCAAAGTTAAAATGAAAACTCTCGATTCTTTTGCTTTTTTGAAAACTTGTATATTTATATGGGAATCGTGGTTATCCATGATTAGGAGAATTTGATCACTTTTTCAAGGTATCACATGAGCAACTTTGATTCGTTTGACCAACTAAAAGATGGATATAAAAATAAATTAGAATTGTCTAACAAGCATTTTATTTTAAGTTGAGTACCGGTGGACACAAGGCGTGTACCTTTGGACGTCCATAGGTACACGCAAAAATGTGTCCAGAGGTACACAAATGATACTTAATTAAAACATCAACTGCCATTTAATTTTGAGGTTCAAAATAAGGCAAATGAATGCTCTATCGTTTTAAACACTCCCTAAACCCTAAATTGGTATTATCATTTGACTAAAATATTTCATTATCACACCATGAAAACTGTTGAAAAATGCATAAAAACTAGCTTTTTGTTGCTGAAAACTTGAATTGTAAAAAACGGGCACGTGTTGTAGGTGATGACAAGGTACACACAATAATATTGAGAGCTATCAAAAATGTAATATCCCCGTTTATGTGATGATTTTTAATCTTCTGTATTTCCAGAGATATGATGGTGTCCAAAGGTACACAGCGTCCAGAGGTACACCACTTGCCCCTACTACTATCAAAAAATAATTAAATAGAAAGTTATGTTTAAGTCGTAACATGAAATATCTAGAAATATGTAAATTAAATAGACGGGACAGTTCAAATAGTATCTTTGTAGTATTAAAAAAAAATGTATATCTTTTTCATGTAGATCGAGTTTTGTAAAATGACGTCCATCAGTGAATAAAAGCGAAATGAGTAAAGTATGTACGGTGGAAATGAAGCATTTGAGAAGCATGACGGGAAAAACTCTGGGGGATAGAGTTAGGAATGAATGGGTAAAAAAATAATGTAATTTGAAAGAGGATGTAAAAGTTAAGGTACAAAAGAATGTGATGAGATGGTTAGGGCATGTGGAAAAAAATAATGATAATATTAATTATTTCGGGAAGGGACGACCTAGAAAAGTATGGAGTGATCAGATTGTGAAAGAATGGGATATACAAAGTTAGCGGAAAATAAGAAAATGCATGAAAAAGGTGATGGATATGAATGAATTGAAAGAGGTATGTCACGATAGGAAAAAATGGAGGCAGCTCTGCAGAGGCTCTGACCACCCCTAGCGGAATGGCGACAGAGTTACAGTTACGTCCACACATGAATTGACACAGATCAAATTGTGTCGTCACACGGCCGAGTTGCTAGAGAAAATTAAACAAACAATTTGTTATTGCCTGCGTAGGACAGCAGCCCGATACAAAATTGACGTTTGCTCACCGAGAAAAAAAATTGCAAATTCAAAAATGTTCCCAATCCAATAGAAAAAAAATGCATCAACGTTTTACAATCCACAGATAAAGTGAGGTGCCAATATTTGATAAGATAAAAATATATTTTTAGAAAGCATTCGGAGAGATTATGGACTTTTAACAGATAAATTTGTTTGCGAATTTTATCAGCTTTCGATGAAACCAAAGCCATCATGTAACTATCAGTCTCTTGTATCACATCGAAGTTAACAAGTCGTTCGGACGAAAATCAAAACAAAATAATTTCCTCTTACATTACCAAAAATGGTACAGTATTGTTTTCCAGTGGTTGTTTTCTAATCTAATCTAAGTTGCAAAGATATGTAACATTGGGGATTCACATAACATGCATTCTCACAAGCATACACGTACAAGTTCGTGCTGACGCATGCCGTATGTGAACCTACAACATAAAAACCAAATCTCAAATGGACATACACTGCAACTCCTGCCGACCTTCCCTGAAACAGGGGGGACATTGGCAAAGTGAACCATTTTCTACAGCATGGGTGGTCAGACGCAAACCAACCTATAAGTCAAGGAACATACACAAGAAATTACATTTTAGAAATAAAACAATAATAATATGGATAAACATTAAAATCAAACACTTTTGCTCATTTATAATAAAGAGCGTACGCTTGGATATCATTTCCATCTAAATTATAAATCCTACAAAGATTTTCTGTATTAAGTGGCTTAGGCTCCCTCTTGCCATGGCACATGCGAGCTGGAGCTTCCGGATGTTTTGCCAATGTCATCGATGAGCTTCTTAAGCGATGTGGTGGTGAAGTCCATAATTTATAATCAAAGTTGCAAAGATATATTGTTAATTTAGGCTCATATTTAATGCATGACCACAAGCACGCATACGCAAATTCACGCTTAAACATGCTGCATGTGTACTTACAAATTATAAACCAAAACTCAAATAAACATAAGCTCTGCAACTTTTGCCGACACTTCCTGAAACAGGATAACATTGGTGAACCTTTTTTGTACAGCATGGGTGGTTAGCTTCATACGAACCTAATTAGCCAAGGGATGAGATGATGAAATGGAAAAAATAATACGCATTTGTTTACAACCGAAATTCTTCTGAGTCATTTTTGATGACTTACTTTGTCCATGTTTCTAGAAATATCTACACGCCTTATCAATGTTGTACTTTTTGCCAACAAGTAAATATTTTCTGATGGTCGATGGGTGTTTGCTTGCTTACTGACATACCAATCATTTCATTATTCTTCAAAATACCGTGCACGTCGAACAAGCCACAAAAAGTACTGCTTTCTGCATTTGTGTGACTGCATCGGTGTCATGGCCGAGAGAGTCAAATGGCTGATCTTTCTAGCGTATTTGGAATAGAATAACGTTGGTATGATTCCCATTTAGATCATTTGACCATAATTTTGATCCTGGTTTAACAGATGCCATTGAGTAATTATTAATTAATAATTAATTAAAATAAACAATAATTAATTAATTATTAATTTATGATATTAATAGATCTTTCTGGCCAGGCCGAATAGGTTGGTGAATTGCATTCTTCTTCACAAAACTATTTTTAAAAAAAGAGGCAGAGGACTCAAAGACCGGTCCGTAGTCCAGTGGTAGCACTTTGGACTCGTATTTGGAAGGTTGTGGGTTCGAATCCCGGCGGAGCACAAAAAAAATACCATTTATATTTTCAAATATGCTCTTCGCTGGGTTGAAAAATTCATAAAACCTTTACCAAAGACCGGTCCCCAAAGGTCCATCCAGCCTTACAGCAACTGGGTCTTGCTAGAGTATTGACGCTTTCTACAGCGACGACCAAGCTTGCGGAGGGCGCTTGAGGTGTGATACACACAAAAACAGCGCTCACCAGATAAATCATATCCTAATATTATTATTATTATACCATGGGGCATCATGACTGAAGGATCCACCGGAAAAAAATCAAAATCATAAGCTTTAAAAAAAGCTACGATCATCATCGATCTTATACAAAAAAAAAGTGGGTGGAAACGCGTATAGTGTAATGTCTCATTTCAACCAGAGACATTCAAGGAACTTCAATTGAATGAACTCAAGTCAAGGAAAATACACGACAAATTACATTTTATACATCACTAAATATAAATATCTATGGACAACAAACAGAAAACAAATTCCAATTTAATAAACCCTAGCCGCCAACATTACAGATCAACCGCCATTTATTTCTGTCCTTACATACTTTTTTTCATTTCCTTCAGAGTCATAACCTTCTTCATTCAAGCTCTCATTTTATTATGACTCTGGATATAAAGTTTGCAAACTTAAAAAATAAATAATCTGTAAGCTTTGAAAGATATTTTTTTTTAAATAGAAATTATGTTGTGTAGACGCCACTGGTCTACGATTTGTTCAAGGGATAGAAATCCCGCGTGCGCCCTGGGTACCTACACGCCTGTATGTACCTACCAGTCTACTAGAGAGACATATAATTATGTACGTACCGCCGCTACCCCCGAATATTCTGCTGTTACTCGTGTAAGCCCGCCCGGGTCTCAGAAGTAACGTACAACCTTTTTGCCAAATTACAGAACTTCTACTTTATTTTTTGTAGTGTCTTCATCCTCTTTTCACACGAGAACCATTCTGTCCGGATGGTCTCCATCGCTACTATACTTTTGACTTGGTAATCCAGAGACCAGGCGCGTGCATAGGGTGTAGGCAATTATATACATTTAAAAATAAATATTTTCTCCCATTCCTAAAAAATAACTCATTTGAAATTAACTGCAGTGCTAACTATGACTCCAATCAAACTAAAATTCGGAATTTTAACTCTCAATATCAAGCTTAAATGCGTTTTTACCATATATTTCCCACCCATTAGCCGCATATGCCTGTATGGGACGCACGCCCCTGCCAGAGAAACACCATAGTCAATCCGGACGGAATGCAATCTCGTGTCAAAAGGCTGTCAGTGTGTACTTTCAAAATAATGCTCTAGAAATTGTTTAGATTTTATTCAAAGTACCTATAATTAATTTTTTCTCCTTATGTAAAAAAAGGTTTTATTTTTAACCGTGTCCAGTTTTCCACTTAAAAAATAGGTTTGAGCCTAATTAGTTAAACAATTGTAATGAATCCTGCCGATAGCTATTGGTAAAATGCTTGCAATCCATGCCGAGAGCTTGGTTTCGATTCCCACCTAGGGTGTCAGATATGGTTTTCCTTATTGGTTTATAATCTTTAATCTAAGTTGCAAAGACATATTAACATTTAAAGCCCATATCAAATGCATGCCTACAAACAGACACGTGTAAGTAAGCACTTACAAATGCTGAATGTGTACTTATACCTAAATTAAAATCCAAACCTCAAATGAACATAAACTCTGCTACTTTTGCCGACCTTTCCTGAAACAGGGATGACATTGGCAAAGTGATCTATTTTTAACAAGATGGGTGGTCAGCCTCATACCAACTTATAAGTCAAGGAATGTCAGGAATGTAATCGGTGATTATCTAAAACCCAAAATAAAATACCAGCAAGATTTACTCACCCTTTACAAGAAATATGTATCAGCCCCCCCTCGGGAGCTGGGAAACCCCCACTTCAACTAATGTGGTTGGACAGGTCGGCTCCGTTACTTGTAAAAATAAATAGGTCCCACTCGACACATGCGAATCTTTCGGGTACATCGCGGCAAGAAGTAATTATATGTGTAAATTAGTTGCGTTACATTGAATGAATCAGACCGCTGCGTTGAATAATAAAATAGTTTTTGGCTAAGAATCAAGGTTTTCTATCACTGCCTTTTACCCAGAAGGCGTAGAGCTGTATTTTTTGTACCTACTGACTATAAAGAGAGAAGTGTTGCATGGCTACATCCCAGTACTAGAGCGTCACAAAACCAACTTTTCTGTAATCTAGGTAGACACCTATACTTAAAAAAATGTTCCGTTATTTTTTTTTCAATGTGTAGTAATTTGTGTGTGATACGAAAAACAAAAGAGTGTATTTGGACCGGTCCGTAGTCCGTAGTGGCAACACTTCGGACTCGTAAATGGAAGGTTGTGGATTCGGATCCCGGCGGAGCACAAAAATATACCATTTATATTTCGAATGTGCTCTTCGCTGAGTTGAAATATTCATAAAACCTTTACCAATGACCGGTCACCAAAGGTCCATCCAGCCTTCAGCAACTAGGGTCTTGCTTGAGTATTGGCGCTTTGTAGCGACGACCAAGCTCGTACCCCTCTGCAGCACTACAACAAGTGTCATAGACCCCTAGAGTCTTTAGAATCTAGGGAGTCTCCCGCACAGGATTTCTTAAAAAAAAAAAAAAAAAAAAAAAAAAAAAAAAAAAAAAAAAAAAAAAAAAAAAAAAAAAAAAAGAATTCCGAGATGCCGATAAAATGAAGAATTTTATGGTTCAGAGCTTTTCTGTAAACGATTCCTTGACTTATAAATTTGGCATTGCGCTGACCACCCATCATGTAAAGAATGGTTCACTTTGCCAAAGTCACCCCTGTTTCAGGGAAGGACGGCAAGAGTTGCAGGGTGTATGTCCATTTGAGATTTGGTTTTTATGTTGTAGGTTCATATGAGGCATGTGCAAGCGCGAACTTGTACGTGTCTGGTTGTGGGAATGCATGTAATGTGAATCTCCAATGTAACATATCTTTGCAACTTAGATTAGATTAGATTAGATTAGTGGTCAGCCGCATATAAGTCAAAAAGACACACACAACAAATTACATTTTAAAAATCAAGAAATTATAATATGTATGGACATCAAAACTAAAAAATAATACAAAATTCCAATTTAAAAAAACCCTAGTCTTTGCCCTAGCCGCCAACATTACAGATCAACTGCCATTTCAACCAAATCAACAATAGCAAAAATAAAACAACAAAAAATCCTCCCTTCTAATAAATCTAATCTAATCTAAGCTGCAAAGATATATATCATTTAAGATTTATATTAAATGCATTCCCACAAGCAGACATGTATAATTTCGCGCTAACACATGCCGCATGTGGACCTACAATATAAAAACCCAATCTCAAATGAACATAAGCTCTGCAACTCTTGCCGTCCTTCCCTAAAACAGGGGTGACATTGGCAAAGTGAACCATTTTTTACAGTATGGGTGGTCAGCCGCATACCAACCTATAAGTCAAGGAACATTGGGTGTCACAAAACCCCAGCGGAGAAATTTTCGTAGAAATTGGATTTGTCACACATTAGTTGAGGAGCGCCATACAAGGCGGTGCGTGTACTGGATCACGTAGTACCAGGACGGGGTAGGGTGACCAGCCGACGGAAATCAATAATCTCATTATTATTGTTTCTTTATTATTATCCGATAACAAATTAGTCAGAACTTAATGAAAAGCTACGAGGAAAATATCACTTATTTGCATATTGAGTGTAACAACAAACTTTTCGTTCAATTGCTTGACTTACAGGTTGGTATGAGGCTGACAACCAATACTGGAAAAAACATTCACTTGTGTTCTCAAAGGTCGGAAAAAGTTGAAGGGTTAATCTTCTTTTGAGGTAAAACAAAAGGTTGAAAAACAAGCACGTGTAAGTTCGCACTTATAAATGTTTTTTTTTTTTTTAAGAAATCCTGTGCGGGAGACTCCCTAGATTCTAAAGACTCTAGGGGTCTATGACACTTGTTGTAGTGCCGCAGAGGTGTACGAGCTTGGTCGTCGCTACAAAGCGCCAATACTCAAGCAAGACCCAGTTGCTGTAAGGCTGGATGGACCTTTGGTGACCGGTCATTGGTAAAGGTTTATGAATTTTTCAACCCAGCGAAGAGCACATTCGAAATATAAATGGTATATTTTTGTGCTCCGCCGGGATCCGAATCCACAACCTTCCATTTACGAGTCCGAAGTGTTGCCACTACGGACTACGGACCGGTCCAAGATGCCAACGACACGCGGTGACCTGAGCGGTTACCCATCCAAGTACTGTCCACGCCCAATGTTGCTTAACTTCGGTGATCTATGGGAACCGGTGCTTTCAACATGGTAACGTCGTTGACGTTTACTTACAAATTAATATCCAAACATCAAAATAATGATCATACACCCTACAACTTTTGCCGACCTTCTCTGAAATAAGGGTGACATTGGCAAAGTGAACCATCTTTTACAGTTTGTGTGGTGAGCCTCATACCAACCTATACGTGAAGGAATTAATATTTAATGATGATGGTATATGTTCCAGGCGGTGTCTTCATAGCCACGCTCTTTGGCTTGGCTCTGGCCATGATAACTTTGGTCTGGGAAGTGTTCTACTACAAGCGCAAAGAGAAGCGGATCAACAAGGTGAAGGACCTCCTGGCAGACAAGCCTCCCAGAGATCAGCACAAGAAGAAGAATAGACCCAGGCTCGTGAGCATCACCTCAAAGAAGGCATTCAAGAACGCGGACCTCTTCAGGGGATCCTCAATCAAGCAAGCCAAGGAACTCCTTCATCTAATCTAATCTAAGCTGCAAGGATATATACCATTTAAGATTTTTATCCTCAATATTTTTTTTATGCATGACATTTTTTAGATGTCAATGCACCACATTGCCTGTCACATCTGTCAGTCATTCGTTGTGAACACTAAATATGATATATACATGGTTGGTCACCTCGTGCTATGACGTCACCTCTGTACACAGTCGCTCATCCCCAAATAGCTGCGCGCGAAAACTGCCAAGCTGAGGTAAAGTAGGAGTAGGAGGAAACAACAATACATACTAAACAGTACCTACTCCGTGCAGTGCAGCAGGTAGGTACGTCGCCTAGTGCTTGATAGTCTTATGTCCATCAGAGGTAATGCCACATGATTCTTATGAGAATTGGAAGTTGATTATAAAACTATTTAAAACTGCTCTAGTTACTTTTCATAGAAGTGAACAAATAAATGGAATACCTATCCAGAGTCATTATAAAAGGAGAGCTTGTATGAAGAAGGTTATGACTCTGGAGGAAATGAAAAAAGTATGTAAGGACAGAAAGAAATGTCGGTTGATCTGTAATGTTGGCGGCTAGGGGTTTTTTTTTTTTAATTATAATTGGTTTTCTGTTTTAGTTTTTTTATGTCCATACATAGGTACTTATTATTTTTATTGATTTTAAAAACGTAATTTGTTGTGTATATGTTCCTTGACTTATAAGTTGGTTTGCGACTGAAAGTTCGCGCTTGCACATGCCGCATGTGAACCTACAATATAAAACCCAATCTCAAATGAACATAAGCCCTCCAACACTTGCCGACCTTCCCTGAAACAGGGGTGACATTGGCAAAGTGAACCATTTTTACAGTATAGGTAGTCAGCCTCATGCCAACCTGGAAGTCAAGGAATACAAACAATTTAAGTCTATGAAACAAACAAGTAAACAATACAATTTAAAACCTGCAAAACATACTATAATATATAATCTATAATCTAAGTTGCAAGGATATATTCATTCAAAGCTCTCAGATGTATGCCCACAAACAAACACGAGTAGTTCGCGCTTACAAATGCTGATTGTGTACTTACAAATAAAATTCAAATCTCAAATGAACATAAGCCCCACAACTTTTGCCGACCTTCCCTGAAACAGGGGTGACACTGGCAAAGTGAACCATTTTTTACAGTATGGGTGGTCAGCCTCATACCAGTCATACCAACCTATAAGTCAAGGAATATGAATAATAAATTACATTTAAATATAAAAAATAACAAAACCTTAAAAAGAAATCTATACAAAAAAAGTCAAAAATTTCTTATGCAAAAAATGTAGCAAACTAATAAACCAACATTACAAATCAGCATTGCAGATTAGCCGCCACTTCTTCCTGTCCTTGCATACTTCTTTCATTTCATCCAGAGTCATAACCTTTTTCATACAAGCTCTCCTTTTATTATGACTCTGGATATCCCATTCACTCGCTATTTCGAAAATTTGGTCCATCCATACCTTTCTCGGTCTTCCTCTTCCACGACATCCATCAATTCTTGCAGCATAAGCTTTCTTCGTCAGTCTTTCCTCATTCATTCTCTCCAAATGTCCAAACCTCTACTCGTTTTCTATAATAAAAAAAAATACTGAAGGGTTGGCTGTCCAGGGGAATATCTTCACAGAGTGAATCGATTACGTACTAACAATTAGGTTATTTACAACACATTTGATCAATAGCTGATGCATGGATCATCGCTTTTTCGTATGGAAAATTCACGTTAGGTAGCGGTTGAGCCATGGATTTGCTGTGTATGAATAACACAGTAATAAGTGCTTGCATAATGCTCATAATGTTACAGTAGTCTATGCAACTTTAGGATAATTATAAACATGTCAAAATCACATGTTCCCGCAGGAGAAAACACGAGACCAGAACTGCGAGTGCATAACTGCAACCTTGGTGTAGTACTCGAAATGTATGGAAATGAAAACACTCACTGGAGGCGCTGTTTCAGTTTTCATACATTATTGGTAAACGCAAAACGCAATGCTGTACTCGGAACGTTGCATGTCGCTGTGGGTGAATAATATTTAAATTAAAAATACTTGGATGTAATATTTACGGAATTTCTCATTTCTTGTGGTAATTTTTTGACGACATGTTTTCACGTAGGTATAGAGAACGGGCGTAAATGTTATTATCAAATTAATATTTCCTTGGCTTCTAAGTTGGTATGAGGCTGACCACCCATACTGAAAAAAATATTCACTTTGCCAATGTCACCCCTGTTAAAGAAAAGGTCGGCAAAAGTCGCAGGGTTTATGTTCATTTGAGGTTTGTATTTTAATTAGTAAGTAGGTACCTACACATTCAGCATTTGTAAGCGCGAATTTACACGTATTTGTTTATGTGCATGCATTTGATATGAGCTTTGAATGTTAAGATATCCTTGCAACTTAGATTATAGATATTTGGTATCCCACAGGGGATCATTTTTCGTCTTCTTTGACAACCTCTTTTAATCGGGATTGTCGAGGGTAAGGCGTCGGCACTCGAATTTGCGTTATTGCCACTAACGCTGGTTCGAACCTAGCTGCGTCTCACCGACAATAACTTCGACCCTGGTTCAACACCTCTTTGTGGGTAGTTACTAATTTTTATTTAATTTATAAATATAGATTTGTGAAAAGGAATGCAATTCACCAAACTATTTTACCTGGCCAGAAACAGATATTAATATCAACAATTAATAATTCATTATTGTTTATTTTAATGAATTATTAATAAATAATTACCCAATAACATCTGTTGAACCAGGGTCAAAGTTATGATCAAATGACCCAGGTGGGAATCAAACCAACATTGTTCTATTCAGAACACGCTAGAAAGATCAGCCCACTTGCGGCCCCCTCGGCCATAACACCGACTTGAATGAATACTTAATTAATAAAAAATAGTAAAAAATGAATTATTAATTGAACGCGGCAAGAAGTTACACTACATACACAGCTTAGTTGCGTCTTATAACCTAAGTTGCATTGATTAAAATTTAAGATTCATATTAATAGTACCTATTCACACATTTGCCAAGTGAAACAATTTTTACGAAATGGATCGAATACTTCCCCTGGATTTGGGAAATAAAGATGAAAAAAAATAGTACCGCAAAATCAGATTGGTGAAATTGTGGGATTTACAAAGTGAATGTAAAAGAAGGAAATGTATGAAAGAGATGATGGATATAAATGATTTTTTTTTTTTTAATGATTTCAATACCTATGTATTTATTTTTTAGTTTGAATCACAATATCTTTTTTCAAAATTAGGTTAAAAATTAAAAATATTATTGAAAGAGGTATGCAAGGATGGGAAGATATGGAGGCAATTCTGCAGAGGCCACGGGCACCCCTCGCGGAATGGTGCCGGAGTTACAGTTACGGACCCTACTGACTTAAATATATGGAAAAGGCAGTTGGAAAGCTCTGTATGGTGCTACCCTCCTATTTCATAGTGTTAATAATACTTTCCCCATTCCTGGACAGTCCTCCCTACTCTACAGATGGAATCTCGACTGCCGTCGGTAGATCTAACCGTGCCTATTTGAAGATAGGATGGAAGAAAACATGGCGGTGTATGAACAGCTGATCGTTGTTCTATATAAAATGAATCAGCTGTTGATACACCAGGGGTGTGCATCCCATACAGGCAAATGCGACTAATAGATATTGATTTAGATTTAAAAATCAAGTTTAAGCTCGATTGGAGACTTTGTTAGCATTTCAGTCAATTCCAAATGAGTTATTTAAAGGAATGGGTGAAAATATTTATTTTGAAATGTATCTTAGGGCCACAAATAGGCCCGCGTAAGCCTTTCATCCGGCCCGCGACGACATCAATGGATATTGCGCAATAAGTTCAATCATTCAAAAAATCATCCATCATTAGGTACTTAGTTCAATCATCTATCTATTGACTATGACAGTGGTCGGCAAAGTGTGGCTCGGACGTGATAATTTTCATTTAAAAGAAAACATGACATCTTATTAGATTTGCCAGCAGTGCGCCTACCCCCTCCCCCCCGTCGACGCTATTTATGGCCCGCCACGATTACAAAAATACCAAAGTTTGCCCTCCACAATATTATGTTGGACACCCCTGGCCTATACCCTATGCCTATGATACACCACCATGTTTTATTTCGTCATATCTTCACATGATTCTCTTCAATGGCTTCCCTGCTGCTCTCTGCTTACAACCTGCAAATCCACTTTTGACGTGACCACTTTCCCTTGTGCGTGGAAATCTGTCCTGCTCACTGCCATTTTGTTATGTCAACCTTCAACACAATATCACAGTTATTTACATTTTGATTTAAGAGTGTGTGTAGGGCATATTTTTTGTTGCTAATTCTATTTCATAATTGACCGGTCCGTAGTCTAGTGGATAGCACTTCGTACTCGTAAATGGAAGGTCATGGATTTGAATTCCGGCGGATCACACAAAAATTATATTTACAATTTCAAATGCGCTCTTTGCTACTTTGAAAAATTCATAAACCTTTACCAAAGACCGGTCACCAAGGGTCCATTCAGCCTTACAGCAACTGGGTCTTGCTTAAGAATTGGCGCTTTTTATACCGACGACCAAGCTTGCAGGGGGCTCTTGAAGTGTGATTCACACAAAAATTGCTGAGGTTTGTGACCCTTGTGAAAGCAATCACTCTTCTCCAGTTCTCTCTTGAATGCGCTACCCGCAGCGCTCCAATTACTGAGATACCTGCTGCTGCCTTCACTTGATCCATCGTGTCGGGGATCTTCCTCTTCCTCTCTTCCTCTCCAAGCCGCCGATTGCAACCAGTCTCCCCTCCACTGACCCACACCCTGTATATCCATCCCATCCGGGGATGTGTCATAGGACTCGCATGCAAAAGTTAAAAAAAGATACGAGTGGCAGAAGGCCCTCCCGAGAAGCTACACTTTCCCAAGTGTTTACACAAAGCAAAGGAGGCTCAGAAATCACTGAAAGATTATAGCCGTGAGGGTTTAGGGCTCAAGGATTTTAAATTTACAAACAAAAATGCAAAGTGATTCTGAGCGTCTAACCATATGACTTAAGGCCTAAATTCGAGATGCTACTACTGAGACTGTTCGGGAAGTGCTCTCCTGACTAAGTGGCCAACCACCATAGAGGTGGGAAAGAATAAATAAAAGAAGAAAGAACCGATTGCAACTAGTGGTTCCAGGCTATCCTCATTGCCACGGACAATGTGTCCAAAGAACTGAAGAATACAGCGGGTGCATATACTGGCCAGTGTCAAACCATCCAAACATGTACCTCATAAGTGCCAAATAATATATTTCACAATTAAATTTAACTTATGATGCATCATCTTGTCACACCACGGGTGCTTTTAATACATTTGCTTTTTTAGCTTCTTAACTATTTTTGATCCTCGAACGTCACGTGGTAGACAAGTATCATCCCAACTGACTTAACATAATCTTTTCAAATTGTTTTGGTGAAACATTGTGGAATTCCATTTTAAATATTTGATAAAAAAAAAAAAAAAAATTAAGAACACTTATTAAATGAAAAATAAAAAATCATCACTGGAATAAAACAAAGTTTTTCTTTTAGGTGTTCTTAAAATTATTTATGTATTTTTTTAATCAAATATTTAACATAATCTCTTGGCAAGGTTTGTCTATCAGAATATTTTCAGATACGCCAACTTATAATTAAGTAGGTAATCAAAAATATTTTTATTTATTTTAGTTCGGTCACAGTGATATCTACACAATTTTTTTTAAGGAATCCTGTGCGGGAGGCTCCCCAATTCTTGAAAGTCTTAGGGGTCTATGTCACCCTGGAAGGATGCCGCAGAGGTGTTGCTTGAGTTCTTGCTTCAGTCGTGAGGCTACACACAATGAAAATTCTCATTCTATAACTTACAATATCACCTTTACTTTTTATAGTTAAAATAAAATACTGATTCATTAGTTACACAGCTAACATAACTTTGTGGACATATTATCGTCACCCCAGTGCTATTCTGTCTGCATATTTTAAATATTAATATATCTTTACAACTTAGATTATAGATTCAATACCTACTATTTAAATGTTTGTGCTGCTTGGGCTGTTGGAATTATTATGTGTATAAAAAATATTGTTTTATTATTATTTCATATTGACGCAGCATGTAGGACAGTAGGATTTTTAAAATTATATATACAAGTGCTTTGTGGGTTCTGGCCTGGCCTTTTTCATTTCCCTAAACTACAAGGCTACAATTCCCTAAAATAAAAGTGAAACTAAACACCAACCAAGACAGTGTTTGACTCTTAAACCAACAGAAACTTCTACAAGATCCTCGCCAGATTGAGAAATTTGTACAGAATTAAATATGAATAGATATTCAAATTCCAAAGCAGGCCAGGATAGGAATGAGTGGAGGCAGCTGCAGAGGTCCTGGCTTAGTGAACAGCTCTTCCTTCATGGATTCCAGTTTGCCTTCCCGACTTCAATATAAGAGACCTTCGGTTTCCTCACTGGACTGAAGCTGTCTCCGAACGTGATTTGCTTGACTGAGGATCCCCTGAAGAGGTCGGCGTTCTTGAATGCCTTCTTTGACGTGATGCTCACGAGCCTTGGTCTCTTCTTCTTCTTGTGCTGATCCCTGGGAGGCTTGTCTGCCAGGAGGTCCTTCACCTTGTTGATCCGCTTCTCTTTACGCTTGTAGTAGAACACTTCCCATACCAGAGTAATCATGGCCAGAGCCAAGCCAAAGAGCGTGGCTATGAAGACACCGCCTGGAACATATACCATTATCATTACTATTATAATTCTTTGACATATAGGTTGGCATGAGGCTCACCACACATACCTACTGTAAATATGGTTCACTTTGCCAATGTCCCCCATGTTTCAGAAAAGGTCAGCAAAAGTTGCAGGGTTTGTGTTCATTTGAGGTTTGGTACACATTCAGCAGTTGTAAGCGCGAACTTACAAGTGTCTGTTTGTGGGCATGCATTTGATATGAGTTTTGAATTTTAAATGTATCTTTGCACTATAGATAGATTACAATAGTCAATAATGTTTTGCGCTGCATCTCCACTAGCTTTACGCTGGGAAGGGCAGCAGCACATGTAGAGAGAATCCTTATTTTGCAACTCCCAGTACGTTTCCCCCTAAAGTTCTCAAAGTAAGTTGGATAATCAGCAATTTGTTTAGTCACCAAATGATTATAATAAAAAATAAACTGGTTTATTCAGCCACATAATGAGAAATGAGAAATCTTCACTCCTACATCTCACATCTCCTACAGACGAGCTCCAGGTCGAAGGAGAACATTTTGGTCGAAGAGCCTGAGACAGTGGATTGGTAAAAGCGCAAGATCCCTCTTCATGCAGGGAGATAGATAACAAAACAATAAACTTTCACTAATGGTTTATTGCTTATGTGCATACAAGCTTCTGTAGATACTTTACTCATTTCACTATCATTCCCTGTTCATGCTTCACTTCCATACATCAAAGTTGGTAACAATATGCCATTGTGTACCGCCATTCTCAGATCCATTGTCAATCGCTTGTTCTTTGCTATTCTTCCTATTGCACCGACCACTTGCTTTTCCTTAGACACCCTATTCTCAAGTTCCTTTGTCATCTTCCCATTCTTTTCAAACAAACTTCCTAAGTATCTAAATTCATCCACAATTTCAACTTTCGTACCATTTAACATGAACATGTTTTCTTCAGTTTCATTTTTTCTATCAAAAACCAGTACTTTCGTCTTACTGGCGTTATTGTCAAAAACACAAATGGAGCCATGTCAAAATGACGGTCTATTGAAGGAAAATTGTGAACTATCCAAAAAGATCCTTATTCTGCCTCTAGATGTGCCAGTAAACTTGGGCCGCTGTACACAGATTAATGTTGTCAGCTTACCCAGGCTGTCCAGCGTGATGCCCTCTGCGTCTGCATTGTCAGGGCACATGGAGTTGTTCCAGTACTTGTCCTTGAGCGCCTCCAGGAACCTCTGCTTCTGCAGCACCAGCACAGCCTTGGACATCTCCTCCTGCAGGCGGGAGCCCTGCTGCACGGCGATGGCAAACGGCCGCTCCCCAAACACCTCGCCCACCTCTGTCAGATTGCAGTTGCGCGTCACATGGTACCTGCAAGTCATCATCATCTCCTGAAGGCACGGCCTTGGTGTGCCACAACCATCTGTGTCTGTTGGTTGCTATTCTCTAGTCTAGTGTGTTTAAAGCTACAGATTTGTAATCCAAAGGTTGTGAGATCGATTCCCGGCGGAGCACAAAATATATACCATTTATATTTTCAAATATGCTCTTCCCTGAGTTGAAAAATTCATATACTTTTACCAAAGGCCAGTTACCTAAGATCCATCCAGCCTTACAGCAACTGGATTTTGTTTGAGAATTGGCGCTTTCTATAGCGACGACCAAGCTCACAGAGGGCTCTTGAGGTGTGATTCTCGCAAACTTATAGGTTGGTATGACGCTTACATACACAACAAATTACATTTTAGAAATAAACAAAAAATAATATGTAAAAATATTAAAAACAAATACAAACTTCTAATTTAAAATTTAAAAAAAATGAAAAATTTGAAAAATCCTAGTTTGATGAAAACCTTGAGTAATTTGCCTCAAGATTGTTAAACTGGCATAAGCGGCAAATCCTAATTAGCTGCAAAGCTTACTTGATTTCGGAGGAATCATGAATGAAGGCAAAGTCGGCATCCAGATGCTGGTTGACCTTGCTGAAGCCTTCCTCCGGAGTCTGCACCGGTATGGAGGAGTTTATGGCCAGCAGGATGTGGCCGTACTGCTCCCGCACAGGATAGTCCCACACCTGGTACAGCACGTGGTCTGCGGAGGCGTTCAAGGTCAGCTCCTTCCATATCCTGGAATATTGTATTAAAAGGATCATGATACCGAATCTTCCTACAATTGTGCATTGATTTCTCAGAGACAAATCAAGAATTCATTGTTTTCTCTCCGTGCTTGTAGATATTAAATAAGTGCTGATTCGCCGATTTGAGAAATCGTGGATTAAACATGTTATTGGGAGTAACTTCTCATAGTTAGTGAAATAATTATAAGGCAATGCTCACGAAAAAATTCTAAACTACACGATTTTCACACTTTCTTAGTGTTTTCTCTGATAGAAAATAGAAAAAAGCTGCACTAGGTCTCTCACATGATATGGCAGGCCAGAGGAATAGCAACTGCAAATGCACACTCTCCAAACACTGTTAACTCTTCTTATCGGCTCTATAATTACTTGTCACTTTCGCCATCGGCTTATCTAGTGACTTGGCTCCGGTTTCTGCCCAGCGTAGTGTGAGGCTTTTTTTGCCGAGGGTGACGGGCTTGATTAAATCAGCGAGATATTTGGGTGTCTACACCATAATAACAAAGATCAGCTGTTTCGCCTTTTGCTCAGGCGCTGCCAGCTTTGCTGGTACCGCAAACTATGATCATGCAACATGCAGGCGACAATGTTAATCATTCTCTTAAAAAAATACTGTTCAATGTTTTGAATGAGTTTATTTGATTTTGAGTGATAAAAGAAATGGAGTGTACAATTACCGGTAAAGTGTATCTTCAGCATGCTTCATGTTGATGAAGTACTTTTGAGCCGTGTGTCCCTCCGACACCGTGTAGTTGATGCGAGATTGCTTGGCCAATTGTTCCAATGATGATACCGGTGTCTATAAGCAACCATTATTGTTGTTTTTAAGTGCCTAATGATTCATTATCAAATCCCCTAAAAGGATCTTAGCTGCCTCCAGGGGTCTGTCCTGTTCTGTCGCTTTCCATCTTTGCTGACTTTGAAATTTAAGTGTAATGGAATGTACGATCCAAATACTTTAAAAGCCCTTGAATGAAAATTGACAATAGATGGCGCCACACAAACACCTAACAGAGTTATTCTTATATAAAGTTTTAAACTTTCACTAATGCCCTGAAACGAAGGACAATGAGCAAGACACGACAAAACTCCAACCAGTTAGCAACGACAGGCGACCGAAGAGACAGCAAAGACCGCCACGCCGTTATAACTCGCCTTGAAAATTCTTTCTACTCATGAAGGCGAAACGTTAGCAGATAAAAAAGCTGCATGTAGACCATGGTCTAACCCGAAAAACCACAAAAACAATTCAGAGTTATTCTTACTTGTCACTTTCGCTGTCGGCTTATCTAGTGACTATTTAGTCTGAGTACAAAGCAAGACCATACAGTACTGAAGGTTTTGATTCTGGTAGAGGTCTCAGTCTAGCGTGAGATAAGCATCTGATTATTTTTAAAATGCAGAAAACACGCTGGCAGCTTCATATCGGAGATGTCACTAGATAAAATATGATGATGACTTGTTACAGCACCGTTTCGTGATCATTGTTACTCCAAATAAATTATAAATGAAATCTTTATTTTTACTACTTAACCTTTTCGCTTCTGAATATTCTGGCTATTTGAATACCCCCAGTGCGGAATAGTTTTTCAAGCACATTTGTAAAAACACTTATTGATTGCCTACCTTAATTGATTAACGACATTTCAAACTATGTGAACAGCCACATGTATTAGTTATTCAAGAACAAAAATCACACTTTCGTCTTGCAGTCTTTTGAATTTTCGAACACAGATGTCTGGGATAAGTTCAAAGTTGGATGACCGTCTACGATTGACAGCCATACTGTGTGCAAGTTTACCCTTGATGCCTATGTGTCACCCTGTTAAAGGGTTAAAAAAATATATGGTAGGGATCCTTGAAATGTAATCAACACAAGCATAGCATTTCCAGTATGTTCCCCACCACTGCAGTTAGCCTATTAACCAAAGATTAACAAAGATATTCTGCATGACCTGCATTCTTTCAACGGTGAGGAAAGCCGCCAGGTTGGCCGTGAAGGTGGCCAGCATGAGCACCACAAACAGCCAGTAGGCCGCTACCAGGGCACGCGCTGACAGAGACTTGGGAGCCTCGCCACCCCCCTGGGGGGTGAACGAGGTCAGGGCAAACCACATGGACTCTTTCAACGTGAATTCTCTGAAAACAACAAAAGGAATTTGTTATTTGATACCCAACTGAATTTTTCAGTCCTACATCCAGATTTTGTTTTTGGATTGTGTCAACGATTTACGGAGCTCAGGGCAATGGGGAGTAAAAGTGAAAATAGCCATCATGATTGATTTATTATTATTTGTTTATTTTATAATGTAATTTGTTGTGTATGTTCCTTGACTTATAGGTTGGTATCCTGTAGAAAATGGTTCACTTCGCCAATGTCACCCCTGGTTCAGAGAAGGACGGCTAGAGTTGCAGGGTGTATGCCCATTTGAGGTTTGGGTTTTTATGTTGTAGGTTCACACGCGGCATGTACAAGCGCATACTTGTACGTGTCTGCTTGTGAGAATGCATATAATGTGAATCCCCAATGTAATATATCTTTGCAACTTAGATTAGATTATTATAGAATGGTAATGTTTACCTGCAGGGGTACGGATAGGCCTCCTTCCTGTTCCTGGCGCTGTAGGGCGAGTACCTGTCCAGCACGCTGAGCAGACAGGCGGTCAGGGTGAGGGCGGCCAGGATGCTTAGCCACACCTCTGCCCGCAGCACCGTCATGAACTTGAACAGGCTGGTCTGCCGAATGGGCTTCCTGATCACTGGAACATGCAAAATATATATTGTTACAAATGTATGAGTTTATGTCTGTGCATGCTTACCTATGATTGTGTTTCTTTGTATTTTTACTTATGAATAATAGATATCGCAATGATTGGGTGATGAACGAGTGTGGTATAAAAGAGAATTTAACAATGAAAGTACAAAAAAGCACAATGAGATGTTTCGGACATCTTGAAAGTATGGATGATGAATGACTAACGAAGGAAGTGTACAGAGGAAATTTCAGAGGAAAGCGTGGAAGGGGAAGACCGAGGAAGGAATAAACGAAACACAACTAAGCTACACATAGAGTGTAACTTCTTGCCTGCGTTATCCCTGAAGGGGTCGCATGTGGCGATTTGGGACCTATTTATTTTTACGGATAAGGGGGCCGGCCTCACACCAACCATTTTCAGTTGAAGTGGGGGTTTCCCAGCTCCCGGGGAGCTGGTTCTCATTTCTTGTGAAGGCTGAGTAAACCTTGGGATATAACCCTTGCTCGCGGCATGGAATGCAAGCATTCTACCAATTGAGCTATCAACCGGACTTTTTTACGAGCTTGGTCGTCACTACAAAGTGCCAATTCTCAAGCAAGACCCAATTGTTGTAAGGCTGGATGAACCTTTTGATGACCGGTCTTTGGTAAAGGTTTATGAATTTTTCAACCCAGCGAAGAGCAAATTTGAAAATATAAATGGTATATGTTTTGTGCTCCACCGGGATTCGAACCCACAACCTTCCATTCACGAGTTTGAAGTGTTGCCACTGGACTACGGACCGGCCCACAAAGGAATGGATAGACCAAATAGGTGAGATTGCGAAAGAATGGAACCTGCGGAGTGAGAATAAGAGAAGAGTATGTATGAAGAAAATGATGAATGTTGAAGAGATGAAAGAGCAATGCAAGAACAGAAAAAAGTGGAGACGCATCTGCGGAGGTACCGGCCACCCCTAATGGAACGGCGGCAGGATACAGTACAGATGATTGTGTGTCTATGTTTTTTACTTACTTGTATATGTGTGTATAGACATAAGTATTTGATGGTTGTGCCTTCTCGTATTTGCTCGATGCATCTGTCCGAGACCATTCTGGCATGGTCTGGTACATGCTACACTAGCCTTTAGTCATTCCATAAATACGGATTGCAGTGCTTTGGAGAAGTGCTTAGTACCCTAGCCGTTAAGCGAGAAGTATAAAGATTTAAACTGTGAACCATTTTTGTGAGCAAATTCTAAAAAAAATTGTGTAAAATAAATTCGAGCAAAGTTTTATCAAAGTGAACCCAAAGTCTATCGTAACAATACCAGCTTTCGAGCAGACTGGTTCTCATTTCTTGTGAAGGCTGAGTAAGCCTTGCCGGTATTTTATTTTAAGTTTGAAATAAACACCAAAACTGGAAATCACTTCTGACACCCTTGGTGGGATTCGAACCCAAGCTCTCGACATGGAATACAAGCACTCTAGTAACTGAGCTATCAACTTGACTGCAAAGTAAAAATATTTGAGTAGAGTTATCACATATTTACTTATTAATTTTTATGTAATATTAATACATAATGATATATATCTTTGCAGCTTAGATTAGATTAGATTAGATTAGAAACAATGTTACCAAATTTATCAAAGCATAAAGGGCTCACCAATGGAAAGACCAGTTTGTTCAAAATATGGTGCAACAAAATCAACAACTTCTTCTCTTTGCGACGTCATAATGGTTGCTGCTATTGCAATATCAGTCAACTAAAAAATATACAATAGTTGATGTAGGTACATAATAAAACAAATTGGTGCAAGATAAGATCCTTGAGGCACACCATTGAACTGCTGGTTTTTCTTATGAAAGTATTTGATTAATTGGATCCGAAAATTCTTACTCCTTTTGTTAAATCTCCAATCATTCCCGTCCAAGATCCATTAGGTTGTTTTTTGCCGAAACCATCCCAAGTGGGTAAAACTATTTGGTAGTCAAAATCCATATGCTGCCGATGAAGACAAACAATTACAATATATTTTTACAAATAATTTTAAGAAAGCAAATCCACATATTTTCACTAACCTCAGCTATTTTTTTAGCAAGATCGATGCAGTATCCTTCCAACATAGGTGTGCCATCAGAATTATACAAAAGAGCTCCAGATTTTGGATTCCTTTTTTGATAAGTCCAAGGAGTTGCCTAAATTTTGTATAAAAATTAAAATCAAATAATGTTTTGCATCACAATGAATGATTTGAAATCTTGTTAAGACAGTAGAAGACAGCAAATTTACCAATGATGTTCCAATAAAAAAGAATGTCCTTGGAGGCTTCAAGGTCATAGGGAATCTATCCCCGAGAGTCCAGTTGGTTTCTACCTTCAAGCCCTTGGATCCTCCAGTCTGAAGTTGCAGTTCCAAACGAGGAGTCAAAGCTAAACTGCAACAAATTGATTTACACATGAGCATTATCTTTTTTCCAATATGGCATTCATCGCATTGGATGATTCTAGCCAGTAATCATTATCACTAGGGGCGTTGCCCCTGGCTGCTACGCAGCCCAACCCCTTAACATTTGGTGAATGTGTATATTGCGCATAGTTTCCTCGCGTTAAAATTCGGAAAACATGTAAAATAAAACATGCAGCCTTTGTAAAAGAAAATCGACCACCCATAGTTTAAAAAATGGTTCACTTTGCTGATTTCAGCTGTGTTTCAGGGAAGATTGGCAAGAGTTGCAGGGCTTATATTAATTTGAGATTGGGTTTTTATGTTGTAAGTCAACATGCATTATGTGTAAGCGCGAACTTATAAATGTCTGCTTGTGGGAATGCATTTAATATGATAATTAATCTGAAATAACATTTAATATGAATCTCGATTGGTATGTATCTTTGCAACTTAGATTATAGAACTTAACAAAATAATTTCCTTGACTTATAGTATAGTATGTGGCTGACCACCCATACTGTAAGAATGGTTTACCATGAAAATTTTATCTCTGTTTGAGGAAAAGTCGGCAAGAGTTGCAGGGCTTATGTTCATTTGAGATTAGTTTTTTATTTTGTAAGTCCACATGGGGCATTTGTAAGCGCAAACTTATACCTGTCTGCTTGTGGGAATGCATTTAATATGAATCTCAAATGGTATGTATCTTTGCAACTTAGATTATAGAACTTAACAAAATAATTTCCTTGACTTATAGGTTAGTATGTGGCTGACCACCCATACTGTAAGAATGGTTTACCATGAAAATTTTATCTCAGTTTGAGGAAAAGTCGGTAAGTAAGAGTTGCAGGGCTTATGTTCATTTGAGATTAGTTTTTTTATTTTGCAAGTCCACATTGGGCATTTGTAAGCGTGAACTTGTACCTGTCTGCGTGTGGGAATGCATTTAATATGAATCTTACATGGTATGTATCTTTGCAACTTAGATTATGTAAAGAAATACACAAAATAATTTTCTTGACTTATAGGTTGGTATGAGGCTGACCACCCATACTTTAAAAAATGGTTTACTTTGCAAATTCACCTTTGTTTCAGGGAAGGTTGGCAAGAGTTGCAGGGCTTATGTTCATTTGGAATGGGCTGTTATGTTGTAAGTACACATGCAGCATATGTAAGCGGGAACTTATACATATCTGCTTGTGGGAATGCATTTAATATAAATCTTAAATAATATATATCTTTGCAGCTTAGATTAGATTAGATTAGAACTTATACATGTCTGCTTGTAAGAATGCATGTAATATGAATCTTAAATGTTATATATCTGTGCAACTTAGATTACAGATTTAAATCCATTTTTTTTTGTTTTTTACTTTCTTGCTATAGCCGAAGGCTATAAAGAAAGTTATGATTTGGTGTGAAAAAAAAATTTCGAGGTTTTCACGGAAATGAGTTGTCCTGGTGCAGGACATGCCAAAAAACACTATCTTTTAAAAACGTCCGTCTGTATGTATGTATGTATGTATGTATGTATGTATGTATGTATGTATGTGTGTGTGTCACTTTCCAAAGTATAAGACCTAGAGATACCAAATTTTGGCTACATCAACTTTTTTGGACATGTATTAAGTATGAATAACATGGCATTACACCAACTTGAAAATTCAAGATGGCTGCCATACAAAAAAAACATAAAATTGCACTTTTCTCATAAACGACTCCAAGAATTTTTCTTAAATTTTCAGAGTTGCCACTAATTAATTTTTAACTTAATAAATTAGTTATGACAACACTCTTACTAATCTGTGTCTATGGGCTGCCATATGAAAAAAACAAACGATTGTGATTTTCTCGAAAGTTAAGGGGTCAACAAAAATATAATGTTCTACAATATTATGGACAACATAAATTTGCACAAATTTACAAAAAAAAATTTTTGAAAAAATAAATATAAAGCACCGTTTACACAACCTGAAATTTTAAATCGAAAATATTACAAAAACCTATTAAAATGCAAGATATTTAAATTTGTTTTAGATTTGATAGAAAGAACAAGCTTATTAATTTAATTCGTAATAATTTTTTTTTTACTTTTTTGAGAATTCAAGATGGCTTCCGAAGAGCTGAAAATTTTAAATGCGATTTTCTCAAAAACGGCTCCGACGATTTTTCTTAAATTTTTTGTGAATCCATTTTTATAATAGTGCTATCTAATAATTATAATCATTTCTTCATCATAATCTCGGTTTAGGGAGTTGCCATATAAAAGAAAAAAATAATGGAAAAATTCTCGGCAGTTAGAGGGTTGATAAAAAAATAATGTAGCACAAATGTAAAACAATAATAATAACCTATATATTGCCATCATTATTTTTTCCAAAAAGTGAATCAAAAGTATAGCCGCCATACAAAGTGAAAATTTTCCATACAAAATGTATTAGCAATTTTCTTGGTAGTCAAAGGGTTAAAAATAGATAAAAGGCTGCGATTCTTGAAATTTTATAAATACCAATAATAATCAGTCGTTACTTTTTCAAAATATAACTAAAAAGTGTACCCACCATACAAAGTCCTAGTTTGCATACAGAAGGGTTTAATGACCATCTATAATAATCTAGAATATAAGTTGCAATGAAATATAAACATTCAAAACTAATATGAAATGCATGCCCACAAACAGGTACGTGTAAGTTCGCGCTTACGAATGCTGAATTTGTACTTACAAATTAAAACCAAATCTCAAATGAACATAAAACCTGCAACTCTTGCCGACCTTCCTTGAAACAGGGGTGACATTGACAAAGTGAATTATTTTTTACACTTTGGGAGGACTGAGAAATGCGAGAAAATTGAGATAAGACTGAATGAAAAAAGAGTGGAGGTCGTGAAAGAATTTGATTATCTGGGAAGCAAGTTTGAGTCGAATGCGAAATTGACGAAATAATTGGAAAAGCGCGCTAGTAGAGGAAGAAGTGTGATGGAAACGATTGGAAGAATTGCAAGAAATAGGAAACTTACGAAGAATAAGAGATCGGCGGTCCACAATGGCATATTGGTTGGTGGAAGTGAGGCTTAATGAATGTGAGCTGAGTAAAGTACGGTTGAAATGGCTTACCTGAGAGCAATGGCTGGAAAGACACTGAGTGATAGAGTACGTAATGCTTGAGTGATGAACGAGTGTGGTATAAAAGAGAATATGAGAATGAAAGTACAAAAAAGTACAATGAGATGGTTCAGACATCTTGAAAGAAAGGATGATGAACAACTAACGAAGAAAGTGTACAAAGGAAATGTCAGAGGAAAGCGCGGAAGGGGAAGGCTGAGGAAAGAATGGTTAGACCAAATAGGTGAGATTGCGAAAGAATGGATTCTGCAGAGTGAGAATAAGAGAAGAGTGTGTATGAAAAAGGTGATGAATATTGAGGAAATAAAAGTGGTTTGTTAGGGCAGAAAAAAGTGGAGGCGCATCTGCAGAGGTACCGGTCACCCCTAGTGGAACGGCGGCAGGATACAGTACAGTACAGTACAGAGGTCAGCTTCATACCAACCTATAAGTCAAGGATCTTTCTTGTGTAATTGGCGCTTTTTCCAGAGAAGACCAACCTTGCAGAGGGCTCTTGAGTTGTGATTCACACAAAACGGCGCTCACCAAATAAATCATCCAAATATTTTTTATTCACTTAATAATTTTAATGGCTTTATCCATATTGTACGAGCATGCAGGTACACACCGCGGTGGAATAAAATTGATTTATTATCGATATATTATATTTTCATTGAAACTGCATAAGCTGGTAGATGATTCTAGCTTTACATACGTCATACAGTGGGTTAATTTTTGCAAGAAAGTCGAGTACAGATTCTGTGCAATTTTTTTTTTTTTTAATTTGCATGAAATAAAAGAAAATATAAAAAAAACTTTCACGTTTTGCCGCTAGATGTCAATATAGTTCCATACATTTTCAATATGAACAAACAGATTTTTTGAAAGAGATTTTCATACATTTTTAAACACAAACGCGAAAGCTCGCAGCATTGCAGCATATATACAAAAATTAATTTGCCATAGATCATGAATGCCTTTCATCTGCTGTGATGGCATTGATTTTGAAAATCGAAACTCGACGACGAAAGACGACGACGAAGGACAATATAATAAAGGACTAGGGGCTACGCCCCTGGCTGCTACGCAGCCCAACCCCTTAACATTTGGAGAATCTGTATATTGCGCATAGTTTACTCACGTTAAAATTCGTAATATTAAAAAAAAACATGTAAAATAAAAACATGCAGTTTTTGTAAAAGAAAATTTAAATTTTGTAGGCTTTGATAAAATAAAATTTACGGAAGCTTACCATTCAAAAATTAAAAGACACAGGGATTATCCCGCATTGTAAACGGTTGTACATACTGTTATAGATACATCAATAGTGTATGCAAATCTTGATTTAATATCAATATTTCTATATTCTCATTTGCCCACCCTATGATCTGTCATTCATCGGGATTATCATGCACCGTAAATGGTTATAGATTTTATCAGAATAAGTTAATCGACACTGTTAGAAAATATCGATTCGATATTGGAAGGCACATCGATATATGAATGCCATTAAAAATATATCGGAAATCTGATAGATTGGTATGAAACTGAACCCCATGCTGTATACACCTAGTTCACTTTTGCCAATGCCACCCTGGCTTCCGGGAAGGGCGTAGGGCGGTTCGTGTGAGGTTTGTTTTTTGTGCACATGCAGCAAGTGTAAACACGATCGTGCTTGCTTATAGGACTGCATGTAATATGAATCTTAAATGTACAATACCTTTGGAACTTTCGTTGAATCATATGTTGGCATGAGGCTGACCACCCTGTAAACAATGATTCACTTTGCGAATTTCACCCCTGTGTCAGGGAAGGTCGCCAAGAGTTGCAGGTCTTATGTTCATTAAAGATTGGGTTTCTATGTTGTTAGTCCACATCTAGCATTTGCAGGCGTGAGCTTATAGGAACGGGTCTGCTTGTGGGAATGCATTTAATATGAATCTCAATTTAATATATCTTTGCAACTTAAATTATATAGACCTAAACTAAATAATTTCCTTGACTTATAGGTTAGTATGCGGCTGACCACCCATACTGTAAAAAATGGTTCACTTTGCAAATTTCACCTATTTTTGAGGGAAGTTCGGCAAGAGTTGCAGGGCGAATGTTAATTTGATATAAGGTTATTATGTTCTAAGTCATCATGGGGCATGTGTAAACGCGAACTTATACCTGTCTACTTGTGGGAATGCATTTAATATGAATGTCAAATGTAATGTATTGTGCAACATAGATAATAGATTATATAGGTATTAGGTAGTATATCTCTCAAAAAGCTTGTACGTATTTGAAAATATTTGATGAGAAAAAATAATTACTGACAATTTTGTTGAAAAATTATATGCAAAATCTTCTTCTGCCATGATCTGTATTTCTAAAAACTGGTTTGCGTCCCCGCTCGAATTTTTAAATATTTATTAGAGAACGCAAAATAGATCGATGAATTGCATTCCTTTCAAATTTATTAAAAAAAAGGGACAAAGAAAAAAAAAAAAAAAACAAAAACAAACATTTCATCTCCAGGCCCGAGCCCGGGTCCTTCTGCATCAAAGACGCGGACGTTACCGCTAGCCCACGACGCCCTTGCGGGGTAGTGAGAAAATTGTTGTACATATTCAGAACGTTTTTTCAGGCATATTTATTATCGTTTACTGTTATTTTCGCGAACTACATAATGTTTACATCGACAGTGTTTAAAAATATCGATTTAAAATAGAGATATCGATCCATTAATGCAATCAAAAATATATCGGAAATACTATGTTTTTTTAGTGCACATACAGCATGTGTAAGCGCGACAGTACACGTGTCTGCTTGTGGGAATGCGTGTAATAAGAATCCTGAATGTACTATATCTTTGCAACTTATTTGAGATTCTAATGTTGTAAGTTCGCATGCGTTAAATTTCATGAATCTCATTTTTCAGAATCAGAATTTCATTCATCAGTTTTTTTTTGTCAAAAATTATATTTGTTATGAATTGAGTTAATGTTTAGCGCCTCTATGTTCTAATTTATGTACATAGTTTTGTATATAAAAAATATTTGTTTAAAAATAGGATAGCGCCTCTATATAATTACAATTTCTATACATAAAATATGAGGTTTGTATCGCTTAAATACATTTTATTTTCGCACACTGCCGAGCAGGCAGTTTAGCGTAATCGGCTAAACCATCGGTTCTTTCGGCGGCCCCGCCCGGGAGACGCGGGTTCGATCCTCGCGGCGAGACATTTTGAAAATTGAAAATTTGAAAGTCCAAACGAAAGACGACGACGAAGGACAATATAATAAAGGATTATTTGCATGAAAAAACTGGTTTCTGTCAACCACTTCAAGCCCAGGTTATGGATTGCGTTCTTTGCAATCAACATTTGAAATCTGCACTAACCTAATTCGACTTGCATTAAAATCTGCAAATTATTTATTTGATTATTAATTTAATTTAAATATAATATTAATTATTAAAAAATGATAACAAACTTTGTTTAGTTCTACTTTATTTATTTTTATTTAGTTACAAACAAAAATAACTTTATATAGTCTCCCATTATTTTAAGATTTCAGTTTCTCTGAGGGTGGCCAAGAGGCCGAAACCGGTCACAACTCGTTATTTTTGTTTGTAACTAAATAGTAGATAAAAAGTAGAACTAAACAAAGTTTGTTATCATTTTTTAATAATTAAAATGGAGTTCTACAATGTTTCCGCTATAACTTTTCAAAAATATAATATTGTTTGTCAAATAACATTCACTGACATCTATGAATTTTCTCAGTAAACTTTTACCAACAATGTAAACCATAAGCGTTAGGTGTCATCTTTTTTTGGCTTTCTATTCTTACATGTGGTATTGTTTAGAACTCTTAAATATTGTAAGGTTTCTAATCTCTCTTCGTTCTTGACCTTCAATCAGACACAAAAAAATTTTTTTTTGTTGTAATGCATTTAAAGTAATCATTATGTCTGTAATCAAGGGCCCCTTAATGGCAAATGCCCGGAAAGACCTGGTCACTGAAAAATATTGGCCCTTTGGGGACTCCCTGGACGTGGGGGCCCTGGTTCGGTTGTACCGCTCGAATCACCCTTAATCTGGGCCTGATCAGACAACATCTTGTCCTTTTTGTAAATTTGTACACCAAATGAAATCAAGAGAATCATCAGAATTTTACATTTTATTCAACCAAACACAGAACACTAGTGCCAGAATTCCAAAAAACCTAGTCCACTACTTTATTCAGCTGCAGGCCGGATCCCCAAGCTAAATCCCAACACCTAACCTAACCTAACCAGAAATCAGAAAGCAGTAATACCAATATTTCAAAGGCAAGTCATGAGGACTAATTTAACATTGGTGATAAAAGTGATTTGTAAAATGAAAAATCAAATGCAATATAACCAACCCGTCTTGATCAAATTTGAAGAGTGATTCATTGGAGCTAGTTTTCTTGTTTATAATTTGGTAAAAGTCTGCTTTGTAGTTCAGGAACTCCTTTGTGACTGGTTCATCCTTGTTGCAATCTGTTTGTATGAGTTGTGGACTTTTCATTTCCATCAAAACTTCAAGCAATAGTTTGACAATGCTGGACATCAGTGTTGCATCAATCTGTAAATATAAATGTTAAAAACAAGCGATAAAAGTAAAAGCGGCCAGGTAAATAATCAATAAACAACTATTGTAACGGTTCATAATCTAGTGGTAACACTTCAGACTTCTAATCGGAAGGTCATGAGTTTGATTCCCGGAGGAGCATAAAAATTTTTTTTTTTCAAAAATGCTCTTCGCTGGGTTGAAAAATTCATTGCCTTTACCAAAGGCCGGTCACAAAAATTCCAACTAGCCTGACAGCAATCAGGTCTTGCTTGAGAAGTGGCGCTTTGTAAAGACAATCAACTTCGTAAAAAGCCCAGTCGATAACTCAGTCGGCCTTACGGCAACCACTACAGTTGCAATGGAGGTTTTCCAGCTCCCGAGGAGGCTGCTACTCATTTCTCGTGAAGGCTGAGTAAACCATACCTACTGGTATTTTTGGAGGTTAGAAATTAACACCGAAACGGGAAATCATTTCTGACACCCTCGGTAGGATTCAAACCCGAGCTGACGGCATGGAATGCAAGCACTCTGCCAATTGAGCTATCGACCGCTCTTACTTACAATCAAGGTGTTGTCCTGCTGACAGGGATGTGGTCTCTCTTGCAGTCTGCAGGCGGCCGAGGGAGCCAGGCTGACCACGTGGGTGTTGTTTCTGAGCTGCGACACATCCAGGCGGGAGGCTCTAAGATCCACTAGAGCCAGCGTCCATCTGTCACTCAGCGTTATCAAACCCAAGGTTTTAGCCTGGATCAAATTAAGTCAACGGATATTGAAAGAAAATCATCAAACATTATAAATCAGGGGTACTCAAACGGTTGATTGACATCGACTTGTTGATCACGAGTGCTTTTTGAAGCGATCTCGAGATAGCATGTGTCGAGTGAAACCTATTTATTTTTACAGGTAAGGGCCTTACGCCAACCACTTCAGTTTGAAGTAGGAGTTTTTTCAGCTCCAGAGAGGGCGGGTACTCATTTCTTGTGAAGGCTGAGTAAGCCTTGGGATTTGCTTGAAAATTGGCACTTTCTGTAATGGGGACCAAGCTCGCAGAGGGCTCTTGAGGTGTGATTCACACAATAACAGTGCTCACCTAATGTATCATCCTAATTTATATTTAGAAAATAGCTAAGCAATCCATGGTCTCACCGAGTCAGGTCTTTACTTTTTAGAAAATTCAAGACCCAAACTCAGGCCCGCTGCACAGAGGCAGGATGAGATGGGAGTCACAGGACTTACGACCTGTCTCTGGTCGGTTAAGGATCCTTTAGTCATGACAATGTTTCCAATTCCTCTCAACTCATCCTTCCTCCCAATTTGTAAAGTCCGACTCATTACATTCCATGCCTAGAGGTGTCCTGGCTCTGGAATCTTCGCAACCAAATATGGTATGATCCCGAGATGGCCCCCTTTGTCAGTCTTTCCAGAAAGCCATTTATTTGGGATCTATTGAGTCCCAGATCCTTAAGAAAAGTAAATACCAAATGCTGGCAGTCCTCTCGCTCCCACCTCCATTACACTCTCTATTATATCTAAGTGATGTTCGTACCAGTTTATAGGTGTCTTGCACGAAGACTGTAGTCCCCAAGATAACATGGTGTGAGGGTATGGGGCGCATGGACTTCAAGTGGTCGGCGCGCTGCTGCAAGTCTGTGAGCGCCATCACACGCAGCACTGAGCGGCCCAGCAAGCGGTACAGGGTCTGCTCCATCACTAAACAACAAGGGACATTGGAGGAGTCATCTCACTGAACTCAATGAACCATTGACTGTGGGCTAGAAATTATTTTAACGAAAATAGACATTATAATATATCTGTTTCAACTTACTCATGAAAATGGTCATTAGTAAGAAAGAGAACAAAGATCTTCACAGTTGCATTTCCATGTGTACAAGAAAACTTGGGCGAATGTAAAAATGTCTCTAGAAAGTTGGTACTATCTATAATCTATAATCTATAATCTAAGTTGCAAGGATATATTCATTCAAAGCTCTCAGATGTATGCCCACAAACAAACACGTGTAGTTCGCGCTTACAAATGCTGATTGTGTACTTACAAATAAAATCCAAACCTCAAATGAACATAAGCCCTGCAACTCTTGCCGACATTCCCTGAAACAGGGGTGACATTGGCAAAGTGAACCATTTTTTACAGTATGGGTGGTCAGCCTCATACCAACCTATAAGTCAAGGAAACAATTGCGAATAATACTGGCTGCCAGTTGACAGATAATACGCGTCATAAATATTGTGATTGTTAAAATTGGAAGAAAATAGTCATTATTTTAAGAATTATTTAAAAATTTTTAAATGGAAACAAAGTTTTAATTCACTTATTTATTTCTTTTTTGCTCGAATATTTTCGCCTAATGAGGCATCTTCGGGAGCAGAATAGTTACAAATATATTTTATAAAATAATTTTCAAAACAATTTTTTTTTTTCTCCAAAACAAAAACAAAATTCATAGATAAAAAAAATTTTAAACACAAATGTAAGATTCAAAAATGCATTATTGTTAGGTATAATGAAATAATTTTTTTAATACAATAAAAATAAAATGTGTTAGTTAAATAAAAAGAATAATAATAACAAAATAAAAAACAAGTTATTGCAATATTGGTGAAACATAGGGAATCTGCACATTCACTAAGTCTTTATTTTTATTTTTGTAGATTTCCAACGCTTCCAGAGCCATCAGTCTCCTCACCTCACACTCAGAGTGCATTACCTCTACATTGGTAATATCGAAAGTATGGTCTTTATCAATGCAATGGTCTGCCATCTCAGAGTATGCAGATAAGCCTCTGAGTGCTCTGGAATGTTCCTTAAATCTTGTGCGTACTGATCTCCCTGTCTCACCAATATATAAAGCCTCACAGTCATTACATTTAATTTTATACACTCCACCCATATCCAGCTTATCTACTTTATCCTTATTGTTGAACAGTAACTTATGTAGATTGTTTTTCGTATAAAAAGCAAAGTTTATATCATTTTTTAAAATTTTTTAAATTTTGTATGAAATACTATTATTTATAAATAAACATTTTCGCCAAGGTCTATCTAAATTTTGATTAGTAATTACAGGATAAATAATTTTTTTGAAAATATCCTGGATATATATAAGTGAATTAAAACTTTGTTTCCATTTAAAAAATTTTAAATAATTAAAAATGGACTTTCACTGTGTTAATAAATCCACCCTAAAAAAGATATTATTTTAAGACATTATGAACCCTTGCTCTCGGCATTGAATGCAAGCATTTTACCAACTGACCAGCTTGGTTGTCACTACAAAGCGCAAATTCTCAAGCAAGACCCAGTTGCTGGATGGACCTTTTGATGACCGGTCTTTGGTAAAGGTTTATGAATTTTTCAACCCAGCGAAATCAAATTTGAAAATATAAATGGTATATTTTTTGTGCCTCACTGGGATTCAAACCCACAACTTTCCATTTACGAGTCAGAAGTGTTAAAACACTAGACTACGGACCAACTTAAATACTTGTATGTGTATTTCAAGCAATACAGTTACCTTGTTCATTCTGTAAGATGAACACAGCATCTGTGGCGGACCTGGCTTGCAGCACCTGCAGCAGGCCCTGCAGGAGGGTGGAGGCGTCCCCCAGGGAGCTGCGCAGCATGAGGTGCAGCGGGGAGAGGGGCTGCAGGCGCGACCACGGGAACCAGCTCACGTCCAGGAGCAGGTGCACGCCTGATGACAGGCTGGAGCATACTGTAGACAAAGCCAATAACAGTTCACATTTACATAATGTCAAATGGACGCTACACTAAACTCCATTTTATTAGCTCATTTATAATTATATACATTTGGAATATCCAGAGTCATAATAAAAGGAGAGCTTGTATTTTGTCTTGTATCTTGCCGCCATTCCTCTAGGGGTGGCCAGTACCTCCACACAAGTGCCTCCACTTGACTCTGTCCCTGCATACTTCTTTCATCTCATCTAATTTCATCACTCTTTTCATGCATGCTCTTCTCTTGTTTCCACTCTGTAAATTCCATTCATTCGCAATCTCACTTATCTGATCAATCCATTCTTTTCTAGGTCTTCCCCTTCCACGCTTACCTATTACATTCCCTTTATGAACAAGGTTATTACTCTGGATCTAATCTAATCTAATCTAATCTAAGCTGCAAAGATATATATCATTTAAGATTTATATTAAATGCATTCCCACAAGCAGATATGTATAATTTCGCGCTAACACATGCCGCATGTGGACCTACAATATAAAAACCCAATCTCAAATGAACATAAGCCTTGCAACTCTTGCCGTCCTTCCCTGAAACAGGGGTGACATTGGCAAAGTGAACCAATTTTTTTTTACAGTATGGGTGGTCAGCCGCATAACAACCTATAAGTCAAGGAACATACATGACAAATTACATTTTTAAAATCAATAAAATAACAATATATACATTGACATAAAAAACTAAATCACAAAACCAATTTTACTTTAACAAACCCCAGCCGCCAACATCACAGATCAACCGCCATTTCTTTCTATCCTTACATACTTCTTTCATTTCCTCCAGAGTCATAACCTTCTTCATACAAGCTCTTCTTTTATTATGACTCTGGATATTCCATTCATGAAATATCCAGGATGAAATGAAATAAGTATGTAAGGACAGAAAGAAATGGCGGTTGATCTGTAATGTTGGCGGCTAGAGCTAGGGTTATTCAATTTTTTTAAATTTGAAATTAGAATTAAGTATTAGTTTTAAATATTGAGACATATTATTATTTGTTTATTTCTAAACTGTAATTTGTTGTGTGTTCCTTGACTTATAGGTTAATATGCGGCTGACCTGCGGCATACTGTAAAAAATGGTTAACTTTGCCAATGTCACCCCTGTTTCAGAGAAGGTCGGCAAGAGTTGCAGGGTATATGTTCATTTGAGATTTGTGTTTTCATATTGTAAGTCCATCCACATGTGGCATGTTTAAGCGTGAACTTATACGTGTCTGCTTGTGAAAATGCATATAATGTGAATCCCTATTGTTACATATCTTTGCAACTTAGATTAGATTAGTTCACATTTACATAACATCAAATGGACTCTAAACAAAAGACCATTTTATTAGCTCATTTATAATTAAAAAGTTACATTTCTCATAGGCCTCCTCTTCATTATCCCGGTCGATGAGTATCACGTGTTCTTGCACATTGACATTTTGGTTTCCTGACTCCACGTCTCTCAGAGCATCTGCAAACCATCCTGCCAGCTCCGGCTGCTGGTTCTCTGCCAGGAAAACTAAAACAATTTGGAAAATTCTTCAATTTATTTCAGGTTAATCATATTAGTAGCGACAAAAAAAACCCATGTACTTAGTCCACCTACCATCAGGTAACTTTCCGAGAAATAGGCAAAAAATAATCAGGAATCTAAACCACAATGTACGTACCCGTGACTTTTGACGAGTATGTATGAAAAATTACAAAACGTCAAACAAACAACTGAACGCTTAGTCTGCCCTTGAGGAACTAACTTGTCTAGACTTGTAATGACGTGACTTTGGAAGTCAGGCGGACGCCAGATGGTTTGTAGTTTTCAAATATATAATTTTTTCTCAAGCGTGTACGCGATACGGGATGTAGCAGAATGGTACACTCAAAGTTTGTGTATCACGTACGTTCATATGCAGCACATAAAACAAGTACCTATATAAGGATGTTTTATTCGGAGTGCGCAGTTTTTGTGTGGTTTGGTTTATTTTGTATGTACACATGCAGCATGTGTAGCGTAAATTAATATCAGTATATCTTTGCAACTTAGATTAATTATAGATTATAGAAATGGTTGAAAATTAAATACTCCGCCGGGAATTGAACCCACAACCTTCAGGTTGCGAGACCGCAGCGTTGAACACTAGACTACCAGACTGGTCATCCAGTGAGCCTCACCCTATATACTGCAGAACGATTTTCTTACATCTCTAATAATCCAAAGTCTCACTGAAATGCATTCAGACTTGTTTAATACAAATTGTATATTCCTTGACTTATAGGTTGGTATGAGGCTGACCACCCATACTGTAAAAAATGGTTCACTTTGCCAATGTCACCCCTGTTTCAGGGAAAGTCGACAAGAGTTGCAGGGCTTATGTTCATTTGAGATTGGGTTTTTATATTGTAGGTCCACATGCGACATGTGTGAGCGCGAAATTATGCGTGTCTGCTGTGGGAATGCATTTAATATGAACCTCAAATGATACATATCTTTGTAATATAGATTTAGATTTATGTAGTATAGATCCAAAAAAGAGAATCTGGGTTTGTTTTTCGTTTTTCCATTGATAAATAAATACATGTCACAGAAAATCATTTTTTCATCCATCTAAATCTATATTTATCTCTGGAGAGTTGCTTTCCGGGATCTGTTGCCGTGGTCTGTGGGAGCTGGTGCTTCCGGAAATTTCTCCCACGTCTCGGATGGGCTTTCAAATTTTGTGCCGAGAAGCCAAGAAGCCCACCGCACACATGAGGCAGCTCCAGCTCCCACAGACCACGGCAATAGAACCCGGAAAGCAACTCTCCAGCATCATCAGCCCAACGTGTACACTTAAAACTCCTATATTTATCTAATTAAAAAAAAACAAATTGCCACCTTTCTAGTGTTACTTTGTGAGTCATATTTAATGCACTGTACCTTATTGTGGTGACCGGTCTGTAGTCTAGTGGTTAACACTTCCGACTCGTAAATGGAAGGTTGTGGGTTTCAGGGTTTGAATCCTGGCGGAGCACAAAAAAAATATACCATTTATATTTTCAAATATGCTCTTCACCTGGTTGAAATTTTTTATACACCTTTACCAAAGATTGGTCACTTAAGGTCCATCCAGCCTTACAGCAACTGGGGTCTTATTTGAAGATCTATTCCTTCTACTTCTACAGCAACGACGAAGCTCGCAGAGGGCTCCTGAGGTGTGATACACACAAAAACAGCGCTCACCAAATAAATCATCCTAATATTATTATTGTGGATTTTTTAAAGCCAATTGAACAATAGAAGTATCCAAGTGAAGAGCACTTACCGATTTTAAAGATGGAATTTTGTCCAATTGTTAGATTGATTTCTATTAAAATTATATAAAGGATCGTCTTCATTTTCTTTCATTTATTTTTTACAAAAAGATGAATAAATTGTATCAATTGAATTGGGAACAGATGTCTTTTTCTTTTCACTGTTGGTTCAAGTATGACACAAAATTATAAAACATATGTATATATTATATATATGTAGGACCATAATGTCACTACTTCTTGTATCGTTTAAACTTATTTTTATACTAACTTTATGGAAAGGTAGGTATTATGTAAGTATTCAATAAAAAAATCAAAATCCTCACATTTACATATTTCATCAGTATGGGAACTAACAGTGTGCTTTAAAGTGAGGGTCATGTGAAGAGTTACTAGAAAATATTCAGTAGAACTTATACGGGGCTATTCTTAGACATTTTAGTCGCCCGTTGAGCCCAAGCTTTGACAAACTAATGATGCCTCGCCCGGAAGTTTCATGACCACAGTCATTCTTACCTACCGAATTTTGGTAGTTTTTGTATGAAGACTGTAATCAGCTGTTCACTGGCGGCCATCTTGGATTGACAGGTCTTCATACAAATGCATAATTAAGTAGTTTGTCAAAGCTAGGGGCGATATCAAAATCAAATCCCAGGGAAGAAATAAAGACAACTCTGCAAAGGCTCTAGCCACCCTTAATTAAATGGCGGCAGAGTAACAGTTACAATGGACTCCGCACAAACTTGATTTTTTTTCAGCGGGCAAACATCACGTGAACATCACACCTCTACCGTGGGGCTATTTGGCATTATATTTGTTTGGCTTTTCCTTAGCGACCCGGCCGTGTGACGTCAAAAGTTTTTTGTCAATGGAATTTATTCGGAGTCCATACTTGCCATCATAGATAAATAAATTATTTAGTAATTAGGTAAAGATTCACTCGCTTTCAAAAAAAGGGTAAATGTGTGCACTTTTCAAGTGCCCTTCTTTTTTGATTGAAGTCTGTTTGAAGTCTTTTAATAACAGAATCAAAGCGCAAATATTAGCATGACATGCTTGCGGTGATTATGGAGCGACATGATTGACAGATTAGTTAAATATTCATCATAAATCGATCCACAACTCAAAATGCAACTCTCAGTTAAAAGCCCAAAAGAAACTATAAATCGTCCACGGAGTAATAGACCTGTAGGCATGTGTTGAACTTAGATAAGTTTTACTAAAACCAATTATTTGAAAGTTCTTACGTGGAAAAATAATAATCGATGGGGAGAGAGAGCACAGGGAGAGAGGTTCAAAAGGAAGCATTTTTTTTCAAAAAGGTACCTAGGTAGTTCATGCAAATGCAAGGTAGGTATTAAGCCGGAGAAGATTAATATAAATTTTCATATGTTTTCAGGAATATATTTTTTTGGTTGGTTAACTCTACAGCTAGAGATGGGCAAATTATCCAAAATGTCGAATTTATAAGGGGAAAAAATGCAAATGAAAAAGAAGACAACAAAATTTTCGAAAAGCCTTTAAATCAACATTTATAATGAGATCCGTACATGAATTGGTAAGATGAAATTGTAACGACACATGGCTCGTAGCTAGGGAAAAGACAAAAAATGGTGTTATTAAGTTTTTACAAAAATCAACTTATTTTTGGATACTTAAACTAAATACAATAGACTTTCACACAGTGTTTACCAACAAACCTTAACAAATATATTTTGTTATTGGTTGTTAAGGACTGAATACTTACATAATATGCGCAATGTTTGACCTCCGAGAACAAAATTCCAAATTCAAATTTAGGCCCAGCAGACAATGATATCGGAAATTTCGATTTTTCGATATTCTCTCCCCATCCCTACAGATAACAACTGTCAAATTTTGTAAATCATAACAAAACAAAAATAACCCTACGCACGCCGACGCCCGCAGTGCAATTTTGCGACTTGTTTCTTCATAAAACACATCGAAAAGTACCCGGGCGATTTGTAATGTATCTAGTTTAATAACTCGACTAATAACCAACGACGTAAAAAAATAAAAATATACTTAAAAGACTGATCAAATTGAACTCTAAAGGTGAGCTACATTTTTCCTTACTATGACACATCAAAATTAATATATTACCATTAAAGTACCACGGAAAAGAATGAAAATGTAAGTAAATTGAATGTAAACATACGTTTTTTTAAAGTTTTAATGGCAGATTTGATGGAGGTATAAGAAGGAGGTATGGGAACAGTCATTCCCACTTGTCGGGTGTCGGATCCGTATATTGATCAGAGGTTCCAGTGGCAGAACATTATGTATGGAGCTATTCACACTTGTCGGAAACCGATTTTATCCGAAATGTTATGCAACTGGAACCTCCGATGAATATATGGATCCGACACCCGACAAGTGGGAACGGGCTCTAAGTTGGGTGATTTTCTGTCAGTATATTTATAGGTTATGTTTATTGATTTTATATGTTACTAACAGAGTTATTCACAACTCATTTCATCCATAGCTGATCCAGGGATCATCGTTTTTAAGTAGAAAAAATTCTCATTACGTGGTTGTTGAGCCATGGATTTGCTGTGTATGAATAACACCGCTTGTGGTTTAACTTTTTATTTATTTATATTTAAAAAAAAAAAGATTTGTGAAGAGGAATGCAATTCACCAACCTATTCTGCTTGGCCAGAAACAGGTATTAATATTATCAATTAATAATTCATTATTGTTTATATTGAGTAATGAATTATTAATTAATTATTACCTACCCAATAGCATCTGTTGAACCAGGGTCAAAATTAAAGTCAAGTGACCCAAGCGGGGATCGAACCAACGTTATTCTATTCCAAATACGCTAGAAAGATCGGCCACTTGGCCCCCTCGACCATAACACCGACAGTTTTTCTTTAGTATTTGTCTACTTTCATATGGACAGTAGTCCAGTGGTTAACGCCTCAGACTCGTTGAGCAGCATGACAGGAAAAACTCGAAGAGATAGAGTTAAGAATGAATGTGTGAAAGGCAAATGCAAGTTGAAAAGGATGTGAAAGTAAAGGTCCAAAAGTATGTGATGAGGCGGTTTGGGCATGTAGATAATATGATGGATCATGAACCAGCTGCTACGGGAAGTCCGAGGCTGTTAATCTTGGGAAACCTTTTGAAAAAATACAGAAGACCAGCCCTCTTTGCCGGGGAAACAGCAAGCGCCCTTGGAGGGACAATTTATCACAAAACGGCGCAGTAACAGGTCATCATCATCATACATCGTTGAATTTCAAGATTTCTCTAGCTGCATCTATAATCTATAATCTAAGTTGCAAAGATATATTATTATTATTATTTAAAATAAATTTGTGCAGAGGAATGCAATTCACCAACCTATTTTGCCTGGCCAGTTGTCTTCATGCGAAAGCAGAAGCTTGTGTGCATGCAACGACAACTGAACCAGGGTCAATGTTATGGTCAAAGGGGCCAGCCGTGGCTCGAACCAACGTTATCTGAACCAACCACGCTAGCTGAACAAGCGTCTTGACCGCCGTGGCCATAACACCGACTTTTACATTTAAGATTTATATTAAATGTATTCCCACAAGCAGACACATATAAGTTCGCGCTTAAACATGCCGCATGTGAACCTACAATATAAAACCCAATCTCAAATGAACATACGTCCTGCAACTTTTGCCGACCTTCCCTGAAACAGGGATGATATTGGCAAAGTGAACCATTTTTTACATCATGGGTGGTCAGCCGCATACCAACCTATAAGTCAAGGATCTATAAGTACCTATATGAACTATAAAATAATGCCTAGTGAAAGAAATTAGTAGCAAAGGATTTATATTTATTTCAGATTAATTTTGGGACTCTTACCATGCTGGGTGCCTTGTTTGACTTCCTCTGCACTCTCTCCGTCTTCCTGTGGGACTTGCTGTTCCTGGGAATGGCTTTCTTCACCAACTATCTCCCGCGCACGTTTGTGACGCTGTCAGCCATCGCGGGAACGGCCGCTTACTTCACAAGAGCCCGGAAACCCAAATCCTTCACTCAGGACTTCTCTCCGGGGAAGTGTATAGCTCACAGAGGCGCCATGTTGGATGCCCCACAGAATACAATGGCCGCTATCAAATACGTAAGTAAACCAACTTTGAGAATTTGTTCAAATTTAATTTTCTTCAAGGTTTTCAAGAAATCTTTCAAGCCTTTTTTTGCTAATCTGGCAGTGAGGTCTCTTGACATACCGTCCCCTTAGTGCTTGTTTGGCTTATGCCCGTCAGAGGTAATTTCACATGAGCAATGCTTGTATGTGTACTGCCCATTGGACCAATGTGTCCTATGAAAAGTGTAAATTGATTTAAAAAATATTTAAAGCAACTCTCATATTTTTGTGTTTTACGCTCTTTACTTATATCAGATTGTGTAGAATGTGATGTTTAAGACAATATCATTGAAAGGCCATCTTTGAATGAAATAGCAAATAAGCTAAACAAGCACTGGGGGGACGATACAACTGCCAGTTCAATGCTATTGTGATTAATTGAATTAATTGCGGTGTTAAATTTCCAGTGCTTGGAGAGTGAGTGCCGCCACATAGAGCTGGACGTCCACGTGAGCAGGGACGGCCGGTGCCTGCTGTCACATGATCCGGAGATTAATGGTGTTGCCATCGCAGCCACAGACTGGGAAAAGCTGAGCACCCTACACGTGGAAAAAGACCATCCAATGGGGTTAGTAAGCCATTCACTCTAACAAACAATAGTGTCAAATATTTGACAGGAGGTACTGAATATCTGTTTATATTTTTATTAACCTTTTTTCACATTCTGATTAACTCATACTCGTAGATACATAATATCAATTCATGTATAATTTTGTTTAGCGTCATGTTGGTAAGATTGAACCTTTTTAAGTCTTGTCGAGTTTTCTATACTTATTTCCTCACTTCCTTTCTGTCTTCTAAACTAAACATCGTTCTCTTGCTTTTGTAAAATAAAAAATCTGATTAAATTATTTTAATCAGAGAACAGTTTTATTTATTTAAAACCACCAAAGTACCTAGTATATAAGCCAAACCATTCAAGCAGAGAAATTGCGAACCAGCCTACCTGAAAATCTAAACAGGACCAATCCAGCGGACCGGCTCCTCACCTGATAGATGCTGAAGTCTCGTCCAAATAGTGAAAACATGTATATGATAAAATGCTATGGCTGTGTAGAGTACATTTCAAGGATCACAACCATATATTTTGTTAAGTAGTAAAAATAAAGATTTCATTGATAATTTTCTAAAATAAAGTACCGAGAATTTGGGTCCCGCTAAAACACAGCACGGTCGGCTAGCCAAGCCGTGATGTCACTGGATCAGCCAGGCTACCTGGGGGCCTCGATGCAGTTCTGTGAAATACATGCAATCCGAAGGTCCAGTGACTTCACATCCGCCTACATAAAAAATATCCTGTTTTACAGGAAATCAAAAATGCGCAAATTTTAAAGAGCTATTATATACAAACTATGCAAGACATTTTTTTTTTAAAAACACAGATGCATTTTAAAACGATTGTACGAATACATAGTGAAATAATTACATTTGTTTTTACTATTGTAGTGAAAAGTTTGGTGCGACCCCTCCTTGTCTCCTGGACGCTGCTGTAGACTACTTGGTGCAGAAGGAAGTCTCCTTTGTGATGGACCTCAAGGCCAACTTTGATCCCCGGCTGCACACCAGGATCCTGGAGCTGTTCTCCAAGAGACCAGAGCTGAACAGGAGCGCCATCATCACTTCTTTCAATCCTTTTGATGTGTACAAGGTGCGGCCGACAATGTTTTAGGTTATTTTTGTATCATATCACTAATAACAATATGAACAATAAATGTTTGTGTAAGGCACGGTACTTTCAAGTAAGTATAGTAAAGTTAACTATAATGAAATTTTTATTAATATTTATCACAGTTAAGGTTTATATTTGATGCAAGCCCAAATATAGGCAAACATAAGTACCCGCTTACACATGCTTCATGTGGACATGTCAAAATAAACAAAACCTCATGTGATCATAAACTTTGAAATTCCTAACAACTTTCCTTGAAACCGGGATGGCATTGCCTAAAGAGAATCAAGTTTTTACAGGATGGGGGTGAGTTTCATACCAACCTATTAGTCAAGGAACAATCTTTCATAAGTGCAATCCAAAATACTACAAGGTCTTTAAATGAGCCCAAATTCTTTTGATATAGTATCCATGAAAATATACACACTAAATTGTTCCAAGTGTTTGAGCTATGCTGTCTCACTATAATAGTTGCAATGATCAGTTCGAAAGAAGTTTTCTTCCCATCGTTTCCATTTTTTTAGCAGCTGTTCCCAAATTTACAAATTCACAAAACGATTATAATAGAGGCAGGACAAAGTCTGTCGGGACAGCTAGTCTTTATAATTGTTGATTTTTTTCAGATTCGTCGGACAAATCCTGAAATAGTAGGAGCTCTGAGCTACAGACCACGCATAGTCAGTATGACTCAATACAACATGGCGGGACCTGCAAGAAAACGGTAATAATAAATTATTATTTTATATAAAAAATACATAAATATACTTCATTCCAGTCTCTCGAGATTCTGTCAACAATGTTTTGCATTGTTTAGCTTAGAAACAAACCATTTTATCTACAGCAGTATCTTTTTTTTTACTTTAAGCTTAAATTCACAGATGGCAGTGCACATTGAAAAATTTGTTCTCTTCTAAATGTTTTTTCCATTTAAAAAAATCTGTAACTAGAAATTACATAATTAAAGGTAATTAAGTACTTCTATAAAAAAAAATACAACGATATTTGCATATTGGCCAGATGCCACAGGTCTGTGTAACCAGTGTCTTTAACAACCGCAAACAAAAACGTTACTACGATATACATATAGTGTAACTTCTTGCCTGCGTTATTCCCGAAGGGGTCGCATGTGGTGATTTGGGACCTATTTATTTTTACCAGTAAGGGGGCTGGCTTCACGCCAACCACTTCAGTTGAAGTGGGGGTTTCCCAGCTCCTGAGGGGAGAGTCCCTAGACTACGGACCGGTCTAGTGGTAATGTAAATTGATAACAAAATATTTACGGACAACCGAGAAAAGTATGGAGTGATCAGATTGAGGAGATGAAAGAATGGGATGTACAAAGTGAGCGTAAAAGAAGAAAATGCATGAAAAAAGTGATGGATATGAATGAATTGATAGAGGTATGTAAGGATAGGAAGAAATGAAGGCAGCTCTGCAGAGGCTCTGGCCATCTCTAGTGGAATGGCGACAGAGTTACAGAACCCGACTGGGTATGTTTAGAATAGATTTGCCTCACTCATTTGTGTCAACTCTCTCACACAATATTTTTTTTATCGGCAGGTTTCCCGATAATCCTCTAAAGCACGGTTGTGCCGTGATGGTTGACTTCCTGCTGGACCTGGTGTGGAGGAGCGGCATATTCCCATGGTGGTGCGGAGCCTCGGTGCTCTTCATCCACAAGGACTGCCTCAGCCTGGCGGATGTGCAGGGCTGGAAGCGCCGAGGATACATTGTGTGTGCTTGGACGGCTAATCAGCCTCTGGAGAAGCAGTACGTCTCCAGGGTGCTGGGATGCCCGTACCTGACCGATACCTTAGTGGGGGAAGCCAAGAAAACTGTATTCTAAAGATATTCTTGCATTTCAATTATACTTGACTGGTTGTAGCCAAACTTCAGATTCAATGTACGCCCCTAGTATAGAGCACTGCGTAAAACTCACCTTAATTGCTTAATAAAAAAAATAGTATGAAAACTAAATTGCTCTCTAGGAGTGCCGTCGTTTATTCCATACATTTTTGATTTGCACTATCTAGTTGAGTTTTTTGCAACGTTTTATACTCGGGGCACAGGTTTATAGCAAGTAATGGCTATGAGAAGAAAAAATGTGTTCCCTTCGTGCTGCTTATAATCAAGTTGGACTGTACTCTGTACAGTCGAAATAATATAAAAAGTTTCAAATTTCATCATAAAAAGTTAAATGGGTCGATGAGCAATATTACAAAAACAAAAGCAATGTTTCCATAGGAATTTTACTTTCCAAAATTATTTAAAATTTACTGAAAATACTGGTGACTTCAGACACCTTTTTGTTTTATATTTTTGTTATTATTATTAATTATTTTTTGTTTCATTTAAAAAAAAGTATATCTCTCACCTAATTGGCAATTGTTTTTCTTAGTTTGTATAAAAATATTTTTCAATCCTACCAAATTTATTTTATATCTCTTTTAATTAAGATATATTATGTGTGTTTTAGTTTAGAACTAGCATTTAGGGCCGGTCTTATAAACATCCGTTAGTTCAATGTCGTACCAAATTTACCGAAATATAATACAAACGTCACATTTTTCGTCTTATAAGAATCCGTTTGTTTTATTTCCGTAAAAGTTACCGACAGATCTAACCGACAGCCGACCCATCGATTAATGGCAGATACCGGCCGGTTAGTTAAGGTTTGAGGTTAGGTCAGCTGTCAAAGCATTGTTTCTTTGCGGTGAGTTTTGCGTGTCATTGGACTACTACGCTCTATCCTGTTGAAGATAATATCTTCCGAAAGTGATGAATAATTTGTTAAAAATGCGGTATCTTAGTCGTTTTTGTATTTGTCAAAAGCAACTTTAGGTTATGTTTCGTCTTTGACAGCAAAGGATGACGTATGTTCATGAATGCACGTAAAAAATCATCGAAAATACGAGTGCATTATTGAGAACTAACGGACGGTTAAAAAAGCTTTATAGGACGACCATCGGTAAGATCAGTCCGTAAACATCCATCCGTTAGTAACTTGCCGAGATACTTACGGATATTTGGTCTCTCGTTTATAAGACCGGCCCTTAGTAATGTTAAAAGTCGGGAGATCTGTTCTTTGTAAACTCCTATTGTCCATCACTATGTACGTTAGATTTTGTCTTTCAGTTTTTAATCTTTTTCATGAAGTTTTCAATTGTATTTATGTTGAAAAAAGTTTAATTTCTTGTATTCAGTTGATAACTGTTGACCTTGCCCAAGGCGGATATGAAAGGATGAGAAATCTTTTATTAAGAGTGAGAAATCTTATTTTACGAGTGAGAAATCTTATATTAAGAGTGAGAAATCTTGTATTAAGGGTGAGAAATCTTGTATTAAGGGTGATGGCGATGGTTGATTACCTGCATGTCCCACGATCATAGTTCGCCGTACCAACATTGCGTGCAGCCCTTGAGCAAAAGAGGAAACAGCTGATCTTTGTTATTATGGCATGGACTAATGGGGGCGCATTTTTTGACAGCCAATAAGCTTACTCCTAAGCGTGTTTTAAATGGGAACAGAACGACAATCAAACAAGACTGTCCAGTCTACACACTTTTTTGATTCACCATCGGCTAGTCAAAGTTATTTATCATTTAATAAAATGAACTAATTTTGTTTGGCAACATTGCTTTGTCCATACGCTAATGCTTTGTCAAATTGACCTCAAATACATTATCTATAGACCAGTGGCGAAGGGTGCCATACAAGCCGGTTTCCATCGGCTTCCCTTTTAAAATGATGTAACAAAGTAGTTAAAAAATATAAGCACAAAGTAAAAATGTACATTTAAAACCAAAGAAACAATATGTATTTTTTCCCCATTGAAACCATGCAGTCTACTTTATTATCATTTCTGCCTCAACGGGAAACCGATGAAAACCGGCTTGTATGGCACCCTTTGCCACTGCTACAGACCTACATGGCTTAAAATAAACGTGGCGGAAATCAGAACTAACGCTGCCATATTGTATATCGTCACTTTTGATGTTTCAACATGAAGTTAGCTGAATTGCTACCTTTCATGAAGTATTGAAGAAATGAATAGTTATCAACAGGGGTTCTAGCAGTGTAAAGGTACTAAAGATGTTAAAGTGCCCTCACTTAGCTGTCATCTTAAATTCATTTTAAGCCGTGTTTTATTTGAACTGTTTTAAATGTACATTGTTGCAAAATAATATGTTATACGTACAAATTTTTGTACACATTTGTATTTAAAAAGTGAACAGCAATCAATGCTGTGCAACATTTTGCAAATCAATTGTTAAGACTGAGAATGAATGTACAATTATTCTATAGAACAAAATATGATCAAAAATAATTAATTATATTTTTAATGTTTTTTAATAAAGCATTCATTGCTTTATATTGTTGCTTAACCAGATCTGTGCTTCTCATGAAAGTCGAGCAACATTTTTTTCTTCACGTATTTGATCAGGTGACCTATCTATAATAATCTAAGTTGCAAATATAAATTAACATTTAAAAAAAAAAAAAAAATTAAATTAGGCTGATTTATTTGGTGAGCGCTGTTTTTGTGTGTATCACACCTCAAGAGCCCTCTAAAGAGTCTTAAGAGTCGTATTAATGCATGCCCACAAGCAGACACACATAGTTTGCCCGCTCTCACGAACTGCATGTGCACTTGACTCTAACGCTACTAAGCTCCGCATATAGTGCAATTCTTTCAGCTAATTTGAATGAGGTGATCTTTTTCATTCAAACTGGTTATTTTTTCTTTATGATATATTCCTTTTTTGTACTTATAAGCATGGAGGAAGTATTAAATGGAGGGGTCGTACATGTGATTTAGTACCAATCAACATAACTAAAGTTCCTTGACTTATAGGTTGGTATGCGGCTGACCACCCATGCTGTAAAAATGGTTCACTTTGCCAATGTCACCCCTGTCTCAGGGAAGGACGGCAAGAGTTGCAGGGTGTATGTCCATTTGAGATTTGATTTTTATGTTGTAGGTTCACATGAGGCATGTGCAAGCGCGAACTTGTACGTGTCTGGTTGTGAGAATGCATGTAATGTGAATCTTCAATGTAACATATCCTTGCAACTTAGATTAGATTAGATTAGATTAGAACATGATTCACCGTCTTTGACACCATACGCTGTTTATAATGCTGTCTCGCTCACGCATATGAAATGCTTTTCTCATATTCTATGTAAGCAACGTGTCTCTACTCTGTCTTCAATCTATTTACAAATCACCAAGGAAACACATGAAATCACTATGGTAACGGATTTGTTAGTAGTGTTGTTGCAAGTATGAAGATATCTGATAAATTCCGAATTCAAAAATGTTCCCACCTCATTGTGTACAGGATGATTTCCACACGTATCTATTACCGCAAGCATAGAAGTTACATACTTGAAGAAGCAAGTACCTATATATTTGAACATCACTAGTTCTAGAAATGGCTGTCACTTTCGCAAACAAAATATTTCGACAAACGAAAAATAAATTTTATCAACGTAATCATATAGAATAGTGATTAAAGTGAAATATTATTCCATGTTTTATAACACATTTACTCTCATTTGTTGGCACGTTTAAAAAATACCCAGTTTGGCATTTATATGTATTTTTTTTTCCAATTAGGTAACACACCTGTTCACAGTTGGAAGGTTACCGATAGACTGAATTTGTATTTTTGTGTGATGAGTGGGGTAGCGTATTTCTAATTCTCAAAGGATTGATTTCTTAGCCCATCCATTTCTATATATCCATGCTTATAAGTATGCCCCGCCAATTTATACCAAATATAGCATTTATAATCTTTAAGTTCTTTATGAATATTTAGTATTAAATTGCAATTAAAGCTTATGTTTCTGAGAGAGATATTTGTAATAATAATAATAAACTAATTTTATACAGCGCCATTTAGTGGCACTAACTACCCCAAGGGCGCTTCTATGTGTTGAAGCTTCTGTTAAACAATGTGTCTTAAGCAACTTCTTGAAACTGTCCACATTGGTTTCTGTTCTCAACTCCAGAGGTCGACTGTTCTTGTTTCTGATCTCTCTCAGAGCAGCTATTAAAAAACTACTTATGATTTGTATACCCACTGGTTTCTCATATTTTAAGTCTTGACTGTATTGGTAGCTTTTTTATTAAATCTATCAAGTATTTTATACGTTTCTTGTAGCTCTTAAACACATGTATCTCTATGTATGTTTTTTGTAAAATAAATTTGAAATTAAAAATTCATTTGTTGTTTAATTTCAAAAATCTTCTTATATTTTTCACACCTTTATTTTTATTTGCTTCATAAATTAATAAATCATTGGGAGGGTTTATTTGGTGAGCGCTGTTTTTGTGTGAATTACACCTCAAGAGTCCTCTGCGAGCTTGGTTGTTGCTATCGAAAGTGCCAACTATTCAAGGAAGACCCAAGGCCCCTCTAGACTCGCGTCTTTAAGGTAGCAGATAATGAACCGGTATTTTCAATGTTAGCATAGCAACTTTATACTAAATGAAAAGGACGCACTTATGTCGATCGTGTGGGAAGATTTTTTAATCAGTTTAAAGTCACATATCGCCACCTTAAAGGTAAAACTGAATAAGTGCTGATTCACTGATTTGAAAAATCGCGGATGAAACATTTTACTGGGTGTAACTTCTCATAGTAAGGGAAATAATTATAAGGCAGATCTCATGGATGTCTGGATGGAGGAATGAACTACAGGATATTCACACTTTTGTAGTGTGTCTCACGTACAAAATAAGAAAAAAGTGTGTTTGTCTGAGAAACCCATCTTATTAGTTTTACTTTACACTGATAAAGAAAACTGTACCCACAAGATTGACGTAAGTGCGTCCTTTTAAAACGCATATAAGCTACACATATAGTGTAACTTCTTGCCGCGTTATGCCCGAAGGATTTTGCATGTGGCGAGTGCAACCTATTTATTTTTACAGGTAAGGGAGCCGGCCTTACGCCAACCACTTCAGTTGAAGTGTGGGTTTTCCTGCTCCCGAGGGGGCTGGTAATCATTTCTTGTGAAGGCTGAGTGAACCTTGCCGAGGAGAAAGAGGAAACCATTTCTGACACCCTCGGTGGTATTCGAGCCCGGGTTCAGGGTATGGAATGCAAACACTCTACCAACTGAGCTATCGACCGGACATTTTCATTCAGTATATAAGTAGTCACATATTCTAACATTCTAAATACCAAGCCTCGTTGTGATCTAAAAACAAAGTTGTTTTATTGCTATCTGTGATGATTTGTTATTTTAATAAGGTTGATTGCACCCATCCTTGTTTTGGTGTAATCACTGCTAGATATAAATATGTATTGTGTGTGACGTAAGCGTGTGTTTGTGTATGTGTGGGGTCGTCCCCTCGTCCCCTCCCCCCATCGCCCCCACGCCCCCACGTGTCAAGTGTTTTGTGTGAGCGACTTTAACAAATAACAAATAATGGCAGCGAGGTATTTAATAAAGACTGCCTTATTATTTAATGGCTATTGTCACAGCATTGACGAAACGCAAGGGCGGAACCGCGACATAAAAGGGGGCACATTAATCTATAATCTAAGCTGCAAGGATAATATGTTAACATTTAAGGCTCATATTAAATGCAGGCCCGCAGACAGGCACATGTATTTAGGTTCGCGCCTACACATTCTGCATGTGTGCATGCAAATAAAAAAGCCTCACATGAACATAAACCTTGCAACTCCTGCCGCCTTTCCCTGAATTTTCCCAGGCATTGGCAAGAGTGAAACAATTTTTACAGCACGGGGGGTCAGCTTCATACCAACCTATCAGTCGAAGAGACCGATAACGTTTGTAATTTCTTTTTTTAAATAGTGAAAATAGTCTGGTCGATAACTTAGTTGGTAGAGTGCTTGCATTCCATGGCGAGGGCTCGGGTTGTGAAAATGGATAGGTTCCACACGCCACATGTGATCCCTTCGGGGACATCGCGGCAATACATTACACTAAGGGCCTGTTGCACCAACGTCCAATCAAATTTTGAACAGGAAAGATGATGTACATCAGCTGATCTACGTACCTTTATACAAGTCGTATAACTGCAAACACAGTCATCTCCACAATTTATGGTTTTTGAGATAATGATTGAATTTGATTCTGCGTAGTGTAACAAATCATTTGCTGTGTGCGATATAATGTAAACCTTACTTAATCCTTCATAATTTTAATTGAAAAAGTACGATTTCGTGCAAACGCCGTCATCTCCAACTGGTGTTGTCGTTTTACAAGTTTACAAGTTTATTTTTCTCAAAATCATCGCGTAAGGAGTTGACGGCGTTAGCGTTTATACGACTCATATGCGACCAAATTTTTGATTTGATGGTAGAAATCACACTTAATTTTGATTTTTGTCTGATTGGAGTTTGGGGCAACAGGCCCCATACGTGTAGCTTAGTTGCGACGTTGCGAGTTGCGTTGTATAGAGTTACCGCACTGTGTCGTGCGCCCCTTGTTAGCGGCGTCTCATCCCCCTCTGCCCCTCAACCTTCTCCCCCTCTCCGTTCTACCCCCCGTGACGACATCAATAAAAATATTTTGTCAAACGCTGCGAGAGCACAAAGAGCGCATTCCTGCCGCTCGCCCGGACAACGCTAATACAACCAACAATCTCCCGCAAGCAGGGCTGCCAGAGCGCAGCTTATCTAATGTTGAAATGTAGTAGATGATCCAAGACATCTGTAGATGAAACACTAAAGTCATCTAGAACACAGTTCCTGCCACTTTCCCGGACAGTGGAAGGAAAGGCGCTGCCCGGACAACGCTAATACAACAATATCCTGCATGCAAAGATGTCAGGGCGTAGCTTATCTAATGATGTAATGCAGTAGATAATTTGACTATTCAATAACTTTTAAGTCATCTATAGAAACTTTAAGCCCATCTGTGGATGAAGTTTAAAGCTCATCTATAAATGAAACTGTAACCTCATCTATGGTTACAAATTTAAGTTTATCTTCAGATGATACTTCAAACGCGTCTGTAGATAAATCTTTAATGTCGTCTAGATCGCATTCCTGCCGCAAAATCAACAAATTACCTTTGTTATGCAGCTAACCCGACGGCTACATCCCTAACATACATTTTGGTACGCAAAACGCTATTAAGCTACACATATAGTGTAACTTCTTGTCACGTTTTCCCCGAAGGGGTCGCACTTGTCGTTTATCTTAGTTGGTACCTATTTAGTACCTTAATATTCAACTACAAAATATTGTTAGGCATGATTTTACTGGGATTCCCTTTTAATTAAACTGCAATTATTTATTTAACAGAATTTATTTCACACGGTTTTGTTCACAATTTACAACAGTTGATAATCTCTGCGCATATTGGGTTGACCCCAAAATGCTCCGAGCGACTACTCTCCTGCTGCCACATTGCAGTCTCTTTATATAGGTACAACAGAGATCTTTCTTGCATATTCCAGATTATTCGATCTCTGTTCTAGATTATAGTAGACAGCTGTTCCACTAGCACGATGGATTATACCAGACGGTTTTACACACACTATTGCAGGTACCTGTACAGGTGTACGTAGGTACTTCGAAGTTCGTAACACTATCATCATCATACTAGTGCCAGACTGTTCTACGTATGCATGTACAGTCGCACGTAGGTACTCCAAGTTGGTAACAATACAAAGTTTTTAGTGAGCAATGAAATACAAAAAAAAATATATATTATATATTAATTGTTTATTGTTGTGTCAGCCCTGCTGCCAGAATCATGGCGCTCCCCCTGCTGCTGGCGGCTTATAATTCTTCCGCAACTACATATTGCATTTTTAATCGTACATTCCTGGAGGGACAATCATAGCAAGGGCCGCCACGCACCAGCACAGGCAAGTATCAACCTACACGTCTACACGCAGACAATGCGTTTCCCGCACGCATAAACACATATAGTGTAACTTCTTGCCTGCGTTCTCCCTGAAGGATTTGCATGTGGCGATTCGGGACCTATTTATCGAAGCCACTTCTATTGAAGATCGGCGATCATTATGGCTTGGATGCTGCGGCTCGAAAGAGGGACTTAATTACCCAATTACATCTGTTAAACCAGGGTCAAAGTTATGGTCAAATGACTCAAGCGGGGATCGAACCAACGTTATTCCATTCCAAACACGCTAGAACGATCGGCCCACTTGGCCCTCTCGGCCATAACACCGACGAACCATTGTCGCAGGTTTTTCAGCTTCAGTTCCTTGACTCTTGAAGTTGCAGGGTTTATGTTTATTTGAGGTTTGGATTATCATTTTTAAGAACACATGCAGCATTTGTAATCGCGAACTTAAACGTGCCTGTTGGTAGGCATGCATTAAATATTAACTTTAAATGTTAATATATCTTATATTTTTTAGGGTGGATTTATTATTGTTAATTGATTTATTATTGTTAATATATCTCTTTGCAACTTAGATTATAGATTATCCTTCAGAGTCGCTGAGTTCTTCTCCCTTCAATCTCACCCTGTATGATAAAATTAAGAAGGCGATATTTCAAAATGTGACTGAAGTACATCAGCTGTCTCTGCTTAATGGTTGGCAGAAGTTCCTTTGTGGTGCGCATACGTCGGAGGACCTCTTCATTTGTGACACGATCACGCCATGAGATCCGAAGTATTTTTCGGTAGACACACCTCTCGAACGCTTTAACTTGTCTCTCCAGAACTACTCAGAGCATCTGAGATTAAAACGTTTCTGGCCATTGCTGCAAAAACACTGAGAGACCGATAACGGAACTCAGAAATACCAGACGGCCAGCGTCCATCAGACCGTCAACGAAAAAGATGGAATAGCAGCTGGTCTTCTGCATCACAGGAGGGAGTTCTGGAATAAACAGATCTTAGATCCAATATAAGAAAAGGCTTGCTTTGTTGGCGTATTCCTCTTTTTTGTCTTTTAGATTTATTTTTGCATGTTAGGGTGCTACCCATAAAAGGTATAATCTATAATCTAAGTTGCAAGGATATGTTCATTTAAAGCTCTCACATGTATGCCCACAAACCAACAAGTGTAGTTCGCGCTTACAAATGCTGATTGTGTACTTACAAATAAAATCCAAACCTCAAATGAACATAAGCCCCACAACTTTTGCCGACCTTCCCTGAAACAGGTATCCTTCTTCTTAATATTGTTATGATTTTAGTTGGGTCCTTTTTAATTAAACTGCAATTATTTATTGATTGTAGAGGCAATAACTTTGTAATCGCTCATCATTAAGGATAAAAGAAAAACAATTTTGTTTTCGATTACTTGAGTATATATATTTTAACTTTCGAAAACAAAATTATTTAATTTAACGGAATTTATTTTACACGGTTTGTTTCACAATTTACAACAATTGATAATCTCTGCTTATTGGTCTTCAAGTCAAAATGCTTGGAGCGACTAATCGCTCTCTGCACCATTGCAGTCCCTATATACAGGTACAAAAGTGCTCTTTCTCGCATATTCCAGATCATTCTGTGATTTCTCGCTCACACCAGAACGCCGCGCCGTTCTACACACTACCACCATCATGGACTACTCGCAGATTGTTCTACCCACACTATCGTACATGTCGCACGCTTAATAATAAAGAGCAATAACTCAAAAATTGTGAAAATCGAGATTTTGTAATAAAACGCAGGAACAATGCGGGAAGAATAGGTAGAATGCGACAGCTGTTCAATTTGGACGAATATGACCGAGATAAAACATCGGTCGCCTTTTTTATCCCATACAAGTTGTACTGGTTGTCTGAACTTTAAACGTGATTTCCCAACATTCTTATTTTTTTAGTTATTGCTCTTTATGATTAAGCGTGCGATGTATAGGTGCGCGTAGGTACTTTGATTTCATAGTTCGTAACATCATTGTTCCTCACTGCTGAGGGTTCTGACCCGTGTGGAAGCAACCACTCTTCTCCAGTTCTCTCTTGACTGCAAGCACCGAGGTGTCTGCTGCCAAAAAAGATGTGGAAACTAAAAAAGCGATATCTGTAGAAGGTTTGAGTGTTCATAAATTTTGGTTGAGCGAAAACGTAATGTAGGTACTTAACATACAGGAGTATGGGGAAGTGGGGTCCCATACAAATCTCTACAGGCTAATGCAATGCAAAGGGGGACGGGATTACCCGGGGTTGTTTAATATTGATTAAACAGGCCCTGATGCTCTTTTTGAAAAGCAAAGAATAACCTGTTCATGTAAAGTAAACTAGTGTGGGAGGGATAACAAAGCGGATTTAAGATACACAAATAGTGCAACTTCTAACCGCCTTGTTATCAATGTTGTCCCCTTAGTGTTTATTTGTCTCATGTTTAATCTTATCTAATCTAATCTAAGCTGCAAATATATTTATCATTTAAGATTTATATTAAATGCATTCCCACAAGTAGACCTGTATAATTTCACGCTAACACATTCCGCATGTGGACCTACATACATTATAAAAACCCAAACTCAAATGAACATAAGCCCTGCAACTCTTGCCGTCCTTCCCTGAAACAGGGGTGACATTTTTTTTTTTAAGAAATCCTGTGCGGGAGACTCCCTAGATTCTAAAGACTCTAGGGGTCTATGACACTTGTTGTAGTGCCGCAGAGGTGTTGGTGGACATTGGCAAAGTGAACCATTTTTTACAGTACCTATGGGTGGTCAGCCGCATACCAACCTATAAGTCATGGAATCATGTCCATCAGAGGTAATTTAACGTGAGCAATGTTTGTATCCAACCACTTCCATTGAAGTAGAGGTTTCCTTTCTCCCGAGGGGAAGGCTCTCATTTCTGGTGAAGGCCGAGTAAACATTGCCGGTATTTTAATTTTTACAAATAATAATCTGAAAGCCTTTAACAAACATTATACAGCAATAATTTATTATTTAACAAATCATCACTACTAGATTGTTCTTTTGATAATAAGAGAGATTTTGATTTGAGGTTCTGTACCCTTAGTACGAGTTGCAAAACTTGAGTAATGTAAAGTTTACGGCAATTATTAAAGAGTGATTTCCCCCAAAATCTGCCGTTTTTGTTTCTTTGAACTTGATTTTCTTCATCACTGTAACTCTTTTGCTAAGACCATAAAGTGTAAGAAACAAAAACGGCAGATTTTGGGAGAAATCAGAGCGAAGACCATATTTCAAATATAAATGGTAGGTATATTTTTTGTGCTCCGCCGGGATTTTTACCCAAGCTTTTCTATTTATGTACTAGTCCGAAGCGCTTACCACTAGACTACGGACCGGTCTAATGTTTAAATTGACCTAATTATGTTTGCAAACAAGGTGGGGGTTGTTTGCAAGGGAGGGTATGTTTGCAAACAAGGGGGGCTTTAAAAGTTTTTTATAGTAGCGCTAATCACACGTGTTGGCTCAGGTGAACTGATTCCACATTAAGTTATCATTCTTGTGAATATTTCATGATAAGTGATAAACAAACTCAAACAGTGATTAAATACCGTTTAGAGATCGTAGGGATGGTCCATATTCAACTTTTGAGTTGGGTTTTAGGTAATAATCGGCTTATAATATAGGAGACTGAAGGAAATGAAAGAAGTGTGTAAGGACAGAAAGCAATGGCGGTTGATCTGTAATGTTGGCGGCTAGGGTTTATTAAATTGGAATTTGTTTTCTGTTTTAGTTTTAATGTCCATAGATATTATTATTATATTTTGTATTGTTTGTGTATTAACACTGTGAAAATTCATTTTGTTTCAATTTATAATTTTTGGATGAAATTTTTCAAGCAAAACACTGTTTATTTTCACTATAGACTTTATTTAAAAGATTAAAATCTTTAAAACAAAATTACGAACGTTTTCGACCTAGAAGGTCATCATCAGGTATTATTATTATGATTTAAAAAATGTAATTTGTCGTGTATGTTCCTTGACTTATAGGATGGTATGTGGTTGACCACCCATGCTGTAGAAAATGGTTCACTTTACCAATGTCGCCTCTATCTCAGGGAAGGACGGCAAGAGTTGCAGGGTGTAGGTATGTCCATTTGAGATTTGGTTTGTGTGTTGTAGGTTCACATGCGGCATGTGCAAGCGCGAATTTGTACGTGTCTGGTTGTAAAAATGCATGTAATGTGAATCTCCAATGTAACATATCTTTGCAACTTAGATTAGATTAGATTAGATTAGACCTCGTGAAGACAAAATAACTAGAGGAAGGCCTCTCACGCGATGGTCAGATGATATTAAAAGAGTTGCTGGTGACTGGATGCAGAGAGCCCAGGACAGAGACGCCTGGAGAGATATGGGGGAGGCCTATGCCCAGCAGTGGACAAGAAGGCTGATTAAGTAAGTAAGTAAGTTATAATATCAGTGGACACTATATGCGTTTCAACTTACTTAACCGCAAATTATCAGGAGTTCGCAATGATTGGGTGATGAACGAGTGTGGTATAAAAGAGATTTGAGAATGAAAGTATAAAAAAGCACAGTGCGATGGTTGGGACATCTTGAAAGAATGGATGATTAACGACTAACGAAGAAAGTGTACAGAGGAAATGTCAGAGGAAAGCGTGGAAGGGGAAGACCGAGAAAGGAATGGATAGACCAAATAGGTGAGATTGCGAAAGAATGGAACCTGCGAGTGAGAATAAGAGAAAAGTATGTACCTACATATCGCACGCTTAATAATAAAGAGCAATAACTCAAAAAATAAGAATCTTGGGAAATCACGTTTGAAGTTCAGACAACCAGTACTTACAACTTGTATGGGATGAAAAAGGCGACCGATGTTTTATCTCGGTCATATTCGTCCAAATTGAACGGCTGTCGCATTCTACATATTCTTCTCGCGTTGTTCTTGCGTTTTATTACAAAATCTCGATTTTCTCAATTTTTGAGTTATTTCTCTTTATTATTAAACGTGCGATATGGGTTTCGGTTTTACACAACTACATAACCTCAATCTGTAAACACTAGAATGCAATTTTTCATAAAATATAAAACATCATTAAATTTGCATTATTGCAGCGAGTATAAAATGAAAGAAAATTGATCCATACCCACCAGAAAATATACTCAACGAGTGCAAAAAAGCAATCAGTATTGAGTTAATTTTAGATTAAAGTTTTCACGGCTGGTAGCTGACAATAACTTTTTTCTGGGCTGTGCAGAAGTGGTCTGGTTGGTTTTTATTCCGTACAGTTTCGCCCATAGGCTTCGATGGGCAATATAAACGGTTAGCCAGGCTCTTCGATATTCTCAGAGGATCCGTTATCGGGTTATTATTTCAAGGAATCTATTTTCTGATAAAATTAAAACAGGACAATTTGCATTGTTCTGTATTTTTGATAAAGTCTGTACACGAAAACTTAAAAAGAATGGAGCCATATCCCACGTATGACGAAGTGTTTTCAATGGTGGACAGAAATCTAGCATTTATAGGTCTCACCGACATCTACAGGACCGAAAAGAGAGTCCACAAGATGGCTCAAATGCTGGGCAAGGTGTACTATTGGTTCCTCGTTGTGAATGTGGCGTACGCTTCCACAGGCGAGTTTATTTTCTGCTTCAGAGCACTCGCAAAGATTTCCATTTCAAATTTGTTGTACTTCAGCGAGGGAGCGTCTTGCGCGTTGTTTTGTCTGCTCTTTGGTTGCAAGACATTGTCGATGTACGCCATGAGTCACGAAATGCAGAAAATATGCGATGACATGCTGAAGATATGGCCGGAAGAGAAAGAGAATACAAGAGAGGTGAGTAGGATTTTGTTTGGAGAGCGTGCATTTGCAGTTGCTGGTCTCTTGGCCTGGAACCACCTGCCACATCATGTGAGAGAGCTAGAGGACCATGGAAAGTTCTGGAATAATAATAATAATATTAGGATGATTTATTTGGTAAGCGCTGTTTTTGTGTGTATCACACCTCAAGAGCTTGGTCGTCGCTGTAGAAAGCGCCAATTCTCAAGCAAGACCCAGTTGTTGTAAGATTTGATGGATCTTTCAGTGACCGGTCTTTGGTAAAAGTTTATGAATTTTTCAACCCAGCGAAGAGCACATTTGGAAATATAAATAGCATATTTTTGTGCTCCGCCGGGATTCGAATCCACAACCTTCTATTTACGAGTCCGAAGTTTTGCCACTGGACCAACCGGTCCAAGAAATGCCAACAACACGCGGTGTACCTAGCGGTCACCCATCCAAGTAGCATCTGTAGCAATGTTGCTTAACTTCGGTGATCTGATGAGAACCGGTGCTTTCAACATGGTATCGTCGTTGACTGGAATGCACTGAAGACAAGCAAATTTCTGGCATCATTTGCATAAGTGCCCTTGGAGTGACTACATCACGAAACGGCGCTATAAAGAAATCATCATCATAGGATTGGACTCTGAACATTCAAAATATCTGTTATTATTTACACGGGCTCTATATAATTAAAACTGCCGTGATTTATTTTACACAATTTATTTCAGATACAGAGTCACTTTATACTTGCACAATCCAACTGTCGATTGACTCTAAAACTACACAGAGCGTTTTTACTCTTATTTTATAGCAAGAATAAGGATCATTCTCGAATCATAGAGAACTGGTACATGCGCAACTTTGCTAGAACATCCGACCAAACACTTGAGCAATCTCGAACAATACAAATCAATACGAATTATATAGGTACCTTAAATCTATTTATTTCTAGAGAGACTTCCCAGACTTTAACACATACACTTACACAGACAGGCCACAACACACAACTACGTTATCGTAACAATGTCCATCGGCTGGCAACATGCCCTGTCCAGAATCACTTCTGCTTGGTTATCATAAACTCAACTAAGCTACACACATAGCGTAACTTCTTGCCTGCGCTATCCCCGAAGGGGTCACATGTAGCGATTCGGGACCTATTTATTTTTACAGGTAACGGGGCCAGCCTCACGCCAACCACTTCAGTTGAAGTGGGGGTTTCCCAGCTCACGAAAAGCCTCGCTCTCTTTTCTTGTGAAGGCTATGAAAACCTTGCCGGTATTTATTTTTGGATTTGAAATTAACACCGAAACAGGAAATTATTTTTAACCCTCGGTGAGGATCGAACAATTGCTCTTTGCATGTAATGCAAGCATTCTACTAACTGAACCATCGATTGGACTTTTTACGAACTTGGTCGTTGCTACAAAGCGCCAATTTACAAGCAAGACCCAGCTGCTATAAGGCTGGATGGACCTTGAGTGACCGGTCTTGGTAAAGGTACATGAATATTTCAACCCAGTGGAGAGCATTTGAAATTATAAATAGTATGTTTTTGTGCTCCACCGGGATGCAAGCCCACATCCTTCCATTTACGAGTCCGATGCGTTACCACTAGACTACGGACAAGTCTCTCATCTAATCTTGTCTAATCTAAGTTGCAAAGATATGTTACATCGGAGATTCACATTATATGCATTCTCACAAGCAGACACGTACAAGTTCGCGCTTGCACATGCCGCATGTGAACCTACAACATAAAAACCAAATCTCAAATGGACACACACCCTGCAACTCTTGCCGTCCTTCCCTGAAACAGGGGTGAAATTGGCAAAGTGAACCATTTTTTTACAGTATGGGTGGTCAGCTGCATACTTATGCTACATCACGTCGGTGTTATGGCCGAGGAGGCCAAGTGGACTGATCTTTCTAGCGTGTTTCGAATGGAAAAACGTTGGCTTGATCCCCGCTTGGGTCATTTGACCATAACTTTGACCCTGGTTTAACATATGTTATTGGGTAATTATTCTTTAATAATTTATTAAAAATAATCAATAATGAATTATTAAAATCGGATATTAATACATATTTCTAGCCAGGCAGAATAGGTTGATGAATTGCATTCCTCTTCACAAATATATTTAAAAAAAAATCACCATAAGCTAATGGGTTTCTTGCAGGTGGTTTGCGGTATGATGAAAGTGGCGAAGAAGTTCATCTTGATGTTCTCTGTGTCGACCAATGGCACGGTGACCATCATGAACGGCTTCCCCCTGCTCATGATGTACATCGAGTACCTGGCAGGGAGGCCCGTGGTGTTCCTGCTGCCCTTCTACATCGAGTACCCGTGGGATTGGCGCAATAACACTACGATCTATGTGCTCACTTACATATCACAGTTGAGCGCAGGTAAGACGCGTCTATAATCTATAATCTAAGTGGCAGAGATATATTAACATTTAAGGCTCTCAAATGCATGCCCACAAACAAACACGTGTAGTTCGCGCTTACAAATGCTGAATGTGTACCAGTGGCGAAGCGTGCCATACAAGCCGGTTCCCATCGGATTCCCTTTTAAAATGATGTAACAAAGTAGTTAAAAAATATAGGCACAAAGTAAAAAAATACATTTAAAACCAAAGAAACAATAGGTACCCATTGAAACCATGCAGTCTACTTTATTATCATTTCGCCTCATTTTTAACGGGAAACCGATGGAAACCGGCTTGTATGGCACCCTTAACCACTGATGTGTACTACTTACAAATAAAATTCAAACCTAAAATGAACATAATCCCTACAACTTTTGCCGACCTTCCCTGACACAGGGGTGACATTGGCAAAGTGAACCATTTTTTACAGAAAATATTTTAGGGTAATGGTTAAAAAAAGTTCCCTGACCGCTGAATTAAAAGAACCCAACTCAAATAATAACCACATCATTTTAAGGCATGCTCCTTCTTGGCGTTATGAGGGAGTACAGAATGGCATTTGTTAGGTTTTTGCGTCACTGCGGGCGTTGTGGCTGCGGACTGTCTTCTGTGCGCCCTGCTGGCCCAGCTCTGCATGCAGTTTCGTCTCCTCAGCATAAGAGTGGAGGAGATGGCGGATCACACTGGGGATGTGAGGGACGATGCCAGGAGATGGGAGGAGGCAGAGAGGCTCAGGAGCATCGTGGACATGCACAACAACATCATGGCGTAAGTTTCAATGTTGTTACGAATATGTGATTGTATGTTTACTTGCGTTTGTGTATCTGGGTGTTTTTACTTACCCAGGTTTTTTTTTAAATCCTATGCGAGAGACTCCCTAGATTTCAGAGACTCTAGGGGTCTATGACACTCATTGCAGTGCTGCAGAGGTGTTTACGAACTTGGTCGTCGCTACAAAGCGCCAATACCCAAACAAGACCCAGTTGCTGTAAGGCTGGATGGACCTTTAGTGACCGGTCTTTGGTAAAGGTTTTATGAATTTTTCAACCCAGCGAAGAGCATATTTGAAAATATAAATGGTATATCTTTTGTGCTCCACCGGGATTCGAACCCACAACCTTCCATACCGGTCAAAGCCTCGCTTAAAGCCTCTACGTAGGAGTAACACTTTAACACCTATAAACAGAGATCGCGATGCTTTGAAGGCAGACTAATATCAGAGTCGTTGAGCGAGATAGTACAAAAGTATGCTTTGAACCAAATGTGAGTGAACCCTAAAATAAATTGTGTAAAATGATTTAAAATAAAATTATATTTTTCTCAAACGTAGTTTAATTTTCACAATAATATTTTATATCTCGAGCACTTTCGACCCTCAATACTCAGGTCATTATCAAGAATGATGTACTCGTATGTATGTCTTGATAATGACCTGAGTATTGAGGGTCGAAAGTGCTCGAGATATAAAATATTATTGTGAAAATTAGACTACGTTTAAGATTTTTTTTATTTTATTTTAAATAAAATGAATTTTCACTGGGTGAATACACAAACCCTACAAAATCTGTGTAAAATGAATTTAATTGAAGTTGTTTCAAATTGAACCCAAGTAAATCGTTATAATAAAGACCTATCGGAATCTATCGCCTATCGTTCGTAACATCGGTGCACTGGTCAAAATGTAGGTATACAATTTGAATCTATGTAAGCATCGAGAAAGTAATGCTCTTTGTAATACTTTTCCACGAAAAAGCATAGGTATATTTCTTTTAACAACACAAAGTTTTATTTTCATAAATTGAGCATTTACTTCATCTCAAGTACTTTCGACTTACTTAGTCATTATTACTTAGTCAAAATTGACAAGACAATACCGTAGAGAAATGAGAATGGCTCTATCCTTCCCTTTCTTCCTGAACCTTCACAGTTTTTGCATCACAGCTCACAGGTAGAGTTACTCTTACTTCAGTTTTTGTTCATTCAGTTTGTTCAACATTTTCGATACTCATGTTTTGTTGTTTTCTTATACTTAAATGTTATTTATTACTCGTATTCCTTGACTTATAGGTTGGTATGAGGTTGACCACCCTGCACCCATACTGTAAAAAATGGTTCACTTTGCCAATGTCACCCCTGTTTCAGGGAATGTCGGCAAGAGTTGCAGGGCTTATGTTCATTTGAGGTTTGGATTTTATTTGTAAGTACACAATCAGCATTTGTAAGCGCGAACTACACGTGTTTGTTTGTGGGCATACATCTGAGAGCTTTGAATGAATATATCCTTGCAACTTAGATTAGGATAATTATAGATTATAGATGTATTTTGTTTGTCCCAGGAAAGTGAAGGAAGTGGAGTCCATATTTAGCCTGGCCTTGTTCCAAAACCACCTGGTTGTCAGCGGGGTCATGTGCTTCTTGCTGTTTGCTCTCACTGTAAGTAAGATATTTCAACCGGTCCGTAGCCTAGTGGTAAGCGTTTCGAGCTCGTAAATAGAAGGTAAAGGGTTCGAATCCCGGCGGAGCACAAAACTATCTAATCTAATCTAATCTAAGCTGCAAAGATATATATCATTTAAGATTTATATTAAATGCATTCCCACAAGCAGACATGTATAATTTCGCGCTAACACATACCGCATGTGGACCTACAATATAAAAATCCAATCTCAAATGAACATAAGCTCTGCAACTCTTGCCGTCCTTCCCTGAAACAGGGGTGACATTGGCAAAGTGAACCATTTTCTACAGTACCTACCTATGGGTGGTCAGCCGCATACCAACCTATAAGTCAAGGAACTATACCATTTATATTTTCAAAATGCTCTTCGCTGGGTTAAAAAAATCATATATTACCAAATATGTATACCAAAGGTCCATCCAGCCTTTCAACAACTCGGTCTTGCTTGAGAATTACATGCGATTGTTGATGTATATTTTGAAACAAATAAATAATATTATACTCAACAGAATATGAAACGGAATTCCATGGAAACAGACTTGTATGGAGACTGTGGAACCTTTTTTGAGCGGCTGAGAATTTATTTGAAATTCGAATGTCAAAATGAGTTGGGCTTAACACATTGGTTTCACATAGAACGGTGCTGAAATTGTCAATCATATTTATTTATTAAAAAAATAAAAAAATAGATTATGTGCGAACACATCCGAGGTACTGAATAATATTTGTTGTGAATATGATGTGCATCTGTTCAGTAGTTCTTGAGTTTAATAACCATTAACTAACATCAATTTTGTACGGAGTGGCTCTTCCTTTTTATAAAATAGCAGATAGATAGAATGTTGAGTGCTCCGCCGGGATTCGAACCCACAATCTTCCATTTACGAGTCCGGATCCATTTATTCTCCTGTATGAAGTTGTTCACTCAGTCGCATGATCTCTCCTGCAGATGTCGCCCCCCATCAACTTTGTGAAGTACTGCACCTTCTTGTGGGTCTGCCTCTCGCAGAGCTACATGCTCTCCTACTACGGAAACTGGCTGACAATAGAGGTAAGAACGACACTTTATAACCTGGGAAAGCCAAGCCTGACTCTACCATATTGTTATGTAAATAACAAATACATATAAATGTTAGGTAGGTAGGTGTATTAGTTATAGCCGATGAGAGTTGGAGTAATTATTATGGGTATCTAGGAAAGACGCATCCAATTATGTACCTACTGGAAGCTTTATGTTCTGGAAGGTTCCAGCAAAATTGGCTTCTAGTAACTACTGTCTTTGGGAGTATAAAGGGCTGCAAGCGGCTTGCAAGAGTCAGTCTTGATACGTCGCTCTGCTTTTGAACAAGAAAGACATTGTAAGTGAAGGCCAACTATGAAATAATGTGCTAAACCACAAATGTGAATTGTTAAAAATAAATTTAAATTGTTAAATAAATCTAAGTGTAAAATAAATATCCATGAAATAAGACTTTTTTAATTTAAAGACTATTTGAACTCTAAAAAACACAACAATATGACAGATCGTCCCCTTAGTGCTTGTTTGTCTCATGCCCATCAAAGTTCCACATAATGGAACATTTTTTTTACTATTTTTTAAATACAAGATGGCTTCCGAACTGCTAACAACTTCAAATGAGATTTCCTCAAAAACGGCTCCTCCGATTTTCTTATTTTTTTGTGTGTATTCGTAATTAGAATAGTGCTATATAAGAAAGAAAAATAATATAAAAATTATCGGCAGTGAAAGGGTAAATAAAAAAATAAAATTCTAGAATTTTAAGCCATTATAATTATGTAACTACATTGATCTATCATCATTCTTTTCAAGGAATAAAAAGTATAGTCCCCGTAGAAAGTGACAAAATGGCGCCCTTGAGATGGTCCTGGACCATTAAATGGCGCCACAGGAAAGAAATCATCCATCATCATCATTATAATATATCCATACAAAAATTATTTTTTATATTCTTGGTAGTAAAAAGTCTAATACAAAATACTGAGCTGCGATTCTTAAAATTTTAAGACGAGGCCTATGATATGAAAATGACCGTATTTTATGCTATAAAGTCATGTGCAGTCCACTCTACAATTTATTTATGATATATAAGGATACATCAAAATTGCCGCAAACTGAACATTTTTTGTGTCGTTTTCCAGCTTAATAAAGGCTAGGTATTTGATTTTTATAACCAGTTATTGGTTTGAATAAAGCTTTTGAATGACATTTTAATCATTTTTAATATTTTGGGGAGGGGCTTGTCACTTCGGGTGTTTTCGGTTTTAGTCAACTCGAACTGGAATATGTTAAGTAATAGTTAATTTAATAGGCCTATGAAATATCGTTCTCCGACTCCAAGTTTGTATGGTTTCCTGACACTCCAGAGTCAAGCCTTGATGACGAGCGCCTACCAGAGTGGCTGGTTGGATTCCGGCTACCACCTGAGACGTGGCGTCCAAATGATCCAGATGATGAGCTCTGTGCCTTCCAAGATCAACGCTCTGGGCTTCGTCAACCTCTCCCTGGAGACTTTCTGCTCGGTAAGTTTGGCGATACTGTAATTGGCCTGGAAGCACCTGCCACATCATGTGAGAGAGCTAGAGGACCATGGAAAATTCCGGAATGCACTGAAGACAAGCAAATTTCTGGCATCATTTGTACAAGCGCCCTTGGAGTGACTACATCACAAAACGGCGCAATGAAGAAATCATTAACTCATCATAATCATCAACTGTAACTCTGTCTTCATTCCACTAGGGGTGGCCCGAGCCTCTGCAGAGTTGCCTCCATTTTTAGGAATCCTGACATACCACTTTCAATTCATTTATATCCATCACATTTTTCATGCATTTTCTTCTTTTACACTATCTTTGTAGGTACATCCAATTCTTTCAAAATCTCTTCAATCTGATTACTCCATACTTTTCTCGGTCGTCCCTTTCCTCTTTTTCCTTTCACACTTCTTTTGTCAGTCTATCATTAATCATTATTCATTCTTTCCACATGCCCAAACATTCTCATTACATTATTTTGTACCTTAACTTTCACATCTTCTTTCAGCTTATATTATTTTTTACCCCATTAACTCTTTCCTTCAGGGTTTTTGGCGATTATCATGAGTTTTCGACAAATCGAAATTTCGGTTTCGAAAAATTGCTCGAGTAAAAAACGCATTTGAGTAAATTACTCGAGCAAAACTTCTATCGAGTGAATAACATTCCAACTGAGATGGTTGGCGTAAGGCTGCGTGTATGTATGAAATATCTTATGTGTAAAAAACTAATACATTCTACTCGCCAGTTCCGGTCCGGTCGACAGCTCAGTTGCTAGAGTGCTTGCATTCCATACCGAGAGCTAGGGTTCGAATCTCACCGAGGATATCATAAATAATTTCCCGTTTCGGTGTTTATTTCAAAACACAAAATAAAAAATCGGCAATGCTTACTGAACCTTCACAAGAAATGAGTACAAGCGAAATTAGTACCCAAGAGATAAGGAGCTGGGAAACCCCCACTTCAAGTGAAGTGGTTGGCGTAAGACCGGCCCACTTACCTGTAAAAGTAAAAAAGGTTCCACTCGCAACATGCGAAACCCTTCGGGGGTAACGCGGCGGGAAGTTACACTAGGATATGTGTAGCTTAGTTGCGTTTGTATTTGTCACGTGTAGGTCGCACGTGAGTTCCCCGAAGAGGTCCTTCGGGAAAAACGCGGCAAAAAGTTACACTATATGTGTAGCGTATTAGCGAGAGTTTATGTTATGCTGTGTACTCGGGGTGCTGTACTCTTAGTACGAGTTGCAAAACTTGAGTAAAGTAAAGTTTACGGAAAGTATTAAAAGAGTGATTTCTCCCAAAATCTGCCGTTTTTGTTTCTTACACTTTATGGTCTTAGCAAAAGAGTTACAGTGATAAAGAATATCAAGTTCAAACAAATAAAAACGGCAGATTTTGTGGAAAACCACTCTTTAATAGTTTCCGTAAGCTTAACATTACTATAGTTTTGCAACTCGGTGGTCATCGGTCTTTGTGAAAGGCCACTAGTCCGAAGTGTTGACCACTAGACTACGGACCGGTCAATGCACAACCTCAAGGTTTCCGCCTACAGTCTACACTTTCTACGTCTTACAACTTTTACAACTCACATCTAGGGCTCTCACAGGGCTCACATCTAGGCCCTCTCCTCTCTTTAATCTTTATTTAAATGATATAAGTAGCCCTTTTAAAAATTCATCACATCTTTTATATGCTGATGATACAAAAAAATTTAAGATTATATCTTCAATTGAAGATTGTTATCTACTTCAGAACGATCTCGATAATTTTAATGAATATTGCAAACTAAATCAATTAATTTTAAATACTGATAAATGTCACACTATAACCTTCACAAGAAAGCATATTCCTATTCATTATGATTATAAATTGAATAATAAAACAATCGAAAGGGTTAACAATGTCAGGGACCTGGGCATAATTCTAGATTCAAAACTGCAATTTAACCTTCATATAGACCATATCGTATCCAAAGCATTCAAAAGACTTGGTCTAATTCTGAGGCTATCAAAGCCTCTTAAACGGGCTTCGTCATTAAAAAATTTATACTTTGCTTTAGTTAGAAGTATTTTGGAATTTGGATGCGTAATCTGGAATCCACAATTTTTCCGTGGATACAGATCGAATTGAAAGATTGCAAAATAAATTTCTTAAATATTTAGACTTCAAAACAGGAAATAATTTCTTAAATTATGAAACTGCTGCAAAGCGGCATAATCTGGCCACGCTAGAGAACAGGCGGAGATTTTTGGATAGCATTTTCCTTTACAAAATAATAAACAACCAAATTAATTCGGCCGGGCTCGTATGTCCTCTCGGCCGGGGGCTCGTATGTCCTCTCGACATAAACAAACTTTTCATATACCATCCTGCAGCACTAATTATGCTAAAAACACATTTTTCAGACGTGCAACTACTTACTTCAATCAATGGCTTTCAGATGTTGACATTTTTTCAAGCTCCATAAATTCTTTCCGGAAAATGGTGAAAGAAATATGCCTCTGACAATATAAGTGAAACTAGTTTATTCTTCTGTTTATTTTACTTTTGTTTCTTATTTTTATCATATATTATTCTGTATCCATAACATACATTAGTAATACTTTTAATGGATCTCTAGGTTTAAATTTGAATATTTTTTTGTTAAATTTAAAATTGGAAACAACTGTTTGTATCCTAAATAAAAAAAAAAAAAAAAAAAAAAACTCGTACTCAGGGTACTGGTGACTAGGAAGTAAAGCTATATTTTTGTATTTTCAGACAATCAGCATGTCGTGGTCCTACTTCACCCTCATGAGGACAATGATGATGAAATTTGATCTGGAACCTTGAGCTTAAAATTCCTGAAGGACATTTGAAATAATTGTAGTAAAACTACGAAGCATTGTAGAAGAATTGTGCAACTTAGGTTAGATGAGTTAAATACAAAAAAACATGCAATTCTGAATTTGTTTTCGAAAAATGAAGTAAAATAATACTCGTATATGAAAGCACAGAGAATGCTATTTCCAATCGAGTTATAACAGAGAGGAGTAGAAATTAGCTTACGCCTTATTACGGCATTGATATTGATACACACTGTTGGGCACAGTTGTTCCCGTTCCTGTTGAACGCAACAATTAAAAAAATCACGTTCTTACATGTGAAATCCTATGTTTTCTTTCTTTGGTCCATTTTGGTTTTCGACACCCAATAATTACACATGCGATAATGTCTTAAAATGCGTTTACATTAAATTTATCAATCAAAATATTTGTAATGCGCATGGGTACAATGTTCGCGCAGGCGTGAGTTTCGAAGTTACCAACTTTTTGGTTAGTACTTAGATTTCGTAGTTCAACCGGTCCGTAGTTCCGTGGTTGTAGTGTTGCCACTACGGACTACGGACCGGTCCAAGATGCCAACGACACGCAGTGTACCTGAGCGGTCACCCATCCAAGTACTGTCCGCGCCCAATGTTGCTTTACTTCGGTGATCTATGCGAACCGGTGCTTTCAACATGGTAACGTCGTTGACAGAATGTTTGCATTCCATGCCGAGAGCAAGGGTTCGATCTCAAGGTTTACTCAGCCTTCACAAGAAATGAGAACCAGCCCCCCCGGGAGCTGGGAAACCCCCACTTCAACTGAAAGTGGTTGGTGTGAGGCCGGCCCCCTTACCTGTAAAAATAAATAGGTCCCGAATCGCCACATGCGATCCCTTCGGAGATAACGTAGGAAAGAAGTTACACTAAAGGTGTAGCTTAGTTGCATTATTTTAACCGATGTTTTTTTGGTATACAACGAAATTAAAATTTATTCAACGAAACTCTGTCGGAACCGAAAGTGAGAAAATAAATTGTACAGAATAAATGAACCGAATTTTTGATTATCTAATAATTAGAGAATTTTATTGATTAGGTGAATAGAACCCGTCAAAACAAACAGCATTAATATATTATCTTTGCAACTTAGATAATATTGCCCCTGATGACTTTGAAGTATGAACTTATTTAAAATGAAATACTTTGTAAACTAATGTGTGTGTTTTATATTCTACTCGTGACGTCATTCCCCCCGAATAGTTAGTAGATTTGCGCTCTCTAGCGGTTAGAAATTTCTGGAATGCTTTTAATGTTATGAAATCAAAGAGGGAAACCGAAACCAACGACTCCTATGTGTTTTTAATTCTAAACTTCAGTAGGTACCAAAAAAGTTTATTTTTCTCAAAAAGGCTATTCATTCACGCTATATGATTAGTGCCTCATATCAAACATAGTGTCTTTTAATCTAAGTTGCAAAGATATATTGATATTTAAGGCTCATATTTAATGCATGCCCACAAGCAGGCACATGTAAGTCCACGATTACACATGCAGCATGTCTATTTTTTTTTTTTTTTTTTTTTTTTTTAAGAAAATCCTGTGCGGGAGACTCCCTAGATTCTGAAGACTCTAGGGGTCTATGACACTTGTTGTAGTGCCGCAGAGGTGTACGAGCTTGGTCGTCGCTACAAAGCGCCAATACTCAAGCAAGACCCAGTTGCTGTAAGGCTGGATGGACCCTTGGTGACCGGTCATTGGTAAAGGCTTATGAATTCTTCAACCCAGCGAAGAGCACATTCGAAATATTAATGGTATTTTTGTGTGCTCCGCCGGGATCCGAATCCACAACCTTCCAAATATTTACGAGTTATCTATAATAATATTATCTATTATCTATAATAATAATCTATAATCTAAGTTGCAAGGATATATTCATTCAAAGCTCTCAGATGTATGCCCACAAACCAACACGTGTAGTTCGCGCTTACAAATGCTGAATGCGTACTTACAAATAAAATCCAAACCTCAAATGAACATAAGCCCCACAACTTTTGCCGACCTTCCCTGAAACAGACATTGGCAAAGTGAACCATTTTTTACAGTAGTATGTGTATATACAAAATTAACCAAACCTCACATGAACATAAAATAAAACTCCTGCCCCGTTTCTCTGAAACCGAGGTGGCATTGGCAAAGTGAACCAAGTTTTTACAGTACTGGGGGTCAGCCTTGTACTAACCTAATCAATCAAGAAATTCATAACAACCTATTAGTGTAATCGTTGCATTTATTAGTTCCTTGACTGACAGGTTGGTCTACGGCTGATTGTGTAAAAAATTGATTCACTTTGCCAATGTCACCCCTGGATTAAGGAAAGCTGGCAAGAGTTACAGGGATTAGATATGTTCACTTGAAATTTCAATTGATTATTTTGTAAAAACATATGTGGCATGTGTAAGCGTGAAGTTACACGTGTTTCCTTGTGGGCATGCATTAGATAATTGTGATACTTATATATTAATGTATCTTTGCAACTTAGATTATAGATTTAGCATATTTTATTGCCGACGGCCGTCGCAACGGAAACTACAAGAAAATATTCAAAGTTCGTTAACGCAACTAAACTGCACATATGGTGCAAATTTGTACCGCGTGGTCGTCGAAAGATGAATGTGGAACCTATTTATTTTCACAAGTGTAGTGAAACACGCGGGTACTGCTAGTCCATGATCTATAATCAAAATGGCAGATATTATCAAAATCACAAGCAGGCACACACTATGCTCAATCCCTGCTCATACCCGTCTTGTATGGATGTGTCAGAAGGACCCACCGCACATGGACGCTCATACAAAGCTATATATTTTTTCGGAAGGCATTCCCGTGAAGTAAAACCAACGGCACGACAAAGTAAGAACCACAAGGCGTGCCCATGACTCTACAAGTAAGTGACACGTATAAGTTCGCGCTTACACATGCCGCATGTGAATTTAGAAAATGAAAATACAAATATCGAGTGAGCATAAGCCCTGCAACTTTTGTTGATCTTCCCTCAAATATGGGTGACATTGGCAAAGTGAACCATTTTTGTAAAGTATTGGTAGTCGCAGCCTCATCCCAACCCGTAAGTTAAAAGGAAAAGCAATAACTAAAATATAGTTGACGATACCGTATGTATTTGACGGAATATAACATGCACAACAAACCAGCACCTTTATAAAATATCTCATTCATGATTAGGAGGGCCCTTGAGGTGTGACACACACAAAAACGGCGCTCTTTTGTCATGTATTAATTAAATAAAAATAAATTATCCTCATATAAATATATATATGGCGCTTAATCGTTGTTTCATATAAATAGATTAGCTGTTGATACGCCGCCATGTTTTATTTCGTCCCATCTTAAAATAGATACGGTAAGACCTATCGATGGTCATCGAGACTTCCAACCCAGGTTTTGGGCTGTAAGTTAAGTATAGATGTCTGGCTAATAAAATACATAATAACGGTCTGGAATAGAGACGTAGGGTGACCAAACAGCATTGAGACGCAACTAAGCTACACATATAGTGTAACTTCTTGCCTGCGTTATCCCCAAACGGGTCGCATGCGGCGATTTGGAACCATTTTTTTATGGTTACGGGGGCTGGCCTCACCACAACTACTTTCAGTTAAAGTGGGAGTTTACCAGTTCTTGGAGGGGCTGGTTCTCATTTCTTGTGAAAGCCGAGTAAACCTAGCCGGTATTTTTTTTTATTTTGGATTTAAAATAAACACCGAAATGGGAAACCATTTCTGATGGGATTCGAACCTGAGCTCTCGGCATGGAAATCAAGCAACCAACTGACTATCCATTGAAATTAAATTTAAAACCCCATACAGTCCGGTCGACAGCTCAGTTGGTAGAGTGCTTGCATTCCATGCCGTGAGCCCGGGTTCGAATCCCACCGAGGGTGTCAGAAATGAGTTCCCGTTTCGATGTTTATTTCAAATCCCAAAATAAAACACCGGCAAGGTTTATTCAGCCCCTGGGGAGCTGGAAAACCTCCACTTCAACTGAAGTGGTTGGAGTAAGGCCGACCCCCTTGCCTGTAAAAATAAATGGGTTCCACTCGCCACATGCGAAATCCTTCGGGGATAACGCGGCAAGAAGTTACACTATATGTGTAGCTTAGGTGCGTTTTTATCTGCCAACCAAGATTAGCCACCATTTATAAAGCTCTATATGTTAACTTCTTTCATTTTATTCCTAATATTATGTAAAATATTTTATATAGATACCATTTTAATAATTTCGTTGACGTGGTTACCATTTAATTTTCCATGTAGACGATTTCGTTCACAAAGGCTGCTGACTGTAAATACCTAGCTATACATACAGACACAGAGACATGACGCTATACAGACACGGTGTATATACCAGAGGCTCCCAATATATTTTACGTTTGCTGCTTCATAATACACAGTCGGAGTTTTTCCGCGGCGCTTGTATTCCTTGACTTGTAAGTTGGTATGAGTCTGACCCCCCATAAAATAATAATAATATTATGATGATTTATTTGGTGAGCGTTGTTTTTGTGTGTATCACACCTCAAGAGCCCTCTGCGACCGTGGTCGTCGCTGTATAAAGCGCCAATTCTCAAGCAAGACCCAGTTGTTGTAAGGTTGGATGAACCTTTCAGTGACCGGTCTTTGGTAAAGGTTTATGAATTTTTCAATCACCGTTTATCATACTTCAGGAAAGATCGGCAAAGGTGACCGGGTTGTTTAGATTTTAATTTCTAAGTACACATGCAGCATTTTCAAGCACGAACTTACACGTGTCTAGATTTCGTCAGCATAGTCCGGTCAATAACTCAGGTGGTAGAGTGCTTGAATTCCATCCCGTGAGCTCGGGTTCGAATCCCACCGAGGATGTCAGAAATGATTTCCCATTTCGGTGTTTATTTCAAATCCCAATATAAAATACCGGCAAGGTTTACTCAGCTTTCACAAGAAATGAGTACCAGCCTCCTCGGGAGCTGGGAAACCCTCACATCAACTGAAGTGGTTGGCGTGAGGTCGGCCCCCTTACCTGTAAAAATAAATAGATTGCACTCGCCACACACACTCGAAACCCTTCGAGGATAACGCGGCAAAAAGTTGCAATATATGTATGTATGTGTAGCTTAGTTGAGTTGAGTTGCGTTGCATATACACGATTGTTGGCGAAAAAAATTGAGGATTAAAAACACCTTTCCTTACAAGAAAATTGATGAAATTTGTAATTGAATATTTCGTCCTTGTGATAGACAGCACAGAGAGCACGGCGCACAGCTTGGGAGACACTGGTATAAACTACGCGAAGCCTCTCTCTGCTGCTGGTTACGATTATTAAATATCAAAGGGATGGAAAATGAAAGAAAAAAAACAAATAAAATCGTCCACATCACTGGGCTATACTGTATTCTTCCACTGTTGCACTAGGGGTGGCCGTTACCTCCGCAGATGCGTCTCCACTTTTTTCTGTCCTTGCATATCTCTTCCATCTCTTCAACATTCATCACTTTCCTAATTCCTCATACACACTCTTCTCTTATTCTCACACTGCAGGTTCCGTTCTTTTGCAATCTCACCTATTTGATCTATCCATTCCGTTCTCAGTCTTCCCATTCCACGCTTTCTTCTGTACACTTTCTTCGTTGGTCGTTCATTTTTTAATAATTTTTAATATTGTGGGGACGTTCCTTGACTTAGGTATAGGTTGGTATGCGGCTGACCACCCATGCTGTAAAAATGGTTCACTTTGCCAATGTCACCCCTGTTTCAGGGAAGGACGGAAAGAGTTGCAGGGTGTATGTCCATTTGAGATTTGGTTTTTATGTTGTAGGTTCACACGAGGCATGTGCAAGCGCGACCTTGTACGTGTCTGGTTGTGAGAATGCATGTAATGTGAATCTCCAATGTGACATATCTTTGCAACTTAGATTAGATTGGATTAGATGTGGAAAAGAAGAAGAAGAAGTTTTAATAAGCGAAAATTTCAAAGTCATAACAATATTCTCAGCAAATTGAGCGTAAATTTCGCTGCTTTATTGCATTTTATTTTTATAGCCGGTACAACGGTTTTTGGGGGGAGATCGGAATGCCCCCTCCCCCCAAATGCCGAGGGGTACCGGGGGAGGGGGGGGGGTAGCCACTTATTACGATAGGGGGAGCACAATTACCCAGAAAATCATCATTACCGCCTGCCTACAAAACGGGGTGAGGGGGGCATGCTGTAAGTGACTGAGAATGAGCGAAAACTTTGCGAGCTAAATTTCATAGTAGACTTTTATGGATGTAATATTGTGCCCGTTGGAGGTTTAGTGCAAGCTATTTTGAATTAATACTTGCAAGTACTTAGTTTTGCAATTTAAGATGAAAAGATTTTGAAATTAGATTTTTTCTCGACGGGAAAACGTTGCAGGTCTATTTGATTAAGGTTGGATAAAAAATATTTGTTTGCCATTTCCTTTCCGAGTGAAATTACGATTATTTTGTTAGTGGTTTTGAGTTGCCGTGTTCATTGATTCAAAATGGTTATCCTTTCATGTAGACAGTTTTAATAGGCGTAACGCAATGTTTGTTGGAAGATCTACGACGCGACGGTAGTCTGTTGAAAGATCTACGATGCGACGGTAGTCTGTTGAAAGATCTACGACGCGACGGTAGTCTGTTGGAAGATCTACGACGCGACGGTAGTCTGTTGAAAGATCTACGATGCGACGGTAGTCTGTTGAAAGATCTACGACGCGACGGTAGTCTGTTGGAAGATCTACGACGCGACGGTAGTCTGTTGGAAGATCTACGATGCGACGGTAGTCTGTTGAAAGATCTACGATGCGACGGTAGTCTGTTGAAAGATCTACGACGCGACGGTAGTCTGTTGGAAGATCTACGACGCGACGGTAGTCTGTTGGAAGATCTACGATGCGACGGTAGTCTGTTGGAAGATCTACGACGCGACGGTAGTCTATTGGAAGATCTACGACGCGACGGTAGTCTGTTGGAAGATCTACGACGCGACGGTAGTCTGTTGAAAGATCTACGATGCGACGGTAGTCTATTGAAAGATCTACGACGCGACGGTAGTCTGTTGGAAGATCTACGACGCGACGGTAGTCTGTTGGAAGATCTACGACGCGACGGTAGTCTGTTGGAAGATCTACGATGCGACGGTAGTCTGTTGAAAGATCTACGATGCGACGGTAGTCTGTTGAAAGATCTACGATGCGACGGTAGTCTGTTGAAAGATCTACGATGCGACGGTAGTCTGTTGAAAGATCTACGATGCGACGGTAGTCTGTTGAAAGATCTACGACGCGACGGTAGTCTGTTGGAAGATCTACGACGCGACGGTAGTCTGTTGGAAGATCTACGATGCGACGGTAGTCTGTTGGAAGATCTACGACGCGACGGTAGTCTGTTGGAAGATCTACGACGCGACGATAGTCTGTTGGAAGATCTACGACGCGACGGTAGTCTGTTGGAAGATCTACGACGCGACGGTAGTCTGTTGGAAGATCTACGACGCGACGGTAGTCTGATGGAAGATCTACGACGCGACGGTAGTCTGTTGGAAGATCTACGACGCGACGGTAGTCTGTTGGAAGATCTACGACGCGACGGTAGTCTGTTGGAAGATCTACGACGCGACGGTTATCTGTAGGAAAATCTACGACGTGAAGGTAATCTGTTAGAAGATCTACGATGCGACGGTAGTCTGTTGGAAGATCTACGAGGCAACGGTAGTCTGTTGCTTAATCGACGCTATAGAAGAGCGGACAAGGCAGTGACAGTCGAATTGGCATTTTTCAAACCAGAGCAGGTTCGAGTGCCGTTTTGCCTGTTGGAAGTAGGCTTTGACCCTCAGTTAACAGATGCTATACAGATCAAGAAACGCAACTAAGCTACACATTAAGCACTACTTCTTACCGCGTTTTCGTCTACGGGGGTGCATTATCCAAGTGAACCATTTTCGCAGTATGTGTGGTCAACCTCATACCAACGTCCAAGTGAAAGAACTAATATTGTTACAATACTGTTCTTAATTCATTTACAGTTAAAAGTGAATTATTTTCATTATTTAAGGCTGGTATGAGGCGGACAACCAAAACTGTAGAAAATGTTTCACTTTACCTTTGTCACTCCTATTTCAGGAAAGGTGGGCAAGAGTTGCAGGGCTTATGTTCATTTGAGATTGTTTTTCTTTTTGTTTGGATACCCACACGCATGTGTTTATACGCGTTTGTTTATGGGAATGCATGTAATATGATTCATAGATGTAATAAATCTTTGCAACTTCGATTATAGATTATAGCAGTACTAACCAATGAACTATTTAAGTTTTGTAAGAGAGTCATAATCAGTTTGGCGTAATCCCATTAGGAAGCATTATCGTTCATCATACATTCATAGTTCATCGTTCATTAGCTCATCAAACGTTGTCACGGGTTACCTTTTAAATAGCTACCTGCAATGGTCAGTCCTCCACACAAGGGTCAGCCTGCTGTTGAAGGGTCAGCCTGCTGTGAAGGGGTCACAGATCCACAATGACCTAATCTGGCAGGCTAATCTGTAAGCCATTGTTAAGGCTGCCGATTACGTTAGGGTAAAAACGACTATATTCACACAAAAAAAGCAACTAAGCTATGTACATCTTCTTCTTCTTTTTGTGTCACTTTTATCGAAGATCGGCGATCATTATGGCTATTTTGACTTTAGATGCTGCGGCTCGTAACAGGGACTTGGTGCGTCTGCCGAAACACTGCCGCAGGTTTTTCAGCCACGATGTCCTTCGGCGCCCCTGAGATCTTCTCCCCTCAATCTTACCCTGTATGATAAGATGAAGGAGACGGTACTTCTCATTTCTCAAAATGTGACCGAAGTACATAAGCTCTTCTTAATGGTTGGCGGAAGCTCCTTTGTAGTGCGCATTCGTTGTAGGACATCTTAATTGGTGACTCAATCACGCCAAGAGATCCGAAGTCCGGTCCATGAATTTTGGACCGGTCCGTAGTCCAGTGGCAACACTTCGGACTCGTAAATGGAAGGTTGTGGATTCGGACTACGGCGGAGCACAAAAAATATACCATTTATATTTCCAAATATGCTCTTCGCTGGGTTGAAAAAAATCATAAAGCCTTTAGGTACCAAAGACCGGTCACTAAAGGCCCATCCAGCCTTACAGCAACTGGGTCTTGCTTGAGTATTGGCGCTTTGTAGCGACGACCAAGCTCGTACACCTCTGCGGTACTACAACAAGTGTCATAGACCCCTAAAGTCGCTAGAATCTAGGGAGTCTCCCGCACAGGATTTCTTTTAAAAAAAATCGACAAGAAAAGAACCGTATAGATTTCGACAAGAAATGAACAAAATTACAACAATAATTCAGCTCAAATACTATCCAAAAGTCAACCGACAAAAAATATGGCAATACAAAATTAATGTTGTGCTTGACTAATTCAAATTCCCTAACTAAGTACTAAAATAATTATTTTCCCTACCATATATTTGATCCAAAATGTAATTTGTTGTGTATGTTCCTTGACCTATAGGTTGGTATGCGGCTGACCACGCATGCTGTAAAAAATGGTGCACTTTGTGAGGATTTTCCTCTGTCCTGCTGATTGACACAATTAATAATTAACAGCCACTTTAATATGTTTACTTTTATTTCTTTCACAATGTATACACAATTAACCACAGCACAATAATATTCTTTATTCTTAATTACACAGGCTTGTGGCTATCCCGCCAGAGGTATTGAGGTTTGTGCATCCTAAGCCTATTTTTTCATAAGAGATGTCCTTGAAATCATTTTCTATTGTTTTTAATTGCTGTAATTGGTTTTCTGTTAATTTAGTTCTATTTGTAATTTTACCTAATTCACTAATATTTTTGCTATTTGAATATGTAATTTTACTTATTAAACTCGGTTCTAATTCAAATTTTATCCAAAAATCTATTCCAAAAATTATGTCTTGTTGTAAACCTTGTAAAACATAAAAATCTACATGTTTTATTTGATTGTCACATTTTACCTCTAAATTTATTTTACCAAGTATTTTTATATTTTTACCATTTGCTAACGAGATACTTTCATGGGTTTTTATAATTTTGTAATTTCTTTGTAAAAAAATAATCAAATGTTTTTTCATTGATTGCAGAAATAGATGCACCTGAATCTAGTAAACCTGTAAAATTTTTGTTCTCAATATTTACTGTTAAAAATGGTCTTTTATCAAATTGTTTAGCAAAAATGAGTGGTGCAATTTGATAATTTTTATTAAAAATTTGAATGAAATTAAGCCAGCTCTTCATTTCTGATTTTTGTGTTTGTACTGAAGGCCGACTATCTACAAGTTTTTTTGAATTACTATTGTATGTCGTATTTGTTCTGTTTTGTATATTTATATTTCTGTTCATTTTTGTTTTGTCTGTATAATCACTTTTTTTATTTTTAACAAAACAATCTTTTTGTACATGTCCTGTACGCTTACATGAGTAACAGATTACTGTGTGTTTTTTAAAATTTCCATTTTTTATAAAACAATTTCTTTCCACATGTCCTCTTTTATTACAAAAGTGGCATACTATATTATTTGTGAAACTTCTACATTTATTCTGTATGTAATCTAATTTTCTATTTTTAGTCCAACAATCTATTTCATCATGTCCTAATTTATTACAAAAATTGCATTTTTGCATTACATTTTTCTCTTCTGTGTCATTCATTACATTTAAATTCTTACATTCATTAAATTTTATAAATGATTCAAACTTGCTACATATTGTAGATAATTCCTCTGTATTTTTAATTTCAGATGTTGTCAGTAAAGTTGCATATTTTTCTGACAATCCATGAATTATTATGTCCATAAGTTCCTTATCATGCATTCTTTTATTTAATAAATTATTTTTGGATTTGACCTTTAAAATATAAACAGATGCATTATCATGCCCTTGTACCATATTTAAAATTTCTAACTTTAGATTCCTTTGAAAGTCATATTTTTCAAATTGTTGTAAGAATTTGGTTTTAAAAATTTTCCAATCAAATTCACAGTTAATTGCTCTGTACCAAGTTAACGGAAAATCTGTTAAAAATATAGGCATACACTCTACCAAATAATCTAATTTTAATTTGTAGACTTTGGCTAATTCTTCTAACCTTATTATAAATTCATTTGGTTCACTTTCACCATTAAAAGATATTTTTAATTTGAGAGGATCAAAATTTATGGACTCCATTGTGTTACTTTCTAAATCCTTTTTATTATTTATTTTTTTAGATTTCATCATTTGCTGTATATTTTCAATTTTGTAATGAGAAAAAATCATTTCATCTCAAAAAAAATTTCATACAAATTAAATATAACACCATCTATATATATTTATCTAAACTGATTTGAAACAAACTGGTTCATATCCATTCTTCATTCCCCCGCGACGTTCGATTTTTAAATGTTCATTTCTTCCGAACGTAGGTAGGTAATTTGAATTCTCTTGCCTTCAATATTTTCAAAACAGCCTTTTAAAACTTGCAATTTCTTGTTTTAAATTGTATAAGTTGATGCCTTCAATAGCTTTTAAACGTGTTGATGCTTTCACAACCATAAATCTGTTCAATTTTAATTATTTCATATATTGTATTGTTTTCAATGTCATTTGTTGAAATCGACTGTCATTTGTTTTTGTTTGTGAAAAATTTTCTTCATAGGAATTTCATGTACAGATTTTTTCTTTTACGTTGGGCGCCAAAATGTGAGGATTTTCCTCTGTCCTGCTGATTGACACAATTAATAATTAACAGCCACTTTAATATGTTTACTTTTATTTCTTTCACAATGTATACACAATTAACCACAGCACAATAATATTCTTTATTCTTAATTACACAGGCTTGTGGCTATCCCGCCAGGCAAGCTTCCCCTCCCTTTCTGCATTCCTTTGTTTTCCTTTTCATTCAAATTCAAATCTCATGTTCCATTTTACCTAACAAACAAATCCATCTCGTTACAACTTTTCCAATGTCACCACTGTTTCAGGGAAGGTCGGCAGGAGTTGCAGGGTGTATGTTCATTCGAGATTCGGGTTTTTGTACTGTAGGTCCACATGCGGCATGTTTAAGCGCGAACTTATACCTACGTGTCTGCTTGTGAAAATGCATATAATGTTAATCTTTAGTGTTACATATATTTACAACTTAGATTAGATTAGATCCAACATTATTTTTTCTATTCTAAAATCCCAAACAGCATCAAAAGTAGAAGAAGAATATCTCTGCAACTTAGATGAAAGATTTTAGATTACCCACATTACGGGTGGGTTTATTTTTAGGTAACACGGATAAATTACTTTGCCTAATTGAGGTTACACAGGTGTACCTGTAGGTGTGTGGGTGAGTTTACCCTAATTCAGCGCACACAATAATTTCCCGGTGGGAGGAGTCTGGATGAGACCACGCCCACTGGGGGTGGAGTTCCTATGGTGCAAGGGATGAAACACAGGGAGGAGGCGTGGGAGTTTATTAAAATAATTGTATACATAATATAATCAAGTTGATATCCTTTTCTTATATGAGTTTTTTTCACTTAAATATAAGTAAACACTATAATCTAAGTAGCAAAGATATATTACATTCAAGATTCATATGATATGCATTCCCATAAGCAGACAAGTGTTTGCTCTTACACATGCCGAATGTGGATTTAAACCATAAAAATCCAATCTCAAATGAACGTAAGTCCGGCAACTCTTGCCGACCTTCCCTGAAACAGAGGTGACATTGGCAAAGTGAACTATTTTTTTCAGTTTGGGCGGTTAGCCTCATACCAACCTATGAGTCATGTACCTGCTTGTGGGCATGCATTAAGTATGAGCTTTAAATGTGAATATATCTTTGCAACTTTGATAATATAATAAAAATTACGTGAGTATAAAAATATATACTCACGTAATTGAAAACAAAGCTGTTTTTCTTTTATCCTTAATGATGAACGATTACAAAGTTAATGCCTCTACAATCAATAAAATAATGAAATGTTATTTTCAGATTTGTTAGTTAATAGTTGTTGTCTTGATAACGGTGAGATAACACCGAAAGCGCTCGAGAAAACAAACTAACTCATGAAGAAAAGATAGTGCATATAAATTGGTGGAACGGGAGAGCCATTATTGATACAATAGCCTTTTGAGGCCAAAAAAGCATTGCTGCTGGAATTAAGTCGACCTTACAGCTCCGAAGACAGGATATTTTTGTCAACTATGAGAGAACCAAGGGTGAGTGCACTTTGGTCACTTTATGAGAAATGAGAAATACCGTCTTCTCCATCTTATCATACAGGGTAAGATTGAGGGGAGAAGATCTAAAGGACGCCGAAGGACATCGTGGCTAAAAAACTGCGACAATCGTTCAACAGAAGCACCAAGCCTTCAAGCAGCAGTATCCAAGGTGAGAATAGCCATGATGATCGCCGATCTTCGATATAAGTGGCACCAAAAGTAGAAGAAGTGAGTACCAAAATAATGAGATGAATTTCAGTTCTTTAATACCTTGATTTATAGGTTGGTATGAGGCTGACCACCCAAACTGTAAAAAATAGTTCACTTTGCAAATTTCACCCCTGTTTCATGAAAGGTCGGCAGAAGTTGCAGGGTTTGAGGCTTAGATTTTAATTTGTAAGTACACATTCAGCGTTAATAAGCACGAACTTACGCATGTCTATTTGTGGGAATGCATTTGATGAGTTTTTAATGTTAATATATCATGCTTGATTTTCTGGTTCCGGGTTTTGACCGTGGTCCATGTTTTTGCTTGTCTTCTTCTTTTTTCTTTTTATTCTTTCTTGAAGACTTTCAGCTTACGTTTCGTCTCCTCTGTGGGCGACTTCTTCGGAGTTCTGCTCGCTACTGATTAATATATCAAGTTAGATTATATAAATTTGTCATTTTCCACATTGTATTTCTTTAATACTCTAACAGGGCTATTCACAGCATATTGAATCGATAGCTGATCTATGTTTCATCATTTTTTGTATGGAAAATTCACTGTAGGCTGCGGATGAGCCATGGCTGTGCAGTTTGAATATTTACCATCGTAAATATTAAAATGAAAAAAATAAAAAAGAATAGTAGGATAATGACACTGCTCCTACGCCCCTGTGCTTTAATAAGACCACAGTCTGTAAGTTGTGGGACGAAAAGGGATGAGGGCAGGGAGGGCTACAATTCACTAGGGGGAGGGGGGCTCCCACGATTCTGGTTACGCCCCTCCCACAATAAATACGGGAATGCGCGCGCATCACAGTAAAGAAAAACTCACAATTCATTTTATTTATACAAAAAGATTTATAAAGTGAATGCAATATTGGGCTTCGTACAAAATAAAGATCGATATTGTTACGAACTTATGAGCCAGATTACGTGGCTTGCTTATGTGTGTGTGTCTGCCTCTAGTATAGTCTACTGTGAGTTTGAATATAAGCATGTGCCCAGGCACGTAGTTTTTGTATGCGTCACAAGAATAATGGAACAATACAGAAGTGTGTGGTTCACAATAAAAGGGTCCGGAATATGCGAGAGGCGTCCGTTTAGACGCTATATATTTGGACCGCAATTGTGTGAGACGGAAGTTGATTAAAACATTGAGCCGTGAAGTTGATAAGCTAGAGTTAGAAAACCGTCAGTACTCAGTACATTGTAAACCGCCGTAAAAAATATATTTTTTTCCTCTTGGTTAAGATCTATCGATCTCGACTTGAATCCCTTGACGAAAGCTGCAGGGTTTAATATGTTTATTTGAGGTTTGGTTTTTGAATTGTAAATACCTACACATGCAGCATTTTTAAGCATAAACTTACACGTGTGTGTTTGTGGGCATGCATTTAATATGAATTTTAAATGTTAATATATCTTTGAGATTATAAATCTCGCTATTGATAATTATAAAAACTTTAAATTTGAATGATTTGAGGTACTCTTTTGGTTCTCCTTGTGAACGTTTTGTCTGCAAATGTAGTGCAACTTCTTATCTAGTTTTCCCTTGTTATAGCATGTGGCGTGTGAAACCTATTTATTTTCACACATACGGGGGTTGGGCTTACGTCAACACCTTCACTTAAAGTGAGAATTTTCCTATTCTCTTATAGAGGGATGGTTCTCATGTGAAAACGTGACTAACGTGACGTGACTAAACTACACATATAGTATAACTTCTTGCCGCGTTTTTCTCGCAAAGATTGTACCTAAAGTGGTTCTAAAGATAGAGGCTTTACGCCAACCACTTCAGTTGAAATAGAGGTTTCCCAGTTCCCTTTCATTTCTTGTAAAGGCTGAGTAAAATTTTCCGGTAGGTATTTTATTTTGGGTTTGAAATAAACACCGAAACGGATAATCACATCTGCCAACCTCGTTGGAGTTCGAAGCTGAGCTCTCGGGCATGGAATGCAAGCACTCTTCCAACTGAGCCATCGACGAGACGTAAATTGAAAATAAAATTAATATTTAAAGGTACTCTATTGAGATATCATCTTTGTGTTCTGAAAGTTCTCCACCCAGCGTGTTCTTCTCAATACCGAAATAAAACGTTCCGCTCTGCTTTACTATTAATGTATAGGTATGCATACTACTGAATACAGCTACGCGTCTGTGTATAAGCTGGAGCCTTTACGCCTCTACGGAAAACCGTAGCACGATCATTCTACGAAGCACAATGTAGCAATTCATTGTATTATATGCTGGATTCAAACCAGCTTAGTATATTTAGTATGCTCCTTGCTTGAAAATAAATCATGGAAATGTCAAGCCTGAATCCAATCCAGGCTATTCATTTAATTGAGTTAAATATATCGACGGTTAAAAGGCAGTAAGAGACATAAACTAAATTGTTCAGGAGAGCAGTTTAAAGTTTGAGATTGCAGAAAAATGGCATAACTTTTTTTATTTTTTATCATATCGTTAAAACCAAAATAGCTCTGAAATTAAAAAAATAAAGGCAACTATTGGCATTCCTATTAATGTGGTTTTACGATGTTTTACTATTTTTTAATGTCACAAGCGCCTTGAGGACAAAAAAGGCCATAATCTTGTCGGTTACACCAAAACCATATTTCGGAAACGCAGATGTTTGCTTGGGCATAAACTACACAAAAATCATCATAGAGCTATGGGAGTTAGCGCATTAGAAAGAGCGGAAAATTTCAAGTAGGATAGCATTCATAACTCATTTTTTAACTAAAATGTCGCTAATTTTAACTAATTTTAACCATCGATATGGATCGATAGCATCGATAAGTCCAGTCGATAGCTTAGGTGGTAGAGTGCTTGCATTCCATGCCGAAAGCTCGGGTTCGAATCCCACCGAGGGTGTCAGAAATGATTTCCCGTTTCGGTGTTTATTTCAAACCCCAAAATAAAATACCGGCAAGGTTACTCAGCCTTCACAAGAAATGAGTACCAGCACTCTCGGGAGCTGGGAAACCTCCACTTCAACTGAAGTGGTTGGCGTAAGGCCGGCCCCCTTACCTGTAAAAATAAATAGGTTCAACTCGCCACATGCGACCCCTTCGGGGATAACGCGGCAAGAAGTTACACTATATGTGAAGCTTAGTTGCGTTTGCGTTGTGATATGGATACTTTAAGGTAAAACTGAATAAGTGACACATTAATCCAACATTAGTTTTTTAAATAAATCCGCATTTTTCCTATTTTCTACGAGAGAAAACACTTAATTAGTGGGGAAATCTTGTAGTTGAGAAGTTCTTCATGAGCACTACCTTATAATGAGGTCACTTGCTACGAACAGTTACACGCAATACAATGTTATATCCACCATTTCACAAATCAGAACATCAGCCCTTATTCAGGTGTCCCTTAAAGGCGGCAAAATGCCGAATAGCGCTTCTCTTAGCACAACCACTTCAGTTGAAGTGGGTTTTTCCCATCTCCCGAGGGGGCTGCAGGTTCTCATTCATTATGAAGGCTATAAACCTTGACGGTATTTTGTTATGGATTTGAAATAAACACCAAAACGGGAAATCTCGCTCTCGGCATGGAATGCAAGTATTCTACCAACTGAGCTATCGACAAGACTCAGCAGCTGGGTCAACAGCGACGACCAAGCTCTTGAGGTGTGATACACACAAAGACAGCGCTCACCAAATAAATCAGCCTAATTTAATTGAATTTAACGAACTATTAATAAGCGCGCTAACGACAAGTCGAGGATTACTAACCGCGTGTGAGCAGGGCAGCACAAAGCCGCTACGGGGAACAGATTTCAGTGCGCTGCGCTGATACAGAATTAGCTGTCTGTGTGTGAGCGTGCACGAGAATGTGATAGTGGGCATTCCACAGCGAGGGAGCGGATCCAGACTGTCATTAGGTAAAGTCTAGGAAACATTTCGTCTATATCGAAACTTTAAAATAAAAATGGTCTAAGCTTTTGGAGACCGGGGATGAAAGTCTCACCGAATATCGGTAATATTTGTATGAAGACCTGTCAATCATGTCAAGATGGCCGCAAGTGAACAGCTGATTAGTCTTCATACATACAAATATTACCGATAGTCGGTAGGTAAGAATTACCGTGGGGATGAGCTGAGGCTTTTAAATTTAAAAAAATATGTGTTGTAGTTTTTTAATTTTTTACTGTTTAATTGCTTAGAGTTTATTTGTTTTATATATTTGATTGTATTAATTGCTTGTACTCCTTGACTGTCACCCCTGCTTCAGGGAAGGTCGGCAAGAGCTGCAGGGCTTATGTTCATTTGAGATTGGGGTTTTTATATTGTAGGTCCACTTGCAGCATGTGTAAGCGCGAAATTATGCATGTCTGCTTGTGGGAATGCATTTAATATGAATCTCAAATGATACATATCTTTGCAGCTTAGATTTAGATTTAGATTTAGATGAGACTTCCAGCCCAGATGATAACTGATGTATTACATTTAAGGTTGCATGCATTGCCATAAGCAGACACGTATAAGTTCGCGCTTGCACATGCCGCATGTGGACTTAAAACATAAAAACTCAAATTCAAATAAACACAAGTCCAACAACTCTTGCTGGCCTTCCTTGGAAGAGGGGTGACATTGGCAAAGTGAACTATTTTCTACAGCATGGGTGATCAACCGCATACCAACCTATAAGTCAAGGAACATACACGACAAATTCCATTTTTAAAATAGACAAATAATAATATGCGACCGAGAAGACAGCGAAGACCGGCACGCCGTTATAACTCGCCTTGAAAATGCCTTCTCCTCGTGAAGGCGAAACGTCGGCAGATAAAAAAGCTGCATGTAGACCATGGCCTAACCCGAAAAACCTCAAAAACAATTTATTATATTATACCGACCATGAAAGTGTTAGGGAAAGTTTAAAATATTGTTATGTAAATAGTGGATTAATATAGGTGTACACCGTAGGTAGCAATAATTATAGGCTTAAGAAATCTAGAAATTAAATGATCCTTTTGTACTCTTGAAGTTGGTAGAATGTTCGAGAGCTTTGATGGCAAATTAGTCACTAGAGACTTCTGTCTGTGAAGTATACCTATAAGGCGTATCTAATGTTGAGTGCACCTAGTCAGTGAGATAGTTGCCTTTGATTGAAGAGTGTAAGCGATACTGAACTGTGGAAATAAATTTGAGTTACTAAAAGTGTTAAAAATAAATATAAATTAAGTGCAAATAAAGATCCCGAAAGAAGACCTGTATGTTTTAATTTAGAGACTTTCCGAACCCAAAAACATTACAATATGTTAAATTTTCCGAATCCGCTCCACTTCCAACTACGTGCAAAATCTCATAATGGCGGATAAATCTGATGGCAGCCATTTTGCAAAGTGTATTTGGTGGAAAATAAGTGAGAGGGGGCGAGTGAGAGAGAGAGATGGGAGGGATAGAAAGAGTGGGGGAAGAGAGGAACACCACGCATTATCCTCTACAACTCAATTACCATCCGGCCTTCATCATTAACTGACAAAAAACACGCAAACCATCTGCCAGATCAACAAATAACGGACAATGATTGGTTTTGCCGCCATGTTTGTGACGCGAGCTGTCATTAAAGGCGGGAAAGCGTCCATTGTCTGTGGTCCGTGCCGCCAAAACACGAGAAATGTCAATAGACTTAATTAAATCTAATAAACACGCGTAATAATTATTTAAGTGAAATTATAATATTGGTGAAATTATTAAAATAAATTAAATAGCTCGGATATTTATACGAACCGTTTGTGAAAAATCTCAATGTTTTCGACGTTTCGTTGTTTCTTATCCAACATCATCAGGAGACACACCCTTGTTCGGCGGAGGGCAAGGATGAGCTAAATTATATTGTTTGTGATTTAAACCTTATATTAAATATTGAAGAAATTAAATATTAAAGAGTGATTGATGACAACAAAGCTGTGAATAAAATAACAGTCAGTTTGTAATTTATTTGTGTTATGACGTTCATGAAAAAGTGAATGTTTCTAGCTCTGTGTAGGTAACAGTAAAAATAACTAAACTACTCGTTACAACTTTTCGACTATTTTTAAAGGTTTCTTTTAAATTTAACATTAATTACTAATTATGAGCAAGCACGAAGGGAAGTGAGAAGTGCAAAAATATACGCAAGGGTAGGAGACCTAAAGATAATAAATAATACAAAAAATAAAGTTTAACCTAATAATTTTGGATTGGATAAATTAATTTAAATATTCACACTTTTATTTTAGGATAAGGTATTGTTGTAATTATTCGTATAATGTCCCATTTACATTCAGCTCCTAGTTCTAGTGAGGGGGGAAGTGAGCAGGGCCTGTGTGCAAACGAGTTTTAAGGAACACAGCAATATATTATTTATTTATTTAATAGTGAAGCGATAAGTACGGGAATAAGCTATAAAAATATGTGACTAAGTGTGAGTAACTCGTTAATTTTAGAAATTATTAATTTCGTAACGGAATATAGAAAATACTTTATTTGAGAGAATGGGAAAAGCAACCATGAAAACAGAATCAAAAGTAAGCGGAAACAACAACCTACAGGATAAACAAACTGTGATGTGTGGAATTTTACAAGACAATATCTAAGTTGCAAGTGGTATGTGTGGTTTTTGAAGGCCAGTTGGAAGATGAACGTTCAGCAGTCTTCCCCCGTGTCCCAGGGTATGATGCGCCCCCCCTCGGGCTGCCAGCCTCCTTCAGGGTTCTGCCCCGCCTCCTTGTGCAGGCTCCTGAGAGGAATAGCAGCGCAGGGGGGCGCGGCGGGGGCCCCAGTTCAGGCCTCCGCCCCCCAGCAGTCTGCGGGACAGAGTTTTACCATAGCTGCCATATTGGGGCTCAAGAGACATGACGCATTCACAGGTAGGGTGTTTTTTTTTAACGTGGCGAGAGACTTACAAAAATTCCTAGCTGTCTAAATCTAAATCTGAGCTGCAAAGATATATATCATTTGAGATTCATATTAAATGCATTCCCACAATAATTCATTAATTTCGCGCTCACATGCCGCATGTGGACCTACAATATAAAAAACCCAAACTCAAATGAACATAAGCCCTGCAACTCTTGCCGACCTTCCCTGAAACAGGGGTGACATTGGCAAAGTGAACCATTTTTTACAGTATGGGTGGTCAACCTCATACCAACCTATCAGTCAAGGAATACAAGCAATTAAATACATTCAAAAATATAAAACAAATAAACACTAAACAATTAAAGAGTAAAAAATTAAAACCTTCAAAACATATTTTTTACATTAGATCCATATTTAATGTACGGATCATCGATTTTTTGTATGGAAAATTCACTGTAGGCTGCGGATGAGCCATGGCTTTGCTGTTTAAGAATAATACCGTAAGGTTTTAAGCACATCTACGCATCCTATATATATATCGATACTTATTTAGCAAACAAGAGTTTCTCAGATAAATGCACTTCCTTCTTTCCTATTTTCTACGAGAGAAAACTTTTAAAAGTGTGAAAATCTTGTAGTTTAGAAGTTTCCCACGAGCACTTCCATATAATTAGTTCACTTACTATGACAAGTTACTCCCAATATAATGTTTTATCTACGATCTGTCAAATCAATGAATTACCAGTTATTCCGTTTTACCTTTAAGGTGGCGATATATCAAATCCGAAAATTCTGCATCTATCTGTATAACCTATATCTGGCCACACAAAGTAAAGGTTTTGCGCCCGGTGGTTATGTAAAAAATATGAATGAATGTCATAAAGTTTATATTATTTAGATTTTGGGCAGTAACTTTGTGAAAGCACATTTTAATTAATTAAAATACTTTTTTAACTTTGTTACAATTCACTTGAGTTTTATTTTTTAAAAAACACAACCAGTTTCGGGTTTCGCCATTACTTTCTTTGTTTCCAATTAAGCCCCGCCCCCCACTTACCCCCACCAGTACTACAAATTAAATCCTTGCTTAATTTGGTAATTTTGTATTTTATGTTAGTTGATATTTACACCTGAAGATGGGAGGTACTGCTTCTCCCGAAACTGGTTGTGTTTTTTAAAAAATAAAACTCAAGTGAATTGTAACAAAGTTAAAAAAGTATTTTAATTAATTAGTCATAAAGTTTACAGTGTAGATATGAAAACAAGCAGACCGGGGCTGGAAGTCTTATCACCACGGTAATTCTTACATTCCGAGTATCAGTAATATTTTTATAAAGACTAATCAGCTGTTCACTTGCGGCCATCTTGGATTGACAGGTCTTCATACAAATATTACCGATATTCGGTCAGGTAAGAATGACCGTGGTTATGAGACTTCCAGCCCGGATCTGCACACGAAAGATTCTATAATCTAAGATACAAAGACATGTACCTGCACATTTGAGATTCATATTAAATGCATTCCAACAAGCATATCGCCACTTCAAAGGTAAAACTGAATAAGTGCTGATTCATCGATATTAAAACATTTTATTGGGTGTAACGAACTAATTATAAGGAAGTTCTCATGAAGCAGTTCTAAACTACAGAATTTTTACTCCTTTGTAGTGTTTTCTCTCGTAAAAAATATGAACAAAGCGCATTTATCAGAGAACCCCATGTTAGCCTAATATGTCACTTATTAAGTTTTACCTTTAAGCTTGACCGGTCTGTAGTCCAGTTGTAACACTTCGGACTCGTAAATGAAAGATTATGGGATTGAATCCCGGCGGAGCACAAAAAATATACCATTTTTATTTTAAAATTTGCTCTTTGTTGGGTTGAAAAATTCCTAGACCTTTACCAAAGACCGGTCATCAAAAGTTCCATCCAGACTAACAGCAACTGGGTCTTGCTTGAGAATTGGCGCTTTGTAGCGACGACCAAGCTCGTAAAAAGTCCGGTCGATAGCTCAGTTGGTAGAATGCTTGCAATCCATGCAGAGAGCAAGGGTTCGATCCCCACCAATGGTGTCAGAAATGATTTTCCGTTTCAGTGCATACTTCAAACCCAAAATAAATACCGGCAAGGGGTACTCTACCTTCACAAGAAATGAGAACCAGGCCCCCCCTGAGCTGGGAAACCCCCCCCCCTCCACCCCGTATAGGTCCAGACTCGTCACATGCGACACCTCCGAGGATAACGCCGGCTAGAAGTTACACAATATATGCGTAGCTTCATTGCGTTGCGTATCGATATACATGAAAGTTCGCCCTTATACATGCTGCATGTGCAAACAAAATACGAGTAAGACCCAAAACACAAATACATGAACATAAACCTTCATAAACAACTTGTCATGCTAGCCTAAAAGCTGAAACCATTAGTGTCTTGGCCGAATATCGCGGGGATGGTCGAGGGCTAAGACGTCGGTGCTCAATTTTGCGTTATTGACACTATCATCAATTCAAACCCCACCTGTGCCATGTCCTATCGATAATAACTTCGAGCCTGGTTCAACAGATGCCCTTGGGTAGTTACCTATTCATCAATTTAATTCATTAAAAATATTAAGTAATGAATTATTAATTGATAACGTTAATAGCTTTTGCTGGCCAGGCAAAATCATGTTGGTGAATTACGTTCCTCTTCACAAATCTAATTTAAAAAAAAATACATTAGTGGCCGTATTCTCCAAGCTGTTTTACCAAGCCTTAGTGAACACTTAAGGTCTTGAAAAAGGGAAATTATGGGAGGGGAATTATGGAAAGTACGTCAACGTACTTTCCATAATTGCCTAACCAACAGGCGTACAAATCCTGAAGAATGGGTTCGCTGATCTTAAAGAATTGCGCTGAGTTGCGATGACTACACTTGCAAAACGATCTTGAGGTATAATTTACAAAACAACAGTGTTCACCAAAAAAAAATCTAAATTTTATTTTCAACTAGCCTAAACTTCCCCGCAGTGCTTGTTTGGCTTATCTCCCATTTGATTCAAATATGACTTTTCAATGAAATTGTATATAGAATCACATTCTACACAATCAGAGCTAAGAAAAAAAACGTACAACACGAAAAGGTGAGAGTTGTTTTAAATATTTTGAAAACCAATTTCCAGTTTTCATAAGACACATTGGTTCATTACACGTACAAACATTGCTCATGCGAATTAACCTCTTATGGACATAAGACAAACATGCACTAAAGGGACGGAAAGCGTACCGACACTTTTATAATAATTTACAATATTATTGTAATGTAAAAAGTAGATTAATATAGGTATACATCGTATTAATAGTTATTATAGCATCGGTAATAATAGTTATTATAGCATTATGTCAAAAGTAGGTTAATAAAGGTGTACACCGTAGGTAGCAATAGACTATAGACCTAAGAAATCTAGAAATTAAATGATCCTTTTGTAGTCTTGAACTTGGTAGAATATTCGGGAATGTGCTGGCAAAATTAGTCACTGGAAAGTACTGTCTGTGAAGTATATAAGGCGGAGAATTGAGTGTGCTAAGCCAGTGCGATAGTAATTGGCTTTGATTCGAAGAGTGTAAGCGATACTAAACTGTGAAAAATAAATTTGTGTTACCAAAAGAGTTGAAAATAAATGTGAATTTGTAAAATTAATTAAATGTAATTAATAAAGATCCTGAAAGAAGACCTGTGTATTTTAATTTATAGACTTTTCCAGTGTTATGCATTAGAATTTTAAAACCAGATTTCTTTAAAGATCTGGTTTAATTTTTCGATTTAATCTCAATTTACAAAAAAGGTGATTCATAAAAACTTTATAATTCAGTTTAACACTAAACGTGTTTCAAAACATGATCACATTTGTAAACCACCTCCGAGTAGGTTTATTTTGTTCTAAACTAGATCAACATAAGCAAAATGGCGATCTTCCTCATTTACCAGCTGATCGTAATGTACGAGATTACTTTCAGAATAAAAGATTTATGAATCAAATAAGAGTTTCAGCAATTACAGTAACTTTAAAACATTATAATTTTACACTCTAACAACAAATTGAGGGCATGCAGCAACGAAACAAATATAAAAACTGTGACAAGAAAAAAAGTGACAGATGCCGCGTCGTGTTATTTTTCAAGTCGCCAATTTTGTAAAACTGTCACTTTTCTTGTAAATGAAGTATGCAGGCCCATCTTTGAGATTTTCTTCGTGATGCCTACAGCCAAAACCTGAAGCCACAATGAAGTCATGCTTTGAAAAATACTTGTTTCCATTTTTAGTTCATTCAAAGTCGCAGCCGACATGAGTTTGACAGCTGGAGTGTCGAGAAACGTTCGGGAGGGGGCGTTTACCCGAATTCTTCCGAGCGTCTCCGAAAGTTGTCAAAAAGCATGCAAAAACCCACAAAAACCTCAAAAAATGTCATAGACACCAAAATACCTACATAAATGTCGAGCATTTCGTATTTTTTCATACAGAAAAAGCTACCGGAAGTCTGTTTAAGTAGGATTCGGTAAACCAAAAAAAAAAATGTACGTATTTCGCTAATGAATCACCTTTTTATTTATTTTGGTTTAGCGGGCTGGTACAGATTTAAATTGGTTTCTGAAAATCTCGCACTAAACAGGTATGGGCGGAATCTAATGAATAACACTGTTCGAACCTAAAAACATTACATTATTTTTGTTTTTGCTAGATTGTCCGTCAGGTGTCGTCAACCAGCAGGGCCGAGCCAAGCTCCGCCAGACGGGCCCTGCGTTGAGCACCCCTGCACAGCCAAGCAACCATCACAGCTCCAAGTCAAAGAGGGTAAGGAAACTGTTCATTTTATGTAAACCAATCTTCAATATAAGTTGAACTCAAAGAAGAGGGCAATAAGCGGATAAACAGATTAAAAAGTTTAAAAAAATATATCCATGCATTTAAAAAAAAATTATCGGTGTTATGGGCGAGGGGGGCAAGTGGGCTGATCATTCTAGCGTGTTTGGAATAGAATAACGTTGGTTCGATCCCCGCCTGGGTCATTTAACCTTAACTTTGATCCTGGTTCAACAGATGTTATTGGGTAATTATTAATTAATAATTCATTAATTCATTTCAAATGCCAGTCATGTATGAGACTGTAAAAAGTAAAATAGTGTATGTAGGCTAAGTTCGAATCATCGATAGAGCTAAAAAAAAACACGTTAGTAGGTACCTGCATGGACATTATTTTTCTAATAATCTGATGACCGATTAAATAAAAAGATTCATCCAATCTTAAAGCAACTGGGTTTCATTTGATTTTGCGTTGAATGGTGTACTGGTCGTACTCGCAGAGAGCCCTTGAAGTTGGATTTAAAAAGAACACAACAATTTACCTACTTATTAGATATCATAATTTTTTTGCTCTGGTTTAAAATATTTTCCGATTCAAAAGAATTTGCGGCAACTTAAAAATAAATTATATTGTTAAATTCTACCGAAAATAAGTTAAAATTTTGTAATCAAGTATCTAATCAAAATTTAACTCATAATAATATTTTAGAAGTTGATGTGAACTTGTAAATGTATTTAGGGTAGGTACGAAATTTTTCAGATAATTTACGTTATTTTCTTGCATGGCAATAATTTTGTTCTAAATTTGAAAGAGCGGTTGGCAGTATTGAAAACAAAAGAAGGAATTTTGCAGTTTTTAAAAATATGACATTCGGACATTCCGAAGAGAATATTTTCTCAACAATCCTTGTGATTGAACTTTTATACCGTCTAAATATATTTTATAAATTAACCAATGCGTTTTCGACTTACCAGGTCCGCACAATCTTCACTCCCGAGCAGCTGGAGAGACTGGAGGCCGAGTTTGAGCGTCAGCAGTACATGGTGGGGCCAGAAAGACTTTACCTAGCACACGCACTACAACTAACAGAAGCACAGGTAAAAACTACACTTTTCATTATATTTAACCACCACGAGCACAAAACTACAGATAGATCTTTCATTTTTTCATCAATCATAGCAATCTTTTGCTTATATTTCCATACTTTAGCACAGCAATTCCCCATGTTGAAAGTGATGAATGTTGAAGAAATGAATGAGATATGCAAAGACAGAAAGAAGTGGTGACGCATCTGCGTAGGTATCGGCCACCCCTAGTGGAACGGCGACAGGATACAGTAGAGATACAATCTCTTACTTAAATGATTATTTTTCATCTGTGTTCTAATGAAGTAGTGACAAAAAATTGAGGAAAAAATGTGACTGTAGCCCGCTGAGTAGACGTTTTATCAAGTAAGTAGGTAGCGTTCTTCATTTTGTTTTTGATTGCGAAGGACCCTTTATAGTCACCGAAACCTGTGATGTCATTCTATTGAAAAAAAATTAAACTGCAACATGCGACTCAATTTTTCATGATGATTGGTTGGTATGAAGCTGACCACCCATATTGTAAAAAATGGTTCACATTGCCAATGTCACCCCTGTGTCAGGGAAGGTCGGCAAAAGTTGTAGGGTGTATGTTCATTTGAGGTTTGGATTTTATGTGTATGTACACATTCAGCATTTGTAAGCGCGAACTACTTACACGTGTTTGTTTGTAGGCATGCATTTGATATGAGCTTTAAATGTTAATATATCTTTGCAACTTAGATTATAGATGACGATGATGTATTAGTACACTTTTTATTGGCGCCGTTTTGACATTGTTTCTCCAAGGGCTCCTCAAAAGATTCGGTGTACAGATCAGTTTTGAGATGTCTTTTTAAGTGACTGCTGCCGGCAATCTCTCAAACCGCAGGAGACAGTTGGTTTCATGCCCTTCGAGCCGCCACTGCAAAAACACGCTCACAGAACACCGTTGTAGACTTGCACACAGACTCATTAGCGCAAAGTCAATAATTGTCTTCTATTCAAATCCGTTGATAACACTTCCCATAATTTGCTTAGAGTTTTATGAACTTTAAAAATAATCAAGCTAACACTTTTGTTCAAGAAAGGCTAATTATTTAAATGTTAGTGTTAGTTTCATGTTTAATTTACTTATAACACTAGCTCACACTTTATCTTCACTTCACTTAATATAAATCTTTGTTTTCTTGTCTGACAACTTGCATTTTCAAAATGTGGTTCACTATTGTAACTGTAATCACTATTGTAACTGCCAAAATTATTGTTACATGTTTTTTGCTGTAGGTATTTTTTTCTTATTCACAACTAACTTCTATTTTGCTTGAAATATTTCCTTTTATAATGTTTGTTTTTATTCAATTTGTAAATGCAAAGATTATTGACAAATATTGTTTTGTAACCGAATAAAATAGATTAAATTTGTTATTTTGATTGACACAACAAAGTTTATTATTGTAAGTAATTTCATCGCCACCGCCCACCTTGATATTATGTACTTTACAAAAAGATTTTTAAATTATTGCCTGAATTGAAAAAAACCCCCACAAACCTAAATGTGTCTTCCCCAAACTTCTTCCCGAAATTTATTCTGGTGAATTGAATTTTCCTTACAAAATACTCATAAAAGACTAACGTTTGCCCGCTGAAAAAAAAGTTCGAAAGTCAAATATGTGTTTAGTCCATTGATCTTATAATAATACATGGATGATTTATTTGGTGAGCACTGTTTTCATGTGAATCACACATTAACAGCCCTCCGCGAGCTTGGTTGTTGCTACAAAGCACCAATTCTCAAGCAAGACTCATTTTCTGTAAAGCTGGATGAACCTTTGGTGACTGTCTGTTTTTAATAGGTAAATGTATTTTTCAACCCAGCGAAGCCCATATTTTAATTTGTTTTTGTGTTCCGCTGGGAATCAAACTCACGACCTTCGGAGTATGAGTCTATTTAACAATTAGACAACAGACCTTTAAATACTATTTAACTTTAATTTTTATGACCAGTTCGTAGTCTAGTGGTTAACACTTCTGACTCGTAAATGGAAGGTTGTGGGTTCGAATCCCGGCGGAGCACAAAAAATATACTATTTATATTTTCAAATATGCTCTTCGCTGGGTGAAAACTTCATATACCTTTACCAAAGACAGGTCACTAAAGGTCCATACAGCAACTGGGTCTAGCTTGAGAATTGGCGCTTTCTATAACGACGACCAAGCTCGCAGAGGGCTCTTGAGGTGTGATACACACAAAAACAGCGCTCACCAAATAAATCATCCTAATAATATTATTATTATTACAGACCTTTAAAGAAGACAATGTTTCCCAGTCAGGCAACTTTACACCGCCATGTGGCATTACAGTGGATAATGTTTTCTTGTTTTTCTTTTGCAGGTGAAAGTGTGGTTCCAGAACAGACGCATAAAATGGAGAAAGCAGCACTTGGAGCTGACGCAGCAGCGGCTAGCTCTGGCAAGGAGACAGCAGCTGGTGGAGCAGGTGGATAACGACAGCAGCTGCAGCTTACCCGACAACTCTTGAAATACCACAACTCTGGATTATGTCAATCATCATATTTAATACCCCCAGTATAAAACATTGTGTAAAAAGAAAAAAACTAAATCACTAGGGGTGCTGCTGGAGAGTTGCTTTCCGGAATCTGTCGTTGCGGTCTGTGAGCTGGAGCTTCCGGACGTTTCGCCCATGTCTACGATGGACTTCTTCAGCATGAAAGTGAAATGATTGAAGATGATCTTGATGAAAGTGTGGGTACACTTGGGATTTAAGCAGAAAAAATGATGACACTCTACATCAGGCGCGTGCATAGAGTATAGGGAAATACATTTCAGAATAAACATTTTCTCCCGTTCCTTTAAAACAACTCATTTGAAATTGACTGAAGTGCTAACGATGGATCCAATCGAACTTAACTTTTGAATTTGAAATCTCACAATGAAGCTTAAATGCGTTTTTTTACCATACATTGCCTACCCATTAGGCGCATGTGTCTGTATGGGATGCACCCCCCTGCTCTACATGTGTGTTGTGTTGTGGAGCAGCGACATCTCTTTACAATGTATGTAAAACTGTGGGGTATTTCACCAACCTATCTTGCTTCTACATGTGCGAGTTTGTCAGTTGAAAAGCGCCATCTATGGATTTCATTATAAAACTTTGAAGCATTATGAAACATTAGGAAAGCATTAAGATAAAAGCATTAGAAGAAGCATTAGGAAATATTATCAAGCTCCAGCTCCCACAGACCACTGCAACAGATCCTGGAAGGCAGCAACTCTCCAGCATCATCAGCCAGCCGTGTAAGCCTAAAACTCTTTATCAATAACCTCAACTAGGGGTTCTGTTGTAGCTTCCAAGCAGTTTTCTATTTACTCAAGATTTCCATTTTCATCGAGGGGAACATATGCAATGTGTAATACTCGGGGTACAGTAACGTGGGAGCCGCCCATTTCAAGAGTTGTGAATTTGGTTGCCAGAGTGAATTGATTTTGTAATCAATCAGTGCAGTGAGACTTAAATTAAGACCGCACATTTGATATAAACAAAAAAATAGTGATGTCACACAGCTGGGATGCTAGAGACCGGCTTACTAATATTTTGTGATTGGTATGTAAGGATTACACATGAACATGTGACTTTTGCCTTTTTTTTGGTTCTCGATGGGTCGTATGGTGCCAAAGGCGATAATCTAGTATTTTTTTTCATAAATGAGATAAATTCACGGAAATGATGTCCTGTGTTTTTATAAAAATTTATCATATTTTGAAAAAAAAAACCGAGGTGGCTTTCTTTGGTATTTTCTGACTCATGTTTTGACTTAAGTTGTGAAGAGGAGTACTATTCTGCATTTCGCCACCTTAAGGGTAAAACTGAATAAGTGCGATATAATCTATAATCTAAGTTGCAAGGATATATTCATTTAAAGCTCTCAGATGTATGCCCACAAACCAACAAGTGTAGTAATTTGAGTACTAATTTGAGAAATGGTGGATAAGACATTTTATTACAGCAGAGGGGAGTCGGGGTTGTGGAGGTTATGGGCGGGAATGCTGATGATGACAAGGATACACCACTGAGACTGAGACACTGCAGCTCACAACAGGGATTTGATGCTTTTGTTAAACCGTTAGCATAGGTTTTTCAGCCACAACGCATTCTTCATATCTATGCTGTCATCTGTTTCTATTTTATTATGTTTTTCTTTTATATGGCCGGTCACGTATTGCACCCTCCGCATGACCGGGCTGGAATAAATATTTTATTATTTTTTATTTTTTTTGGGTGCAACTTCTCATAGCAAGATAGAAATTTTATAAATTTAAAGAAGATAATAAATTTATTTGAATACCATTTTTTCTGTAAAAGGAAAACTATAAACCAGAGATGAAGTTTTAATTGTTGAATCTGCAATTGATTGAAATCCAAATACAAACGAAAACGTATGTAAATACTGTGGGAGAGTGGTGTACATATTAATGTTAAAATTTTCATGTCCAAAAGTGAAATATGTGTAGATCTTAAGCATATATTTTATAAGTTATCTAATATGGATATGTCTAAGTGTTTTAGGATCCAATAAACAAGAAAAACTTGACGCGTGTTTGAAATCAACAAAAAAAATGAAAGTGTCGCATTAATGAAAAAGATTGGCGATCACCATTGCAATGTGCTGTGTCGAGGTGGAACAATCTGAACTACTGCATTGAGAAATATAATGGGGTAACTGTAGCTCTGTCACACATTCTGCTAGGCGTGGCCAGAGCCTCTATATTTTTTTCCTATCCTTGCATTTATTTTTCAAATCATTCACATACATTTCCTTCTTTTACATTCGCTTTGTACATCCCATTCTTGTAAGATTTCTCCCATCTGATCAAGCCATACTTTTATCGGTCTTCCCTTTCACATATCCTCTGTATATGCATTTTCTAGGTCATTACAGTAAAGGCGGTGGATAAATTATGTACCATTGGTAGCATTGTTTGTTTGGTTGCCATGAACCCGAGTTTTCTAATTTGTCATCAGCTTTCCGGTCGATAGCTCAGTTGGTAGAGTGCTTGCATTCTATGCCGAGAACTCAGGTTCCAACCTCACAGGGATGTCAGAAATGATTTTCCGTTGCGGTGTTTATTTCAAACCCAAAATAAATCCCGGCAAGTTTTATTCAGCCTTTGCAAGAAATGAGAACCAGCCCCCTCGGGAGCTAAGAAACCTATAAGGCTGGCCCCTTTACCTGTAAAATAAATAGGTTCCACTCGCCTCATGTGAACCCTTCGGGGAGTACGTGGCAAGGAGTTGCACTATATGTGTAGCATAGCTGCGTGTTTAATTGTCATCTTTTCCTTGACTTATAGGTTGGTATGAGGCTGACCATCCATACTGTAAAAAGATGGTTCACTTTGCCAATGTCACCCCTGTTTCAGGGAAGGTTGACAAGAGTTGCAGGGCTTATGTTCATTTCAGATTGGGTTTTATATTGTAGGTCCACATGCGGCATGTGTTAGCGCGAAGTTATGCGTGTCTGCTTGTGGGAATGCATTTAATATGAATCTCAAATGATACATATCTTTTCAACTTAGATATAGATCTGTTGTGGTGTGCCGCTGGCGAAATTCAGAATCTTCCGACTCTATTCACAAAGGATTACATGAAGCAGGTATAAAGTATTGTAAAGTTTGTTTTATGTTTACAAATTTATTTCAAATATAAAAACAAAATATACATACATAGATTACATGAATTTGTTCACTCTGAATTGATCAGCATATTTTTAAAACAATATGTTTTAAATGCACAGCAATAGTTTTTTGTTCCAAAGCTTTATAGATAACAAATAATTACAATACAACTATAATTTGATCTCTAAAATAACAGGTCGTTTAAAATAAATGACCTTGCATTTTCACAACACTACAGCCAATACAAACATTTTTTCTCTCTATGAAAAATATATATATTTTAAAAATAATAAATATGGTTAAAGTTTGTTCAGTTATTTAGAAGTAAATTTGTGACATTGATGTTTTGTTGTTTACCTTAACTTAAATAAATATATTAAAGTTAGTGAGTTTACGCCAGCAGTCGAGACTTGTTGCTGATGGCAATGTAGCCGACAAAGATGGACATGATGGCGGCCATCACCTCAGAGTTGATCCACGGGCCGTTGTAACCTACAAACATGAAACAGATATTCATTATTTTGTGACAGATAGGATGGTTATGATTGAATAGGAGTTTCATGTCGCTGCTCTTTTAAAATTCACATGTGAAGTGCCTTCATTGTCATTGTTGTACTTGGAGTAAATTCCTAAGTTTCATAACACTTTATCCTATCACATTGTAAGGTTATGGTTGGAATTACGGTTGTTCGACATATTAGTAGACGAACCGTTATAAGAGAACTTACATTATTCTTGACGTTTTGTTAGCAACGTAACTAACGCCTTCAGGAGACACCCTCTCTGCACGATGACTGAGGGTGAACACTAGTTCTCTTATAACGGTTCGTCTAATATCCGATTAATAAATTTTAACTATGTAGTTATTATTATTGTAAATCGTATCACATTATCAACATAGTCCGACGATATGATCGGAATGAAGGAGGCAGCCCGCGCCAGCTGTGGTGGCCGACTAAGCGTCCTACAGAACAAGACGATACGGCAAACGTAATTGCCACAACCCCAGAGTATTGCTGTAATGGTAGGACTGGGTTATGGCGGTGATGTGCAATGGAGGGGGTTTTAGTGGGTAGGCTCCGCCCCACACTCCCACTATAAAAGATTTCCCCCTACCAACGCAAAAAAAAGCCTAGCTATGGTGATACAATATTCGCTGTCATGCAACCCACCTGCGTTGTATGTGAGGGTGAGTGTCTGCAGACTGGCAACATTGGCAGGGTCCTCTCCGGACCTCATGGCCTTCCTCAGAGCCGTGTAGCCCTCCTCTCCGTGCAGCCTCACCTCCCGCTGCCCCCCGCGGGCCTGCTCCTCGGACCAAGACACCTAAAACAATCCAACACTAAGCACAGGGCGACACAACTAGCGGATGGGAGTATGACGGTTATTTCAGTATAATGTATGCCGGACATCCAGATTCAGCTGAAGAGACTTCAGTAAGTTCTGAACGCAGCGGCAAGGTTGATACACATAGCTTCAAAGTTCTGCCACATAACGCCGCACCTGAAGTCTCTTCACTGGCTGAAGATGTAGGAACAAATCCATTTCAAAATAGGCTTGCTGGTATTCAAGACTCTGCGTGGGACTGCACCAAAATATCTCATAAACCTGATAGCACCAGCAACAACAAACAACAGGACCTCAACATTTCCACCAGCCGCATCATGCCGCAGCCAAATAGAGTTTCCAAGGAGAAATATCAAGACGGTCTTTGGAGATCGAGCCTTCAAGGTGGCTGCTCCAACCGTATGGAACGGCCTACCAGATATACTCCATAATATGGAGCCAGAGTGCTCATTCAGAAGCGGACTAAAGACCCACCTGTTTGCACGTTCATATAGGATATGAGCATGCACCTTTGGGATGACCAAGAGTCATGAAAAGGCGCCATACAAATCTTGAATTTATTATTATTATTCAGACACAATATTCCGCCCGGATTGTCTATGAATTACAGGACAAACTGTGAGACAGCTTTATGTCTCAATAGACTGTGGACTGTGGACAAATTGACTTGGGGCTGGATAGAAAAATACTTAAGACAAACCGGGTAGAATGTGCCTAGTGTGTTTACATGGATTTTAGTAAATTTAGATGACTGCTTAAGGTGGGCGCTGTTATGACTTTGCGGCCTTCAAACTGCTAAAATAAATGGATATCATTTTGTTTTTCGTCAACAAAATACTCCTTAAATTTTAGCAATTCAGCTGACATCACATAAACTATCAAAAGTGACGTTTTACAAGATGGCAATGTTAGTTAAGATTTTGCCACATTCATTTTAAGCCATGTAGGTCTTTAGGGTTCAATGACTGATAGGCTTGCATGATCAGCGGTTGACACAGTTTGATCAACATCTTATCATGTTGAAGAAGCCCATCGCAGACATGAGTGAAACATCCAGAAGCCCCAGCTCCGATAGACCATGGTAGCAGATCCTGGAAAGCAACTCTCCGGTGACAACTAGAGGCTAGTAAAGGGGACAATAGGAGAACAAGATGTATTCTTGATCAGGTTGGTAATTATCATACTGTACAAATAATTTCTTGCCAATGCAAAAGTTGTACATAGTAAACAAATTCATTAGTCTTATGTTAACCATTAACAGTGTTATTCACGCACTGCAAATCCATGGCTCAACCGCCCCCTAACGTGAATTTTCCATACAAAAAGAGATGATCCATGGATCAGCAGTGGATGAAAATTCTCTGTGAATAACACTGATAGTCTCCTTTAAGTTTTTACCCTTGTCTTGTCTTGTCTTGTATCCTGCCGCCATTCCTCTAGGGGTGGCCAGTACCTCCACATAAGTGCCTCCACTTGACTCTGTCCCTGCATACTTCTTTAATCTCATCTAATTTCATCACTCTTTTCATGCATGCTCTTCTCTTGTTTCCACTCTGTAAATTCCATTCATTCGCAATCTCACTTATCTGATCAATCCATTCTTTTCTAGGTCTTCCCCTTCCACGCTTACCTATTACATTCCCTTTATACACTCTTTTTGTCAGTCGGTCTTCATTCATCCTTTCAATATGTCCAAACCATCGCATCACACTTCTTTGAACTTTCACTTTCACGCCTTCTTCCACTCCGCACTCATTCAGAACCCATTCGTTTCTCACTCTATCTTTCAGTGTTTTTCCTGTCATACTTCTTAAATGAGCCATTTCTACGGTGCATACCTTATTTACTTCTCTTTCATTCACCGTCCATGACTCGCTTCCATACATCAGGGTCGGCAACAATATACAATTGTGTACCGCCATTTTCATTTTCTTTGGTATCCTTTTATTCTTCGCTATTCTACCAAACGCTCCTATCACGCATCTTCCTTTGCTGGCACGCTTCTACCCAAAAGTGAAAAAGAGTTTTTGATTCATGAGGTTAATTTGGAGGTACGATTTAACATGTCAATTTTGGGACACAAAAATTATTGACTATCTCGACCAAATCCAAGACCGGTTGATATCTCAGTTGGTGGAATTCTTGTGTTCTATGCCGGAAGACAAGCATTCGATAAACCGCAACTGTGTGAGAAACGGTTTACTGTTTCGGTGTTTATTTCAACCAAAATAACAATACCGGCATGGTTTACGTTAATGAGACCTAAGAACACTTAATTATTTTGTAAATTATTACACAACAATGTTGGACTCTTTAAAGTAAAGACGTGTAAGGGTCATTCGTAATAAGTAGTCTTATATCGAAAGAAAAAAAACTATTACAAAAATTGGCTGCACAGTTGGCAGTTTCCCCCCTTGCATAATTTTAACATTTTCATACCTGGTATCTATTTTCCCTGATCCTAGCAGCGGGCATGGTTCTCCCTTCAACCTCCGCGTAGAGAGCGAAGTCCTTGGGCAACGAGTTGTCACATTTAATAGAGAATTCGGTGATGAAAGCGATATGGGTCACTACAGCCGAATCCCTGGTAGTGAATGATGTCTCGGAGATTTGAGGATTTACGCAGGTATTGCAGGCAGCCAGACCGAATACGGCCATCAAACACAAAGCCAAGAATCCGTACTCCATTTTGGTATGTTTTGTTTGCAACTATTAACACAGCAAATACGAAATATTAAATGCTGAAACGGGGACAAGCGAGATCGGCTGCAAAGAAGGGAAATGTCAAAAATCCGCCGACATGAAGTTCCACGTTTGAAAAATACGGAATACGTGTGAAATAATAATACCAGCGCTAAAAAAAAAATCCCCATATTTTTTTTACCTACCTATCAAGTACATTTATTGTTCGTTAAGAATTTACAAAAGCTTTAATGTTTTTTCAATAGATTGCATAATTTCCAAATTTCATATATTTTTATCACAAAAACTGGAACTCATTTTCTTACAGATATTACGCTATTTTTTAATTTCTTTCACTAGGTCCTAGATTACAAAAAAAACATCTGGCATGGAGCCCAGAGTATATGTAGACACTGGTAAATTTTATTTTATTGACCCTACAAAACCACTTACCACAAAGAAAAGGATATTTTTTCACATGTTTTAACTTACCAGGTACCTACTGGCTACTACCAACAGGTTTTGGAAAATAACCATTGAAAAATAACCGATATTTTGTTATCTTTTTGCTCAGAACCCTCTTCACATACTCTGTGCTCTTCACCATCAAAAAATCAGAATTTTTAATTCTTTTAATTTAAAAAAAATCCGACTGCATTGGTGGAAAGCCAGTCCTAAAATATAAGTACTTCTGAAACCTGGGTGATGACAAAATGCACTGAAGGGTCCATCGCAGCATTTGAAAGAAGGATCCTTAGATCAATCTATGATGATGATGATTATGATGATTTCCTTATCAGCGCCGTTTCGTAACTCAATGTCACTCCAAGGGCGCTTAGTATTTTACTGGGCGAAGAAAAATGTCTTCATCCTCCTCTTTAGGTCCTCAATCGTCTTAGCCCTCCGGATTTCTAGTGGAAGTTGATTCCAGGTCGCAGGGCCGGCCTCTGCAAAAGCACGGTCTCCGAAAACAGTGGCAATTTTTCTTCTAGGTTCATTTAGCAGGGTTTCCGCTCCGTTCTCTGCTGATCTTAGTGTTTGCTCCCTTGAGCCCAGGACTTTTGACTCTTGGATGTAGATGTATGGCCCTGTGAGAGATCCGAATGGTTGTCGTCGTCGATATAACCAAGAGTTGTAAGATATCTATAAAGAGCCAGATGTGATCAGCTCCATCAAAGTGGGGCGCTTGAGATGGGCTGGCCACATTATCAGTATGGACGACAACCCTACAAAACGCCTCACACTCTCAGTACCACAGGGACGTAGAAGACCAGGAAGGCCCAAAGTGCGATGGATGGACAACGTCGATGCAGATACATCCGTAGTACAAGTGAGCGAAAACGAGGGCAACAAACAGACGAGAATAGAAGAAACTCCTGGATTCAGCCAAGGCCCTTCCCAGGGCTGTCGAGCTTATGATGATGATGATAAGAAGAAAAAACAACTAATACTTATAAATAACTTTATTGTTTTTACATTACACATCTCGGAATGCACACTTCATTAGCATGTGCCCTGATATAATAGTTAATACTAGTGTTGTGTTGACGTTAAGATCTAGGCCTCCTGAGTGGTCCCGCTACCCTCGTCCCCCTCGTCCATGGCCGCGTACAGATAGTCGTCCCCGTCAGAGCCTGTGGACTTCTCGTTCGGCTCGTATGCGGGCGCCAGCGGAGAAACCACCACACCGTCCCACACTGTGATCTCGCAGGATATGTCCTTGCCTGGGAAATACAACAAAAATGTTCTAAATGTTATTATCTTATCTTTAAAGGCACATGGACGTACATGTACGTCAGCGCGAACTCTCTGTGAAGGAGTATGGACGTACATGTACGCCAGTATGCATTTCTCTGTGTAAAAAATCAAATTGGTTATGCAATGGCATCTGGGTATTTTTTGTGTATTTTTCAACCATTTCAAAACAGATTTCTGGTAAAAATATATGAATATTTGACATTTAAATTTATCTTGTGACTTCCATATGGCGCCAGACCAACAAGTGCATACTTTGCAAACCGTTGACTGCGATGCGCAATTTCTCATATGTTTTTCGCTGTTTTAATTAGTTTTTTAGAGTTTTGTTTATTGATATTTCAATATTTGTTTTTGTATTTTGTGATGTAGTGATGTGTGTAACGCTCGCAAATTTCATATTTTTCTTGGAGTTTTTATAAGTTGTCTGTGTTTTATCGTATTTTTTTTATTTTTTTTTTTCATGGATATTTCAATTGATATTTCTGTTTTCATATTTTTATTATTGTATTATCTTAGTGCTGTACGTGACGTTCGAAAATTTCATACAACCCCCTAAAAATATTTTGCTAGTGAATGCTAAGGTTCTGGTCACCTAGACGTGTGTTTACCGGCTGGGACAAAAATCCTACAATAAATAATGTCTCAATGCTCTCAAATTTATGGAAACATAAATAAAATCTACAACAGAAAAAGAAATATATAATTTTATGGTCAAACAGAAAAAGGGCTTTTCTTATGGTTCATATGACATTACCGTCTTCAAACTCCTGCAGGCCCAGCAGGTATGAGTGCCCCCCCTTGGCCAGCACCCTGAGCAGAGTCTGCGCCGTCATGGTGGCCCTGTCCAGCTGGGCGTGGGTGAGGGCTGAGGGGGAGGGCGGCGAGCCCCGCATGGCGGCCACGGCCCCCGTGCTGCCCGGCAGGTACAGGCCTGAAGACAGCAGCTGCAGCGCACGCCTGGACACAAAAAACATGATAATTATTACAGCAGAGCCTCGTTAATCCCAACCCCTAAGACACAGGAAGGTTTGAAATAACGGGGTGTTCGGATTATAGTATGGGACAAATTCTATGGGAGATGAAAAAAAAAAAAACAGATTTGTTTATGTTTTATTTATTTCAGCAATCTTCGATCGTAATTCAAATGAAAAAAAAGTAACAATTATTTTATATTGCCCTACATGTTTCCTTCTGCATACTACTTTGGCACAAGAAAATCCAGCATTGACTTTTGCTTTGATTGGTGCAATTTTTTGGGAAAAAATATCACTTCGCAATCACCGCAGCAACAATGTGTCCTGACTTGACACACCGTTTTCGTCAGCCCATTGAATGCATTTGTTGAATGCCTACACAGCCTCAGCATGGGTTATTATCTTAATTCCTGGGTCACCTTTTTCTTGGTGATTGACTTCTTCTTCGCCCTCGCACCCGCGCGAACTTCATTAGTTCGAGATCGTTCGGATTACCGCGATTAACGGATTAGGCAGGGTCCGAACCCTGTACTAGCGCGGCTCTACTGTAGTTATGGAACCAGAAAGGAGGAAATCAGTAAAGGAAGTGTTGAAAATAAAGACACCACTGCTCGTGCTGCTGCGTATTGTTTTGCTACGGCTGTTGCCTAAAGCCTGCTTGATCCATTCATAGCCCATTGATAACAACTATTGAGTAATAACATAGAGGAGCAGAAACTACCATACTGCATTGATACATATTATAGGCCACATTTTTCTCAGTCCTGTCAAAAGTTGCAGTGGTATAATCATAAGAAATAAGGCCATTTTGTCCAAATGCATTTAGTGCTTCGACACCCAATTATAACACAAGCCATAATGTCTTGAAATACCTGTAGGCCTGGTTGAGAGGAAGGGCCTGCCGGCTGGGGTTGTTCATGATGGCATGATGAGACAGGATGTCCAGCAGCCAGGGCTTCAGGGGGCTGAGACCAGCATGCCGGGCACACAGGTCTTTCAGCAGTCTCACCAGCACCTACAAACACCAATAATAATCATGTTACGAACTTGGAGTACATGCACACATAGAACAGTCTGGCACTAGTATGATGGTGATAGTGTTACGAACTACAAACTTCTAAGTTGTACCTATATAAAGGGAGTGCAATGGGGCAGCGACAAAGTTGTCGCTAGGAGCATTTTGTCGTCAAACGAATATACGCAGAGATTATATATCAACTATTGTAAATTGTGAACCAAACCCTGCAAAATAAATTCTGTTAAAATAAATAATTGCAGTTTTATTAAAGTAGAACCCCAGTAAAATCGTAATAATAATAATATAAGGATGATTTATTTGGTGAGCGTTGTTTTTGTGTGAATCACACCTCAAGAGCCCTCTAATAAAGCAATTAAACAATGAAAAAACATTAATAACAATATAAGAATTATTTATTTGGTGAGCGCTGTTTTTGTGTGAATCACAATCTAAGAGTCCTCTGCAAGTTTGGTTGTCGCCACAGAAAATGCGAATTCTCAAGCAAGATCCAGTTGCTGCAATGCTGGATGCCCAAGCTCGCAGAGGGCTCTTGAGGTGTGATTCATACAAGAATAGCGCTCACCAGATATATTATCCTATTATTATTATCACAGGATGTCAGTGCATACATGAATGGTGAGTGTCTTACCTTGACTGAGGAGTGATGAGCGTTTTCCTCGAACCACATGGTGTGGTTGATGGCCACCATGTGACCTCGCAGCACTTCATACGGCAGATGGACCTGCAAGTGTACGTCACAACATTCACAACATATCTAGACTAATGTGTGCTTATTAAATAATTGTCAATAATGTAAAAATAAAACACCAAGTTTTTCTTCGCGAGTTGATTTATTTCCTCACGCGCTTTCAGTGTTATCACACCATTATCAAGAGAACAAGCAATTGTACTTAGTTTTAAAATACCATGTTTACCCCTTCACTCACCTCACCACCTCCGCCACCTAAAACTTTCTCTGGAACCAAGTTTGCAATTTTTAGATTTGTCAGTTGTTTTCTTGATAATGGTGTGATAACACCGAAAGCGCTCGAGAATATTATTCAACATGATTAATTTAAAATGAATTTTCACTATGTCAATACACAAACCTTTAAAATAAATAAATAAGTATGAATGATTGATTTAAATAAGGCACTGATACCAAAATATTCAATTTTCAACCTAGTATGTAAAATATGGTTCACTTTGCCAATGTCACCCCTGCTTCAGGGAAGGTCGGCAAGAGTTGCAGGGCTTATGTTCATTTGAGATTGGGGTTTTTATATTGTAGGTCCACATGCAGCATGTGTAAGCGCGAAATTATGCATGTCTGCTTGTGGGAATGCATTTAATATGAATCTCAAATGATACATATCTTTGCAGCTTAGATTTAGATTTAGATTTAGATGCAGAAATCTGTTAGAAAATAAAGTCTGTTAAAAACTGATTTAAATACTGCGATTTGGATTTTGGATATTATAAAAAAGGCACTAACTTTATTAAGAAGATTTGTAGGTTGGCTTACCTCGGGCTTGAGCTTCCTCAGGTTGTGGTTGATGGTGGACACAAACACCCTGACGCTCGCCTCCCCATTGGAGATGGAGAAGCCGTGCTCGTTGGTGGCCATCTTGATCTGCTCGGGTTTGAATCCTGCTTCCCCCTTCAGCAGGTTCTTCAGCTCCTCCGTCACCTTCGTGAGAAAAAAATAATGAATGATGATAGTCAGACTTAACCGCCCTATGCGTATGAACGTACGCGTACACAAACTTTGAGTGTACTATTTTGCTACATCCCATATCGCGTACACACATGAGAAATAATAATGTATTTGAAAACTACAAACAGCCTGGTGTCCACCTGAGTTCCAAACTCATGTCATTACAAGTCTAGACAAGCCATAAAGTATAAGAAACATATTTTTAAAAACAATGTGATTTTTTTTGTAACCGCAGTCGTAAAAGTAGGTAGGTACATTACTGTCGCGCGACTTTCGTCTAGTGTGTGGGTGGGTGGCGCGACTGTCGTGGCAACAAGTAGCGAGCGGACGCGACTCCGCAGCTAGTCGCCGAGTCTTGGCGACTCAAGTGTGCGGAGCTTTGAACAAAATGTATGAAAACTGTCGGCCGCAGCCTGTCACCACGACTAGTCGTCGAGCTGTCGCTGTCGCCTGTCGTCTAGTGTGCGCCTAGACTTACCGTACTAAGCATCCTTCATAGCATGTCTATAGTGAATGACGATCAGAAATCTGTTCACATTGAAGGATAATAAATCTGGAAGAAAGGAGGCTGCTTTACCTTGTTGGAGAGTCCCTCCACGGCTTCCTTGGTGGGCAGGGTCTTTAGGATGAACACCAGGTCAGCGGAGTTGTCCCCCTTCAGCATGGTGCCCTGCTTGAAGGCTCCAATGTGTCGCACCATCAACAATTGCTGCAAATGAACAGATACACATTCAAATAGGAGTTTTATGCTTACACGGCCGGGTGATAATGCTGGAGAGTTACGTTCAGGCATCTGTCGCCGTTGTCTGTAGGAGCTGGAGCTTCCAGACACACAGTTTCATCAAAATCATCTTCATCACTTCACTTTCACTCTGAAGAAGCCCATTGTAGACATAGGCGAAACGTCCGGAAGCTCCAGCTCCCACAGACCACGGCAACAGATCTCTGACGGCAACTCTCCAGCAAATTTGCATTAACCATCATCTTGTAAGACAGTGCTTTTGTGCTAGCCATTTGTCTCTGCTGGTTGCTATTTTTGAAACAGAGACACCTGTGAGCCAATGTAAACAAAAGTTTGATGATATTTTTTAGTGTAAATCTGTTAACACAGTGAAAGTCCATTTTTATAAATATTTAAAAATATAAATGGTACAATGAATGGTTTTTGAAAATTATTTTATAAAATATATTTGTAACTATTCTGCTCCCGAAGATGCCTCATTAGGCGAAAATATTCGAGCAAAAATATAAAAAAACTAGCAGTACCCGGCGTGTTTCACTACGCCATTTGGGCATGTGGTATCAATTTTTTTCTACAGATAAAAGAGGAAACAACAGGATCAAAAAAAAAAGTGTGCTAATCGGAATCAAGCTTCACACAATTTATCTCTAGGTTAATCTTCACGTTTTCTAAAAAAAAAGGTCTAGGTACAACTGTTAAGCAGCAGAGCCAAGCATAGGGAAAATCGATTGCGGTGCTCCATTTATATTTAAGATAAAAAAATCGGCTATGTAACGTCACTCATCTAATCTATTCTAAGTTGCATGGATATAATTGTTACATTTGGAATTCACATTAAGTGCATGCCCACAAGCAGACACGTATAAGTTCACACTTGCACATTCTGCGTGTGAACCTACAACATAAAAACCCAAATCTCAAATGAACATACACCCTGCAACTCTTTGCTGACCTTCCCTGAAACAGGGGTGACATTGGCAGAGTGAACCATTTTCTATTTATAGTTGGTCAGATGCATATTGACCTATACTAATCTAATCTAATCTAATCTAAGCTGCAAAGATATATATCATTTAAGATTCATACTAAATGCATTCCCACAAGCAGATATGTATAATTTCGCGCTAACACATGCCGCATGTGGACCTACAATATAAAAACCCAATCTCAAATGAACATAAGCCTTGCAACTCTTGCCGTCCTTCCCTGAAACAGGGGTGACATTGGCAAAGTGAACCAATTTTTATATTATGGGTGGTCAGCCGCATAACAACCTATAAGTCAAGGAACGAGAAAAGAATATAAAGAAAAGAATATAAACAATACATTAAATTTTATAATCATACAATTAAAGAACTAATCTATAAAATTCACTATACTCTTTGAGCAAAGTGAAGAAATAAATGTATTCCAAACAATCAGGAATATTTTTCAATGTAACCGCACTGTGAAACGTATGCAGTTGGGGAAAATGCTTCATACAATATGATGCACTTAAGTGTTTTTTCAACTATCTCCATGAAAGTGTTTAATTTATGTTGAATTTTTGACTCCCTGTCCTGTCTTTATCCCGGCCAAGTGAATTCACATTTTTTCCCCACATTTAAAATGTGCTCTATCCATTATTTCAATAAGTGAAAGTTTTAGGTAGTGCACACGGAACATTTTCTATTGACAACAAAATTGTAAGTCGCACGGCCGGGTTAGGTAAAAGGCAAACATTTTGTTTATCTTGGTTGCTTTGGACCATTGTCACATAGAAGAAAGACGTTTAACCGCCGAGAAAAACACGATCTTTAAATTTGTGGTGAGTATATAATTTTACAGAAATGCGTTTTTTGAAAAAACAACTATATTATGTATATTTTAATTAAAAGTATGTTTCAATAAAAGGTTTTCATAATAATAATATATTTCAATATGGTCTTCTAGTTGTGACCTACGAACTTTTGTTTATCGTATTTTTTATAAGTGCGGGATATAAAAGCTTTCTTACATTTCTAAAATTCAACTTGGAATACTTGAATAACATTTTTTAATTTGGAACTTTTGTCTAGGCCAGGGGTCGGCAACCTTTTGAGTCGGAAGAGCCAAAAATTACAATTTACAAATTTCAAAGTTTTTCCTTGACTTATAGGTTGGTATGAGGCTAACCACCCATACTGTAAAAAATGGTTCACTTTGCCAATGTCACCCCTGTTTCAGGGAAGGTCGGCAAGAGTTGCAGGGCTTATGTTCATTGAAGATTGGGTTTTTATATTGTAGTTGGGGGGAGGGTGGGGGGTGAAAAGCGAGTACAAGTAGCGGAGAGATCGTTAATCGATTCAGAACGATTTAGTTTTTTTCGATCAGAAGTATAATTCTGTGTTTTTTTTATATTTGCGTATGAAGCTAAAGAGCCGTAACTTCACACCCAAAGAGCCGCATGTGGCTGGTGAGCCGCAGGTTGCTTACCCCTAACCAAACCGATATCGATCCACCATATTTGTAAAAAGTCCGGTCTATAGCTTAGTTGGTAGAGTAACTGCATTCCATGCCGAGATCTCGAGTTAGAATCCCACTGAAGTTGTCAGAAATTATTTCTCGTTTCAGTGTTTATTTCTAACCCAAAATAAAATACCGGCAAGGCTTACTCAGCCTTCATAAGAAATGAGTGTCAAGCCACTCAGGAGCTGAATAACATCCATTTCAAGTTAAGTAAAGTGGGTAAAGTTAAGTAAAATTTTCCCAACTTTTTTTTTTTCCCCATTTTTAGGTTAGGTTAGGTTTTTCCCGACTTTTGGGGAAAAAAAAATTTCCCCACTTTTGGGGAAATTTTCCCAACTTTTTTTTTTCCCCATTTTTAGGTTAGGTTAGGTTTTTCCCGACTTTTGGGGAAAAAATAATTTCCCCATTTTTGGGGAAATTTCCCAACTTTTTTTTTTTTTTCCCATTTTTAGGTTAGGTTAGGTTAGGTTAGGTTTTTCCCGACTTTTGGGGAAAAAAAAATTCCCCACTTTTGGGGAAATTTCCCAACTTTTTTTTTTTTTCCCATTTTTAGGTTAGGTTAGGTTAGGTTTTTCCCGACTTTTGGGGAAAAAATAATTTCCCCACTTTTGGGGAAATTTCCCAACTTTTTTTTTTTTTTCCCATTTTTAGGTTAGGTTAGGTTTTTCCCGAATTTTGGGAAAAAAAAATTTTCCCCACTTTTGGGGAAATTTTCCCAACTTTTTTTTTTTCCCCATTTTTAGGTTAGGTTAGGTTTTTCCCGACTTTTGGGGAAAAAAAATTTTCCCAACTTTTTTTTTTTTTTCCCAGATTTGAAAGTGGGAACCATGCGCAGGGGGATAAGTGGGAACAATGCGCAGGGGGAAATTTCCCAACTTTTTTTTTTTTTCCCATTTTTAGGTTAGGTTAGGTTAGGTTAGGTTTTTCCCGACTTTTGGGGAAAAAAAAAATTCCCCACTTTTGGGGAAATTTCCCAACTTTTTTTTTTTTTCCATTTTTAGGCGTAAAGTAAAAGTTACTGGGTTGTTCATTTTAGATTTGGATTTTAAATTATGAGTGGGTACACATGCAGCATTTGTAAGCGTGAACTTACATGTGTCTACTTGTGAGCATGCATTTTATATGAATCTTTAATGTAAATGTATATTTGCAACTAAGATTATGTATTGTAGTTGAATATAATGGTCTTCTTCTATTGGGTGGTTTCAAAATTTACCGACCTCGTTGCTGAAATATCGAGAATTGAGAACCACTGTTTATTTGATCACCATCAAACTTCACAGGATTCGTTCTAAGAATATGTTACATGTTTCCTGAAAATTTCGTCAAAATCGGATGAGCGGTTTATGAGTCTATAGGGGACATACATACATACATACATACATACATACATACATACATACATACATACATACATACATACATACATACATACATACACACATCCTTCTTTATAGATATAGATAAAGTGAATTAAAACAATGTTGTACCATTTATATTTTTAAATATTTATAAAAGTTTGATGCTTTTGAGGGACCTCTTATTTTGAGACCACTTGTAGCTTTTGAGGGACCTCTTATTTTGAGACCACTTGTAGCTTTTGAGGGACCTCTTAATAATAATAATAATAATAACAGGCTGATTTATTTTAAATTACACATGATAAGAGAGCGCCGTTTTTGTGTGTGTCACACCTCAAGGGCCCTCTCCGATCATGGATAAGACTTTCTAAACAAGTGTGCCTTGAGTGCTCCTCGAAATACACCCACAGATTTGGAGTTCTTCACTCCGGGTGGCAGTCTGTTCCACTCCACCGGCCCCGCAACACGGAAAGCGCGGTCTCCGAAGTTTGTACGAATCTGACGGCGCGGCTGAACCAAATTGACTACTCCATAACCCGCAGATCTGAGTGTCTGCCTCCTAACACCCATTTCAACAGGTGAAATCATATCAGCTAGATAAGGTGGGGCCAAGCCATTGATGGCTTTATATACCATTAAACAAACACGGAAGACCACCCTCTCCGGGAAACGAAGCCAATGAAGTTTTTTTTAACAGCGGGGTGATGTGAGCGAATTTGGGAATCCCGAATATGTGTCTTGCTGCCGAATTCAACACAGATTGAAAGCGATTAAACTGTTTCTTCGGCTGACCACTATAAAGCGTCGAGCAATAGTCAATCCGAGACATCACAAACGCACTCACCAGGGTCTTAACCGCATCTGACGGCAGACATTTTCTTATTGCCTTTATTTGGCGAAGCGAAAAAAAAGAAGAAGCTATTGTGGCATCTATTTGCCTATCCAGTGTCAGGTTGCGATCCAGTAAGACTCCTAGAAGTCTTACCGAATCAGAAGGCTGGATTAGCTTACCTCCTATGGAGAGTGGTACTCTATTCACCAGAAGGTGGTCACGCCTCGATGTGGCTGCCCAGAGTATCTCCGTCTTATCCATGTTTAAGATTAGGCCATTGTTCCTCATCCACCCACCGACCTCCGCGATACACCCAGAGACCCTGCAACTGAGGTCCTCAGCCATGTCTGGCCGAGAATGAGAGTATATTTGCCAGTCATCTGCATATGAGTGTGCGATGAGGCCCCATTTTTCAACAATACTCTCAATCTCAGCAGTATACAATATGAAAAGGATCGGACCCAGCACAGAGCCCTGTGGGACCCCGGAAGACAGCGAGTAGGTAGGTGAAACACTATCACAAATACGCACCGCCTGTCTGCGCTCCACCAGATAGGAAGAAAACCACGCCAAAACCCCTCCGGTCAAACCAAATGACACCTCCAATCTCTCAATAAGAATTGGGTGACTTACTGTGTCAAAGGCCGCACTCATATCAAGAAGCGCCAGTAAGGCTAGATTACCACACTCCACAGTCGATATCATATCCGATACAAGCATGAGCATACCGGTTTCTGTTGAGTGATATTTCCGGTATGCAGACTGCCTCTTAGGCATTAAGCCGCTTGCATCCAGATAGGATACCAACCGCCGCGAGACAATCCGCTCCAGCACCTTCGACAAGAATGGCAGATTCGACACAGGTCTATAATTTGAGGGATCACCGGGATCCAACTGTGGCTTTTTAAGGATTGGCGTGATGTGTGCTACCTTCAAAGACGGAGGAACAGTGGCATCCATTAGGCATCCATTGATTACCTTAACAATAAATGGAGCCAGCTGTAAGATGCATTCTTTGAGTACCCAGACTGGTACAGGGTCAAGGCCACACTGCTTGTTTGGCGATCCTACCACGATCTGACACACCTCATCTATGTCAGTTAAATCAAATACTTCGAGTCGCGAAGCACTTCCAATCCTTGAGACAGAAGTACCTGCAACCCAAGCAAAGTGCAATTGAGGTATTTTGTTTTCAAAATACGTGGCAAAATCGCAAGCAGTCGACGTCAAACCTACACCAGCCCGAGCACTCCCAGACAAGTTCTCCAGAAGCTTCCACACCTGCTGAGGGGATTTTGCCTCAGCAATCTTTCCACAATAAAAATCGGATTTCTTCTGGAGAATAGCAGACCTGTACACACCTTGAGCGTCAATCCATGATTGCCTAGTGCTACCTGGCTTACCGTTTTTAAAATTTCGCTCTAGTTTTCGCATATTGCGTTTCAGCATACGGCATTCATTGTCAAACCAGATAGCACTGTTTCGCTCTTTGACTACTTTACATTTGATTGGAGCATGCAGCCCAATCAAATCGCCCAAGGATTTATTATACAAGTCTACTAACTCGTCCGGTTGCATTGAGACATAGGTTTCCGGACAGCAGACTGGTGAAACAGAAAGATCTTTTTTAAAGATCTCGAGATCGAACCCGTTCCAGCACCTAGAGGTTATGCTCTTATAAACAGGAACAGGCCGTCCCACATTAAGGCTAGATGTCACCAATCTGTGGTCCGACAAACCTATATCTACTACCTTCGTCTCTGAAGGTGCGTCCTCCTCTCTGGCTATAACTACATCCAGTAGGCCACCCGCATCATGAGTTGGTGCGCCAACCCACTGTCTGCAGCCATAGTCCGCTAACAAGGCGGTGAGAGCCACACTGTTAGTGTCGTCTCCACGCTCAAGCCTGACGTTGACATCCCCGACCACCAGAAACATCTCGTTACGCGTCACAAGAGTCTCAAATAGTTCCCGGAACTCCCTAAAAAATTCAGCCGTTACAGGCTTGGAGCCCGGACGATAAACTACAGCAACAGTGAGAGCCGCACTCGAAGACACTCGACACACAAGGCACTCAAAAGACGTCGTGGGGAAAATTTTGATCTTCTCCACACGAAATCCCGAACGTACCAGCAAGGCCACACCGCCGTGATTGGACCAAGAGATGCTCTCTGTTCCTTTACCACGGCGCGGCCTTGCCCGTGCTTCCTCAAGCGTCGTGTATCCTAAAGCGCGCAATGCTCTCAGTGATGCAGAGTCGTGACTCTCATGCCATGTTTCTGTTAGGGCGAGGATGTCAAGATCATGGCTCTTACAAAAGTCGTCAATTTCAACAATCTTATTTGCAATAGAGCGCGCATTCCAGCAACCCAGTTTCACTGTCTTCTCCAATACTTCCCGATGTCTACCTCCGCTGCCAGTCGGCAGGGAGTTCGAGGGTGGAGGTCTCACCGAAGGCTGGTCACTGGTAGCACGCTCCTCATCATTGCACAACTGCGCTGGCAAAAGAAGCGGCGCTGGCAGTGCTGAGTAGCACAACCTTTGTCCACCTCTCTTCCCCGGTCTTCTTCTGCGTCGTCGGAGTATTAAACGTGGCCATGATGATGTGTTGAATTTGGTAGAGTTCGGCTTTAATTCAACAAAAATGTCAGTGAGTTGTTTCACTGAGTAGACGCGCACTGTATGTACCAACGTGTTTTGTAGCGACATGCACAGGTACCAGACACACACTTACACACACACAAACGTTCGACGCATGCCGACACAGTTGTCAATCGGACGTAGGTACCTCTTGTAGATGCAGCGGCAATATAAATATTCTCTCACAATAATATTCGCCGCCGCAAGTACCCACCTCTGCACAATGATATAATAGATAATTTTATCAAAATTTACGATTCACAAAAAACACATGAACACCAAAACAGTCCAGCTTCAATTTGATACAGATGTTGTGGCATATATTGGCCGACACTTTAAACTATATAAACTATGAAACACGCAAGAACCACCAGTCAAAATCTTTTTTATTTACAGAGAGCTTCTACCGTCAGCTTGTCAGCGTCGGTAGGTAGTCTCTCTCTTATTTTGAGACCACTTGTAGCTTTTGAGGGACCTCTTATTTTTAGACCACTTGAGTGCCTTTGAGTGTACTGATACTATCATTTTTTGTATTCGGTGTAATTATTCACAATTGCATAAACTTACAAAGGAAGCAAAATCCCCCGGCACCACGGCCAGGTTCTCCACCACTGTCTCTATCTTGGTGACAAGGTTGAGGACGGCTGCTTGCTCTGCCGGAGAGGGGCACAGCTCTGTGTGACGTTTGAGCAGAGCCTAGAATAAATGTACACAAAATATTATAGTGTTGAAATAAAATATGTGAATTATAAGGTTATTTAGGGTTTTTATGTTGTAGATTCACATGTGGCATGTGCAAGTGCGAACTTGTACGTGTTTGCTTGTGAGAATGCATATTATGTGAATCCCCAATGTATCATATCTTTGAAACTTAGATTAGATTATATTAGATAGTCTGGATCCACTGTAGAATGTAAAGAATATCTTGGACTGACATGACAAGTAACGTTGCAATATTGCGTAAAGCAAATGCTCGTAGAGAACTGTTCACAGCAATCAAGCTTTGTAAAACTTCATCTTTCGGTCACATAACAAGAGGCGAAAAATATGCCATCCTACAACTGGTAATTGAAGAAGGCGGCTTTCCTGGCTTCAGAACATTCCAGAGTGGACTGCGATGAGAGGTGTGAAGGAGCTGTTTCGTACTGCCCAGAAAAGAGAAGATTTCTTCCAGGTGATCGTCAAAATCAGGGGGACCAGACAAGACATGCAAAGATGAAGATTGTCTTGATATTAAAACGCTAACAATTCCAGACTTTCCCTTGTATATTTAAGTTGTTTTTTTTTCTAGTCCACAGATATAAGTCAATGTCTGTAATCAAGTGTTGAGATGCACCTGTGTGAAGGCAGTGTCGGCAGGCAGAGGGGTGCAGCGGGGGAAGGCAGGCTCGGCCAGGGTGAGGTCAAAGGGGGGGCGGGGGCTGAGGCGGGGGTGGTGTGGGTGCGGGCCTCCCCCCCCCACGCCACCGGGGCCCCCGCGGACTCCACCACGCCGACCGCGACCTCCGCGCATACCACCACGAGCCATCTACAAACATCACACACTTCACATAACAAATAAATATAGATAGACAAATAAATAATTAAGATGACAGCTAAAGGAGGGCGCTGTTATGACTTTAGGGCCTTCAAACGGCTAAAATTAAACAGAATTATTTCTAGGTTTAGGTTGGAAATAGTTAGAGTCCATCCTCAATCGTTGTGCAGAGACGGTGCCTCCTGAAGACGTTAGCTATGTCGCTAATGAAACATTGAGAATAATGCAAGTTCTCTTATAACGGTTCGTCTAATGTCCGATTAATAAATTTTAACTGTGTAGTTATTATTATTGTAAACAGTATTATTTCAATTCTGTTGACTTCTTGTTTAACTATCAAAAGTAACATTATACAAGATGGCGGCGTTAGATACAATTTTCGCTACATTCATGTCAAGCCGTGTGGGTCTGTATGGGATGATTTTTGTGACTGCTGTTTTAGTCTGAATCACACCTCAAGAGCCTTATACCAGCTTGGTTTTCGCTATAATCAAGGTTGCAAAGATATTTTAATATTATTTTTTAGTGCATGCTCACAAGCAGACACATGTAAGTTTCCGCCTACTCATGCTACATATGTGAGTACAAAATAAAAACCCAAATCTGAAATGTAAATAACCCTGGAAACTATTGCAGCCCTTCCCTGACACAGGAGTGGCATTGGCAAAGTGAATCAAGTTATACAGTATCGGTGGTCAACCTCATACCAATCTGTAAGTCAAGTATCGTCCCTGATCGAAACAAAATGAGTTGGTCGATGCTCAAAAATGTTTTAGAGCCACTGGAGTAAACATCTCATTCTGACGCCGATCGATGACACATAACCTAACACATTTGTTTATCAAATTGAAAGATTTAATCAATATATTTGGCAACAATTAACGTCTGGATTTTATTATTGGACTTTCCTATCAAGAAATATTAAATTCGATCGAAGATTGATCTATTATGTTGAGAATAGGAGATGAAAGAAATAAAAACTGTGATGGCAGTAGAAACATCAAAGAAATATGCAAGGGTTGGCCGAATTTGAAAAGTTTAATAAGAAAATATTAAGATGAAAAATTACTTACATTACGACTTATTTTGAATGAAATTAAATAAAAGGTTTGATCGCAAAACTGACACTTTGGAGCTCAAGCGCCGGCGAATTTACAAAATGGCGGACGCATCAGAGATGAGATGGCTGATTTCACAACTCCCACACAAGTGGTCTACTACTAGAAAATTAATGTAGGTATTTTATTATGATGGATGTGCAAAATATAATAAATTGATTTTTAAAATACACTAACAGTGTTTTAATAAACGATATAACAATGTTTAATAAATTTATTTTGAAGACTTATGTAGGTACCTATTGGGGTAGGTACAAACCGCTGAAAGTAGGGAAAATCTTTTTGGCATATTTTGACAACAAACTTTGAAGCAAGTGACAAGCGGCCGTCATATGCGCGAGGAATTTTGTTAGTTTTTCCTCATTAAAGGCTTCAATTCTTAATAATAAGCACACGAAAGTGATATAAATCAAAATTGCTGTAATTTTAAATCGTGAAAATAATTTTTACAGTATTTTCTTTGAAATTGTGAGTTAGAGCGTTTCTAACCTCAAAATGACTGGGGTACTTTTCGAAGACATTTTTAACATCAAAGACATGGATCCAGAAGGGAAAAAGTTCGACAGAGTCAACAGACTGCATTGCGAATCTGAGTCATTCAAAATGGACCTCATTTTGGACGTAAATTCGTGGTTATATCCGATGGAGTTGGGAGATAAATTCAGGTAGGTTGATTTTGTTTTTAATTTCAAAATAAATGTAAGGTTTTCCTCTCACCTATGTTATGCATTCGGAACATTACTTGATATTTACCAAGTGGTGACATCACACGGCCGGGTAGCTAGGGAAAATGAAAACAAATATTTTTTACTGTTTGGTAGTAGCATAGTCCGTTGACTCACAGAGAAAAAAGTTAACCCGCCAAAAAAGTATGGATTCTAAATTCAAATTTCTGCTGGGTTCATTGTGTTGAAATTAAGTTTTTGAGTGAAATGGAAAATTTTATAACTATTCTATTTGCCCATGAGGTTGGAACATTTTTGGATTTAGATAATTTTTCTCGGCGAGCAAACATCAATCTGCCGTCTGTAGCAACTATTAACAAAATATTTGTATGCTTTTTCCGTAGCAACCTGACCGGGTGACGACACAATATTGTCTATTTCAATTAACATGCGGACTTCAGGGTAGGTACTTAAGTAGATGTTAATGGGGAATTTTGTTTTTAGATTGGTGCTGGCAACAACGCTCAGAGAAGATGGCTACCCTGACGCCGGGGAGTGGAATCCTCTGGATACTGAAGGCACGCGGGCGGATAGCTTTGAATATGTCATGTATGGAAAAATATATCGGTGAGCTGAAGATTTACTTCAATCTTGCTATTTAGATGATAATAGATCATCATCATTTTCTAAACGCAGCGCCTTGTTGTGCCAGCCATCTGTCTCTGTTGGTTGCCATCCTCTTGAGCTGCAAATAGGAGGAGCCATCATGAGCTGCTTCAAATCCTGGAAGTATTGTGCAACCTCTTGGTAATCTTCCCAAGATTTTTCCTTTAAAAATGTTGCTAACAAAGGTGCTATGTCTAATAGAGTTTCCTCTTTAAAATGTGACTTATAAGCTCTCTTCTTTCCTTGACTTCCTCCAATACCTTTTCGCTGGACTTCCTTTCAACTCATGATATTTTTACACTAATACAGATTTACAATAATAATAACTACTCACACAGTTAAAATTTATTAATCGGATATTAGATGAACATAAGAGAACTTACATTAGAGAACATTAGGAAATTACATTAAAAACATTAGGAAATAAGAAAACTTACATTATTCTCGACGTTTTGTTAGCGACGTAGCTAACGTCTTCAGGACACACCCTCTCTTCACGGCGACTGAGAATGAACTCAGTTCATTCAGAACCAATTCATCCTCATTCCGAACTAGTTCATCCTCAGTTGTCGTGCAGAGAGGGTGTGTCCTGAAAACGTTAGCTACGTCGCTAACGAAACGTCAAGAATAATGTTAGTTCTCTTATAGCGGTTTGTCTAATATCCGATTAATAAATTTAACTGTGTTGTTATTATTATTGTAAATATGTCAAACGAACGTAATTCTAACTTAAAACAAAAAGACATTAAATAAATTTGTATTCTGCCCTGTACTTGTGTACCCTGTACGAGGTACGAGTTCATTGCGTGAACTTACCTCGGTTGTGTAAATCAAAAGAATGTATGTAAACTAAATCACTCTCTAGGAGTGACGTCATATACTCCATACATTTTATATTTATTGAGATTTACCGAATGTTTTATACTCGGGTACTGAATATTTTGTGGTTGGTTTCCAGGATAGAGGGCGATGAGGCTGCCACCGAGCCTTCCTCTCGTCTGGCGGCCTATGTCAGCTTCGGTGGCCTACTGATGCGCCTACAGGGAGACGCAAACAACTTGCATGGCTTCGAAGTGGACCAGCACATGTACCTTCTCATGAAGAAACTGGCCTTCTGATTTATTCACCGTCTATACCTAATTCTGCCCCATTGGCGTTTATTACAAAATCAATGCTTTATTTATAGGTTGGTATGCGGCTGACCACCAATACTGTAAAAAAAGGTTCACTTTGCCAATGTCAACCCTGTTTCAGGGAAAGTCGGCAAAAGTTTCAGGGTTTATGCTCGTTTATAGTTTGGATATTAATTTGAAGGTACACGTGCAGCATTTGTAAGTGCGAACTTACACTTGTCTGCTGGTGGGCATGCACTTAATATGAATTTTAAATGTTCATAATCTCTTTGCACCTTAGATTATAGAATGTCAAATCTAATGTTTCAGATTTTAGATTTCACAGGTCTACATGACAAGGGCCCTAAGCAACAAATAACTAAATTGATAAGTTGTTTGGTAATAAAGCAGGGCTGGAAGTCTCATCACCACGGTAATTCTTACCTACCGAATATCGGTAATATTTGTATGAAGACCTGTTAATCCAATGGCTGCAAGTGAACAGCTGATAAGTCTTCATACAAATATTACCGATATTCGGCAGGTAAGAATTACAGTGGGGATGAGACTTCCAGCCCAGGGCATATCACTGTTTGTTTCATGAACTCCACGTCTGCCATGTTGGAATAAAATCTTTGTGTTTTTCCTGGCCGATACAATCAATGAAATAAAAAATCATATTTTAAAGTATTGAGCGTTAACAGTAATGGAAAAAAGAAAACACTGGACAGAATTCAAGAAAAATGTAATGCCAATGGATTTTGAAGGTTTAACTTGATAATTTGTGTGTTTTTGTACAATTATATTAAATTACCTTACACAACCATCGACATGATATTTTATTTACGTATATTAGTTATGATAGAGCTGCAATATTGGGAGATAAAAGGCTTAGAAAGATGTAGAAGGTGATCTATAAAAAAATCTCTTCTTCCTCATTACTTACATAGTGTTATGACCCGTGTGGAGGCAATCACTCTTCGCCATGCAGAACTCTCTTGACTGTGCTGCCCGCAACGCTCCAACCACCGAGGTGCCTGCTGCTGTCTTCACTTGATCGTTCCATCATGTGGGGGATATTCCTCTTCCTCTCTTCCCGTCCAAGCCACCGATCAAAACCAGTCGTTCCAGGCTATCTTCATTGTCATGGACAACTGGTCCGAAGGACTGAAGAATACGGGGTGTGCATGTATTGGCTAGAGTCAAGCCATCCAAAAAAAATATACTTTTTGACAAAATGGAATACTTACATTCAGACAATCACAATAATTTTTGATAAAACTGTGTTTTGTAACCAAAACGTGTACCATAAGTCGACTGCTCCAAGGAAGACAGCACTAAGTCAAAATTGCAGGAAAGCCAATTGAATGTTATTTATTCCATGGAGAACAATGCCTAAACTATTTTTTACATTAATTTATTAACGAATTTAAAAGAGATATAGACACGGCTGTCATCTTGGAATGAAGATAATGATTTGTTACCTTCAGAAATGGAAATAAAGGCTAGTTCGGACAGGGCGACTATTTTAGTCGAGTAGCGAGTAATTTAGTGGGGGGCGGGGCGCTACTTGCCCATTAAAATAGAGTAAAATGTATTGACTCGACTAAATCATTGACTAAACTACTCGACTATTTTTTTGTGGTTCGCACACGTTAAGCCACTAAATTACTCGCTACTCGACTAAAATAGTCGCCTTGTCTGAACTAGACTTAAGTCAAAAACCTCAATTTTGGAGTTACTGCCTTCTTCCTTGGAGCAGTGGAAGTGTCTGTTTTGACAAAGTAGCTTATTTTGTGGCAAAATGGTTTATATTTTGATAAAACATTGTATGTTTTAACAATATTACTTATATATAAAACAAAAATAAAACAAAGTAATATGGTTACATTGTTTATTAATAATTAAAAATCAACAATTGCAGCATCTAATAATAAAAGTCAGTCCCTGGGAAGCCATTTTGATTGTCAACCATTTTCTGATTATTGTTGTCATCAGATTTCTCAGATTTCAAATGGGTCCAACAGAATGGACAGTGCCCAATACTTTGAAACTGGAATTCCAAATATGTGGAAGTTTTCCATCAGAACTGTGAATAAATAATAAATAAATGTGTTAAAATGTCTAATTCAATTCACTAATATATTTGTGTCAAAAAGATTGATAGATTCAAGTGAAAAGTGTGCTTAAATGTTATGCAGTAGGGTTGTGAATTGAAAAGTGAATACATAATGAAATAGGAGTGATTAATTCAAAGATGGAATATCACATTAGTGGTGATTATGATGATGATGATGATGGATGATTTCTTTCCTGTGGCGCCATTTAATGGTCTAGGACCATCTCAAGGGCGCCATGGCTTCTGGAAAAAAGCAGTGTCTTCAGTCCCTCAGCTGAGGACTCGGAATATTTGAAATATGGGGAATATTTGAAATATGGGGAATATTTGTGTTGTCACCCTTCTGGGCTAAATACAATACAGAGTGTCATAATTTCGAAACAATATTATGTCGGAATCCATTTTTTTGTTTTCCTATGTGTGATGTCACATAGCCGAGGGATTGTTTCATTGTACTGAGGCCATGAGGTCGGCATGTGAATTGACATAGACAAAAAATTGTCATCACCCAGCTGGGTTGCTGGGAAAAGGCATACAAATATTTTGTAATTGATTGCTAAGAATGGCAGTCCCAAACAAGACTGACGTTTGCTCGCCGAGAAAAAAATCCAGAACCCATTTTCGGGTCGATAGCTCATTTGGTAGAGCACTTGCATTCAATGCTGAGAGCTCAGGTTCGAATCCCACAGAGGGTGTCAGAAATGATTTCCCGTTTCGGTGTTTATTTCAAACCGAAAATAAAACACCAGCAAGGTTTCGTCATCCTTTGGAAGAAATGAGTACCAGTCCCCCTGGGAGATAAATAAATAGGTTCTTCTCGCCATATGTGAAACCCTTCCGGGATAACACGGCAAGAAGTCACACTATATGTGTAGCCAGTGTAGCTTTGCTGCGTTGTGTTATTGTCTTAAAAGAAACTGCATAAATATCAACATTCATGAAACCTTGTAGCAAATAGATGTTGCTTAAGATTGTATGGATTAGCAATGATCATGCTTGCAAAGGGACGGTAAGATGTGACAAAACAGTGTATTTTGTAACCAAAAATGTACCATAGGTGGATGTTTTAACAGACTAGCTTATTTTGTGTCAAAATGGCTTATATTTTGATAAAACATTGTATGTTTCGACAATTTTACTTGTATGCTTTCATATTGATGCTTACTTATGTGTAAAACAAAGAAAACAAAGGAATATTGTTACATTGTTTATTAAGAATTGAACATCAACAATTACAGCATCTAATAATAAAAGTCAGTCCCAGGGCAGCCATTTTGATTGTCAACCATTTTCTGATTATTGTTGTCATATTCAGCTCAGATTTCAAATGGATCCAACAGAATAGACAGTGCCCAAATCTTTGAAACTGGAATTCCATAATAACGGAAGTTTTCCATCAGAACTGTGAATAAATAATAAATAAATTGAATAATAAATAAATCGTTTTTGTCACCGCCACGGCGCTTTGATAACTCGCCTTGAAGATGCTTTCTGCTCGTGAAAGCGAAACGTCGGCAGATGTGGGAGCTGCAAGTGGAACATGGTCAAACCCGAAAGAACACAAAAACATTTTATTTATTAGTGTGTTAAAACGTCTAATTCAATTAAATAATATATTTATGTGTCAAAAAGATTTATAGGTTCAAGTGAAAAGTGTGCTTAAATGTTATGCAGTAGGGTTGTGAATTGAAAAGTTAATACATAATGAAATAGGAGTGAATAATTCAAAGATGGAATATCACATTACCGCTGAGGACTCTGAATATTTGAAATATGGGGAATATTTGTGTTGTCACCTTTCCGGGCTAAATACAATACGGAGTGTCATAATTTCAAAACAATATAATGTAGGTAGTTCGAAAAGACACTAAAGTGCACCGTACTATATTTAGCATTTCCGCCAAGTCTACGGGCTGACAGTGTTGTAAACTAGAAAAAAATCCCTGATTATCAGGAATCCATTTTTTATTTACTATGGGTGACTTCACATGGCCGAGGAATATTTTCAATATTCGGAGTCCATTGGCTAAGACTCTGGTCCTAGTCTAATGTTTAATGCCTCAGACTTTTGATCAGTAAGTGCATGGTTACCATTCCCCGTAGACCTCATTTTATGTAATTTAATTCCATCAACCAATTTAGGCTAGAAGCAGGACAGAGAGTCATAACTACAGTAAGATTATGTGGGTAGTTTGAAGACAATGAAGCACTGCATACTGCATTTAGCATAACTATCAACTGTATATGTTTCACAATGTTGTAAAATAGAAAAATTCCCTAATTATCGGAATCCATTTTTTTTTATTTCCTTTGGGTGATGTCACATAGCCGAGGGAGTTTTTCATTGTACCGAGGTCACGAGGTCGTCATGTGAATTGACATAGACAAAAAAATGTCATCACCCAGCTGAGTTGTTGATAAAAGGCATACAAATATTTTGTAATTGCCAAGACTGCATTTTGTAATTGCAAGTCTGCTCGCCAAGAAAAAAAATCCTAATTCAAAATTCTGAGTCCATTATGATGATGATGATTTGTAGAGCGCTGTTTCGTGACTACTGTCACTGCAAGGGCGCTTTCAGGCAGTGAAGAAATGATTGAGAAACAACATTAAAATATAAATGTTGCTTGAGATTGTATGGATTAGCAATGATTATGCTCGCAAAGGGACGTTAAGCAGTGATTCACATAGAAGCAGTGTATAAAAATAATAAGCTTAGTTTATTAGTGTTGCTGTACCTGGGAATCCCCCGTCAGGGTTCAGCTTGTTGAAGAACTCCTTCATCTTCTTTACGCGGAGGACGAAGTTATCTTTGATCTGCTTCTGGAGCTCATTCTCATCCTGCACCCTGTCTCCAGTGAGATGAAGGTCAGCTGCAAGGTAAGTGGCATTGATGATTAACATAATATTGTTCTTTCAGTGCTTGTTTTGGCTTATCTACCATTTGATTCAAAGATGAATGGGATATCCAGTCGGCAGTCATTATAAAAAGAGAGAAAAGATTATGACTTTGGATAAAATGAAAGAAGTTTGCAAGGACCGAAAAAAATGGCAGTTGATCTGTAATGCTGGCGGTTAAGGCTAAGGCTTGCAAAATTTTAATTTTCACTTTTTTTGTAGAATATGTTTTGTACGTTTTCATTTTTATTGTTTAATTGTGTGGTGATGCTTTGTTTTATTATACTTAAATGTAAAATAAGAGTTGCAGTGCTTATGTTCATTTGAGATAGAGTTTTATATGGTAGGTTCACATGCAGCATTTTAAGCGCGAGCTTAAACGTGTCTGCTTGTGGGAATACGCTTAATATAAATCTTAAATGTAATATATCTTTGCAACTTAGATTATATAGATGACCTTTCAATGAAATTGTCTTAAGAATCACATTCTACACGATCTGAGCTAAGAAAAAAACGTAAAAAACAAAAGTAAGAGTTTTTAAAAACTATTTCCAGTTTTCACGAGTTAATAATTGGGTCACTTACTTGCTAATCCATCGTCTAGTTCATCGGCTAGCTTCCTGATGAGGTCGTTGATGGCCTCGCAGCGTCTATGTGAAGCGCTAGAGGGAGCTATCCCGTGGCATTCCATTAATGTTGTCTTTTGAACGGTCGTAGGTTCAAGTGTAGACGCTTCAACTGGAATTAGAAAGATTAATGAAAAACATCCAATCGATAGCTCAGTTGGTAGAGTGCTGGCACTCCATGCAGAGAGCTCGGGTTCGAATCCCACCGAGGGTATCAGAAATGATTTCCTGTTTCGGTGCTCATTTCAAACCGTAAATATAATAATGGCAAGGTGTATAGCCTTCATGAAATGAGTATCAACCTCCTCGAAAGTTGGGAAATCTTCACTTCAACTGAAGTGGTGGGCTTATTGTCAGCCCCCTTACCTGTAAATATGTGATCCCTTCGGGGAGAAAGCGGCACAAAGTTACACTCCACGTGTAGCAAGTTTGACCGGTCCTCAGTCCAGTGGCAACACCTCGGACTCGTAAATGGAAAGTTGTGGGTTCGAATCCCGGCGGAGCACAAAAAATATACCATTTATATTTTCAATAAGCAACTGGGTCTTGCTTGAGTATTGGCGCTTTGTAGCGACAACCATGCTCGTAAACACCTCTGCGGCACTACAACAAGTGTCATAGACCCCTAGAGTCTCTAGAATATAGGGAGTCTCCCGCACAGGATTTCTTAAAAAAAAAAAAAGGCCGGTCACTTAAGGTCCATCCAGCCTTACAGCAACTGAGTCTTGCTTGACTATGGCACTTTGTAGCTACGACCAAGCTCGTAAACACCTCTGCGGCACTACAACAAGTGTCATAGACCCCTAGAGTCTCCCGCACAGGATGTCTTAAAAAAAAAGTTGCATTTCTTTGCGTTGCACCGAGAAGGTTGTGGGTTAGACTCGCAAGAGAGTAAAATAGATCTTGCACATGCACCAACCATCCAAAATATTAAAATAGATCTCTTTGTTGTATTATTATTTATTAAATTTATTTAGTCATGTTTATTTATTTAACTAATTTTAGTTACTCAGATAACAACCCTGATTACTCACCACTGTTTGGGTCACCGTTTATGCACAGGATCAACGCCCCAAGAACTAAGATAGTAAACAAGTATTTTGAACACATTTTTATTGAAGTATTTTTTAAATATTTCAAGTTGGAATGATTGTTGCTAATGAATACTTGTGTTGCCTGTTTCTGCGTTTATATAGGAACATGGAAAGATTCGGATTTGCCTTTAAACCTAGAGTGTCGATGATTTCATAGGGTGTTTAGAAAAAATGCTTACGTTTTTATAAAATTATTAAAATAAATTCAATATCTGGATATTTCTAATCTAATCTAATCAAAGTTGCAAAGATATGTAGCATTGGGGAGTCCGGTCGATAGCTCAGTTGGTAGAGTGCTTGCATTCCATGCCGTGAGCTCGGGTTCGAATCCCACCGAGGGAGTCAGAAATGATTTCCCGTTTCGGTGTTTATTTCAAACCCCAAAAAATACCGGCAAGGTTTACTCAGCCTTCACAAGAAATGAGTACCAGCCCCCTCGGGAGCTGGGAAACCCCCACTTCAACTGAAGTGGTTGGCGTAAGGCCGGCCCTCTTACCTGTAAAAATAAATAGGTTCAACTCGCCACATGCCACCCCTTCGGGGATAACGCGGCAAGAAGTTACACTATATGTGTAGCTTAGTTGCTTTGCTTTTTGCGTACATTATAATGCATTCTTACAAGCAGACACATACAAGTTTGTGCTTGCACATGTTGCATGTGAACCTGCAACATAAAAACCCAAACCTCTATTGGACATACACCCTGCAACCCTTGCTATCCTTCCCTGAAACAGGGGTGACATTGACAAAGTGAGCCATTTTCTATAGTATGGGTGGTCAGTCGCTATCAATATTTGCTCCACCATCCATTGACCGATAGGTTGGTATGAGGTTGACCACCCATACTGTCAAAAATGGTTCACTTTGCCAATGTCACCCCTGTTTCATGGAAGGTCGGCAAGAGTTGCAGGGCTTTATATTGTAGGTCCACATGCGGCATGTGTGAGCGCGAAATTATGCGTGTCTGCTTGTGGGAATGCATTTAATATGAATCTCAAATGATACATATTATGTTTGCAACTTAGATTTAGATTAGATTAGATTAGACATCAAAATTAATAGGAATTACTTCATGGTCTCCCTGTTGGGTCTACACAGTAATTTAGTGTTTTTTACACTTTTCCTTATCAGGCTTACTTACTGGACATAATATGTTCTTTTACCTATAATATGTGAGAAACACCTCATAAGTACGTTTACCTCAATGCAGAGGCGTATCCAGGAAAATGTTTGACATAGGTAGGTACTGATTTCTTAGTTTAGGCCCAGCATTTTCTAGTAGGTATAGTAAAGTTAACTAAAATGCAATTTTAGTTAAATTTTCATATAATATTTTACTTACCGAATTTCGCCGGCGTCGTCTTCACTGACAGCAGCTGTTCTTTTTTAATGTAAGGATACATCAAAATTGTTGCAAATTGTTTTTTTTTGTGTTGTTTTCCAGCTTTATGAAGGTTAGGCATGTGATTTTTATAATCAGTTGTTTGTTTTAAAGCTTATGAATGGCATTGTAATTATTTCCAAGATTTTGGGGCGGGGCTTGACACTTCGGTAGTTCTCGGTTTTAGTTAACTCGACCTAGAGTACCTACTTTGAATAAAAGTAATAAGTAGGTAGGTAAATAAAATATTACTAAACTTAAATTTACTGGGCCTTAATGGCGACATTATAATAATTTAATTTGCAAAGATGTGTTGAGATTTGAGGCTCATATTTAATGCATGCCCACAACATGTAAGAAAGCGCTTACACATGCTGCATGTACCTAAGTTTTTATTTTTTGTGTTCCTTGACTTACCTATAGTTAGGTATGAGGCTGACCCCACATCCTGTTCCCTGGTTTCAGGGGAAGACAGTAGGAGTTGTAAAGTTTATGTTCATGTGAGGTTTGGGTTAATTTGTATGTAGACATACAGTAAGTGTAAGCGTGAAATTTTCACATTATCACTTGTATGCTCGAAACATAACGTATATGAGAAAAATTCGTTTTAATACGCATGTTGTAAAGCACGTATATGTAGTCTTAATTTTATACTTAGCTGGCCGGTCCGTAGTCTAGTGGTTAATACTTCTAATTCGTGAATGGAAGGTTGTGGGTTCGGATCCCGGCGGAGCACAAAAAATTACTATTTTTATTTTCTAATATGCTCTTTGCTGGGTGAAAAATTCATATACTGTTACCAAAGACCGGTCACTAAAGGTCCATTCAGTCTTACATACAGCAACTGGATCTTGCTTGAGAATTGTCGCTTTCTACAGCGACGACCAAGCTCGCAGAGGGCTCTTGAGGTGTGATGCACACAAAAACAGCGCCAAATAAATCATCCTAATATTATTATTACCATTGCTTTCAGTACTGAATAGATTTTCTTTGAGTACTCTTAACCCTAGATACCTCTCTGTCTACAATTGCTGACTGTCACCCTATCTGGTTGTATTTTGGACCGGGTTATCTGACCTGGGACTGCAACACTGCTCTCGGCTCTCACTGATTTATAGAAACCTCTGGAAAGATAGTACAAAGTTGCAATGTTTATGGCTGTAGATAATAAATATACGCACTCCAGCGTATCTACTAATTTAAAAAAATCTGTGCTGCAGTTAGTGGCAATGCCAGATTCAATAAGAAAAGAAATGAGGCCCAAGGATCTTTATTTTTACTTTATAGCAGTCCAAAAGAACTGCTATAAAGTCTTGTAATCGTCTGCGAAAAAAAAAATGAGGTGATGACGTAATTGAATTTCTCGGCAGTGAAGGGTTAATCAAAAAATAATTTTCCCCTATTTAAAAGCAAATAATATGCCTAGCTACATTTTTACTGTTTTATTTTATTGAAATACATTCATAATACACTTTTTTTCTTAAGAGCACTTTATACCCTAAATCTGCCGTTTTTGTTTCTTACACTTTATGGTCTTAATAGCAAAAGAGTTACAGTAATTAAATAAATGAAGCACTTTTATTATTTTTTTATCTTAATTATAAAGTTAAAACACATAACTTAAAAATTGACACTACAAAAAAATATTTAAAAAACACGTTTTTTTCGTGTGTGTTAAATTTTGGAAATATTTTTTTCTTTTTAATTACAGAACTATACATTATTTAGTGCAATATCGGGCCAATTTTTGTAAAATGTCAATAGTTTTTGAGTAAATATGTAAAAAGTGAAACTACTTAATGAATTAAATTTCAATTAAATCAAAGAACACAGTGTAAAGGCAGTGAATTTTGAATGAAACCAACCCAATAAAGAGCATTATTGAATATACAAATGGTATAATACATATCGTAAAATGGAAGAAAGACAATGTCATCCCTGTTTCAGGGAAGGTCGGCAGGAGTTGCAGGGTGTGTCCATTTGAAATTTGGTTTTTATGTTGTAGGTTCACATGCGGCATGCGCAGGCGCGAACTTGTGCGTGTCTACTTCTGACAATACATGCATCATCATCATTGGCACGACAACCCGGGGTGGGGCTTGGCCTCCCTCAGCAACCGCTGCCAGCGCTGTCTATCCAACGTCTTCCTCCTCCAGTCCCACATTCCCACTGCACGGCAATCCGCCACCACTGTGAGAATGTATGCATGTAATGCGAATCCCCAATGTTACATATCTTTGCAACTTAGATTAGTATGTTTTTGTGCTCCACCGGGATTCGATCCTACGACCTTCCATATACGAGTCCGAAGCGTTACCACTATACGACGGACCGGCCCTCTCCAAATAAATCATCCTTATAGGTACTAAATTTATCTTGTTTCTGTATTATTTAGCTTAATTAGCTAGTTAGTGCTCTCTTCTCAATTTTGTTCCTCATTGCTGAGGGTTGTGCCCCGTGTGGAAGCAACCACTCTTCTCCAGTTCTCTCTTGACTGTTCTGCCCGTAGGGCTCCAACCACCGAGGTGTTTGCTGCTGTCTTCCTCTTCCTCTCTTCCCCTCTAAGTCACCAATCACAACAAGTCGTCCCAGGCTATCCTCCTTGCCACGGACAACGTGTCCTAAGAACTGAAGAATACGGCGTGTGCATATACTGGCCAGACTCAAGCCATCCAAAAGTAGCTAGAAGGAGCTCGTTGGTATGTCTAACTGTCCGTGGGATTGGGAGCATGCACCTCCAGCACCACACTTCCAAAGCGTCAATTTTTCTCCTATATGCTGCTTGTAGGGCCCATGTTTCAGTTGCATAGAGAAATGTAGATAAGACCAGACTCTTTTCTTGGTGCTGTAATTAAAAAAGGACACAAAAAAACAGATCTTAAATTTAAAATTTCATGATTTTTGGGACCTACTTTTTCCATCCGTAAGCTTCACGCACTCTGTATAAATCCGGTATTAGTTAATATTAAGTAAAAGTTATTTGAATTTATTTATTTTTCTGTAAACACGCATTTGCTTGACTGCTTTAAATTAGATTATATATTTTTTTCCTCATGCAATTTTCGGTCTTGTTGGTAGAGTGCTTGGATTCCACACCGAGAGCTCGGGTTCGAATCCCACCGAGGGCGTCAGAAATGATTTTCCGTTTCGGTGTTTGTTTTTATAAAATAGAGAAGACTGTGTTGAAGATACAAAAACACCCTTAGGCTCAGTAATTTCAACGCTAGCTTATGTGACTTTAAACTGATAAAAAAAACTACCCACACGATCGACATAAGTGCATTCTTTTCATTCAGTATAAAGTCGCTATGCTAACGTTGAAAATACCGGGGATTAGTGATTAATTTAGTTCTCATTTTTTTAAATATTTACGCGATGTCTACGATACTACAGGTGCTTTCCTACTTTTTATTTTATTTTAACGTAGATCGGCGATCATTATAGTTATTTTTACTTTATATACTGGAGCTAGAGATTTCGTACTTTTAAGCCAGGATGTTTACTTTGCCAATGTCACCCCTGTTTCAGGGAAGATCGACAAGAGTTGCAGGGTTTATAATGTCCTTCGGCGTCCTAGAGTCCCTCTCTCCATGTTCCATGTGTGATAATATGGAGCAGGCGATACGAGATATTATTACTTACTGAAATTACTATAATCTATATGCTCTGTAATCTAAGCTGTAAAGATATGTTTACATTTAAGGCTCATATTAAATGAATGCCCACAGATGCAATGCACATGTAGGTTTGCGCCTACACATTCTGCATGCGTGCATACAAATAAACAGAACCTCACATGAACATAAACCTTGCAACTCCTGCCGCTTTTCCCTGAAACCGGGGTGGCATTGGCAAAAGTGAACCGATTTTTACAGCACGGGGGGTCAGCCACATACCAACCTATCAGTCAAGGAGTACAAGGAGTATTTATTTTGAAAAATTTAATGAATCGTCAGTCTGGTGTAAAAATGTAGTAAGCCCGGTCGGTAGCTCAGTTGGTAGAGTACTTGCATTCCATGCCGAGAGCTCGGGTTCGAATCCCACTGAGGGTGTCAGAAATGATTTCCCGTTTCGGTGTTTATTTCAAGCCCAAAATAAAAATTATGGCAAGGCTTACTGAGCCCTCACAAGAAATGAGTACCAGCCCCCTCGGGAGCTGGGAAACTCCCACTTCAACTGAAGTAGTTGGCGTAAGGCCCTCTTACCTGTACAAATAAATAGGTTCCACTCTATAAATGCTACCCCTTCGGGGAAAACGCGGCGAGTAGTTACACTGTGTAGATAAGCGTCTTGAAGCGCTATTCTGCTAAATTCCTTACACTTTGGATATCCATACTAGTCGGAAGCGCTAGCGCTTGCGAAAGAACTCCATAGATAAAAAATCTCATTACACCTTATATTTGGACACAAATCGCCAGCTCGTCGCTTTAACGTCGTAAAGAATTTAGCAGAATAGCGCTTCTGCTCTTTGGTATATAAGAGGAACCAGTGTCAAAGGGAGGTGCATTCCAGGGATGTTGAAACAAAAAAAAATATGACAGTTTTTTTTAAAATTATTTATTTTATTCTACAGCTAAGTACTTAATTGGCACGTTACATACATACATAAATATTATGATGTAAAAATTAAATTTAACAATAATTGTCCTTACATATAAAATTAATCATGTTACTCTGAAGGTCTACCCATTCTTCACAGAAATTGCAATGAGGTTGTAATGCCTTGTACAGTCTTCTTCGTCTGTTTCAATGCTAGGATTGGTCGAACTTATAGGTTGGTATGAGGCTGACCACCCATACTGTAACAAAATGGTGGCATTGCTCTTTTCCATTATTACTATCTTAAAGAAACCCAACTTTTTACTTTCCATTTTTTTTTTCATGTTTTCTTTACAATGACGATTTTAAAAAAAAAAAAACATCCAAAAATTAATGGTGACTAAAAATACAGTAATTAAGTAAAAAAAAATGATAACGATTTTTTTTTAATAAGACCGAGCTTTGAACATTGTCAGAAAGGTTTAAAAAAAAGTAATGCAGATAAAAAAAATCGGTACATTTCGAATCATCCTAAGGGTGCTACGTCATAGCCCATAGGTTTACAATAATTGTAATATAAGCAATACAAACTAATAAAGAATTGACAGATATTTACGGATGTCATAAAGAAAGACCATAGTTACTAAACAATTTTAAATATTATAAATGTTTTTAGGCTTTCACGGCCGGATCTAGATGCTTGATTTTCTGGTTCCGGGTTTTGACCGTGGTCCATGTTTTTGCTTGTCTTCTTCTTTTTTCTTTTTATTCTTTCTTGAAGACTTTCTTGAAGACTTTCAGCTTACGTTTCGTCTCCTCTGTGGGCGACTTCTTCGGAGTTCTGCTCGCTACAGTAGCGAGCAGAACTCCGAAGAAGTCGCCCACAGAGGAGACGAAACGTAAGCTGAAAGTCTTCAAGAAAGAATAAAAAGAAAAAAGAAGAAGACAAGCAAAAACATGGACCACGGTCAAAACCCGGAACCAGAAAATCAAGCAATTTTAAATATATTCCTTGATTCATAGGTTGGTATGAGGCTGACCACCCATACTGTAAAAAATGGTTCACTGTGCCAATGTCACCCCTGTTTCAGGGAAGGTCGACAAGAGTTGCAGGGCTTATGTTCATTTGAGATTGGGGTTTTTATACTGTAGGTCCACATGCGGCATGTGTGAGCGTGAAATTATGCGTGTCTGCTTGTGGGAATGCATTTAATATGAATCTCAAATGATACATATCTTTGCAGCTTAGATTTAGATTTAGAACCCGGCGGGCATACGCCACAAATTTTCGCCACCCTTTTGTTACTCCATTTTGAAAATTCCTTCGAAAATTAAGCTTTTAATTCTAACTCATAGATGGCAGCCTCCCACTTACAAAAAAAAATTGTGTGCATTATTTTATTATTAACACAAATTCCTAAATAATTTAAGTATCTATGCATTTATTTTTAGTTTTACAAGTATTTTTTTAATCTAATAGGAAAGGTTCAGTTCGCTATCCTCCTTTTCATAATCTCTATTGCTTATGTTTCCATCTAAGTACATATTTACTCTTATATTTAAAGTACACAATTTTTATAGATGTACTTTGCTTATTTATTGCTATTTTTTCTTATAAGATAAAATTCGCTTTTATACTTCTTACATTTTACCTATACATAATTTTTATTGATTTGTAGAACAACAGAACTCATTTATTGGAATTTAATTACAAAACTTTTTAACACTGCCCATAGATGGTGCTATACATTAATACTTGAAAAAGTGTAATTTCACAATACTCCTTAATATTTTCAGGTGTTTTTTTTAGTTAAATGAAATAACAAAATACATGTGTGTTTTTTGACAGATATCGATTTAAGGCTATTAAGAATAATTAAAAAAAAAAACCATTGACTTTTGATATATAAGGTTCACTACAAAATTATGCTATATAGCGTGATATATCCATTTCAACTAACATTAACGCAAATCATCTATAGTTAGAAAGAGAACAAAAATATCCCCCGTGTGACTACACTCTAAACAGAGAAGCAAAAATAAAACTTAAAATAATTCGCCATATTGGTCATCCTGGGCGATTTCTGTTAACTTTATTATTTTATTGATATCAAATGTATTTATTTAAAAAAAAACTGTTAATCCTAATTATTAGTTTATTTATTTTTCATGTCCACACTGTTGTATTTGACAGGATTGGCTGACAGGTATAAACCATACAATGCTTCTTGTTCTGTGCCAGTTTCTAGTCCACTATGTATTACGTCAATAGTCTACACATTCTTAAATGAATAGGGTACTTAGCGCTATTTATTTATTTACAAGTTTCACATGAATAAGTAATTACTTAGAAATTTAATGTTTTAAATTAAATTAGTAGGTTTTTTTTTTATATACATTCACCTTATTCTACTAGAAATGTGACTTGGAAATCCTTAGTTAAAACTAAAACAGATGGAAGATTCAAGGCATCTTTTATACTGTTTGTATGTACCCACTCCTAATTCCATGAAATGCAGGTCTATAGCTCAGTTGGTAGAGTGCTTGCATTCCATGCCGAGAGCTCGGGTTCAAATCCCACCAAGGGTCTCAGAAATGATTTCCCGTTTCTGTGTTCAATTCAAACTCAAAATAATAATCCCGGCAAGGTTTTTCAGCCTTCACAAGAAGTGAGTGCCAGTACGAGGGATCGGGAGCTGGGAAACCCCCACATTAACTAAAGTGGCTGGCGTAAGTCCGACATCCTTATCTGTAAAGAAAATAGGATCCATTCGCCACATGCAACCCCAACGGGGTAAACGCATCAAAAAGTTACGCTATGTGTAACTCTAGCTTTGTAGCGTTAGTTTGCCTTTACCCCAGCAACCCGGCCTCGACACGTCACAGTTTTTTCTATGTTAATTCATGTGCGGACCTTCTTGTATACCTACGACTTACCTTTAGCCTACTCTGTCTCTTGGTATGGAAAGATTGTTTTCATTGGATTGTTACGAGCGTATGGTAGTATTAGTGCATACGTGATTCTAATCACGCTGGTAGAACAATCTGGCTCTAGTGTGATGGTAGTAGTAAAGTACATAGAATGGCGGCCTGGTATGAGCGAGAGATCAAATGATCTGGAATATGCGAGAATGATCCCTTTTGTACCTATATATACGGGCTACAAAGTAGGGCATCAGGCGATCAGTTGCTCCAAGCAGATTATCAACTATTGTAAATTGTGAACCAAACCGTGTAAAAAAAATTCTGTTAAAAGAATTAATTGCAGTTTTATTAAAAGACAGCCCCCAGTAATAACATAACAGGAAACTTTTTATCTTGTTTAGTATTCCTGATTGTCCCTCAGATGTGCCCTTTTGGCGTATCCCAACTTCATGCATTTTCCCCACCACGACCTCTCCAGACAGATTTTCTCCGGCTTGAGGACGAAGCACTTGGTCTGGACGACGTTGAAGAACAGCCTTCCCACCATGTTGGCTGCATCTGTGTTGGCCAACTTCAGGCACGTTCGAAACCTGAAAATGTAAAAAAAAATAATGTCAGCTTTTATAATTCGAATTTGGAAGTCATTTATTGGAAATTAATTACAAAACTTTTTGACACTGTCCATAGATGGTGCTATACATTAATACTGGAAAAAAGGTAATTTCACAAAACTCCTTAATATTTTCAGGAGGTTTTTTTTAAATTAAATGAAATAAGGAAATATATGTGTGTTTTTTGAGAGATATCGATTCAAGGCTAAGAATAATTGAAAAAGAATACCATTGACTTGTGATAGAGTTCACTGGAAATTAATGCTATATAGTGTGATATCATCCATTCTTGATCGCGAAATTATGAAAATGTATGGAATAATCAACTGCACCCCTAGTGAGAGATTTAGTTTTCAGAATAAAAACAAGGAGAGTTTTCACAATGTTTTATACTTGGGGTAAAGGTGTCAAATATGGACTCGGCAACTATAACTCTCCCGCCAATGCGCTAGGGGTGGCCAGAGCCTCTGCAGATTTACCTCCATTTTTTCCTATCCTTGAATACCTCTTTCAATTCATTCATATCCATTACATTTCTTTCTTTTACATTCGCTCTGTAAGTATATTCCATTCTTTCACAATTGTACCAATCTAATCCAGCTATTCCTTTCTCCTGTCTTCTGTCTTCCCTTTTTCTTTTTTAACGTTCCTCTTTTTCTTTTCACGTTTTCCCTGTATTTACACTTTGTAAGTCTTTTTATCATTCATTCTTTCTACATGTCCAAACCATCTCATTGCATTATTTTTAATTTTCATGTGGCGTCACGTTTCTTTGCCATTTGAATCTATGCCATAATATTGATAAAAAAAAAAGCTTTTTGCCATTGATGTTCTTTAAAGTTTGTACTTCTAATAAGAGTTGAAAGAATATGGTTGAAAACTCTCCAGCAGGGTAGGACTTTCGATGAGTACTATGGGCATTTGCTACCAGTGGTTTCTTGGAAAATAAATATTTCTTATTTTGTATATCTATGGAGAGTGAGCCCCCAGATTAAAAAAAAAGAATAGGTACCTACGTAAGAGATACCCTAATATTAGGTGTTATTCGTTAATAGTTAATGAAGCAATATGCATAATAGTCAGAATGTTTTCCATGCGTTGCTGTTAGTTCATTTACATGAAATTTATCATTTTTAAAGCTAGCTTTGACATTTTGTAGTCAAAACAGAGATAATAGATGTGTTAAGTCGATGAACCTACAGAAAGCATCATGTATATTAGTAAAATATGGAAAATTAAGGACCATTGTACCTTCACAAGGTTACAGCATTTTTTGTTTGTTTGTGAAGACAGTGCCATCTATAGAGGGAAAAGGAAACCTTTTTTTTCATACAAAATTATGAATTTCATCAGGTGAAAATGATGTAAAAATGTTTTTTTTTTATTATTATGTTTTTACACGGTGAAAATTATTTTTTATGAGAAGGCATATTTTTTTCATAATCACAGGGTTTTAATAATAATAAAGCTTTATTCCGGCCTAGTCACACGAATAGTGCAATACGTGACTAGCCATATTAAATTTTCAGGTTATTACAGAGGAGATAAAGAAATAACAAAAGAAAAAATAAAATAATCATGATACAGAGAAAGGAAAATCAATCTGAGAAAATATAAAAAATAAAGCATAGGTAGGTACATGAAAAATTAACAAAAATACAAAGAAACCAGAAGGCAAAAAATATAAAAAGAAAGCATGTAAAAGCATGAAAGCAATAACACACAGAAGAAAGAGAAAAAAAAGCTTTTTTTAGTTTCACAAATTAAGCATTTGTTTGAAAAATATATATATATACCTTCCTAATTCATACATTTATTACAATCTAGATTGGTATCTTATGGTCACAAAACTAACACATTAGATCCAAAAAATATTGTATGCGTCGAAGTCGTCTGAATTATCATTTCCTTTTTTTGTTATGGCTCATCCGTCGCCAAAAGTTAATTATTCTTAAAAAACGTTGCTCCACTTGAAATATTTTGTAAATAACATTATTATCTACATGTCATAGAACTTCTATCCATCCCTCTTTTTTTCTTTTCCTCGAGAGATTTCATTTCATTTTCCCGCTGTTTTTAAAGCAAAATGAAGTGAAAATCCCATAAGTCAATTGATCCAATCTTTTGTTATTTTGTGGTCTGGTAAGTTGGTATTATGTGTGATTGGGGCTGCCAGCGTAAAGAACAAGAATTAGCGTCATTAGTGTTACCGCACGCCACACAGTGCTGCCAACTTACAACTAACTGGCCCTTAAATTCTTTTTTACCTACCTAAATAAAAATTATATTTCCCTACAGACGATCGATAAAACATTTTTTTTTCACCTCTACATGTATGTTTTTTTTAAAACAATTTATGTACTGATTCAGCGGAAACTTTGTAGAACTCCTTTGTATTATTAGGTATCTTACTTGTAAAGATAAATTAACATTTTTAAGATTCGTATTTAGAGCGCGCTCACATGTAAGTTTGTATTGACTCATGCTGCATGTGTACACACACAAAATAAACCATACATCACATAAAAATAAACTTTACAACTTCTGCCTCCTTTCCCTGAAACCGGGCTCTAATTGGCACAAGAGAATCATTCCTTAACTAATAGTTTGGTATGAGGCTAACCCCCCATGCTGTAAAAGCTTGGTTCACTTGCATGTCTAAGCGCAAACTTGCATGTGCCTGCTTGTGGGCATGCATTAAATAAATATCGGTTTATTTTTGCAACTTAGATTGTAGATTAAAATCATGATTTTGGTTTTCTTATTGCCGGCATCGGTAAATTCATACATGCATTCTGTTGTGATTTTACTGGGGTTCTCTTTTAATTAAACTGCAATTATTTATTTTAAAAGAATTTACAATACAAAATATAAAAGAATTTTTTTTACACAATTTGGTTCACAACTTACAACAATTGATTTCTAGCTCTAGCTTTCGACTTCACGGCTCAATGTTTTATCGACACTGTCGCCTGCACACGATCTCGGCTTAAATTTATACTCGTTTATACGGACATACGGACGGTTCTCGACTATTCTCAAACATAGTGCATGATTCCAATACCAGAGCGTTCCACCAGCGTGATAAGGATCACGTATGCACTAATACTACCATGGATCATACTAGTGCCAGACTATGTTCTATGTATGCATGTACAGTCGCACGTAGGTACTCAAAGTTCGTAACAATACTTGTCAGTCTTGGGTAGTGCGTGCGCTGTCGCTGCTCAATACCTGGCCTCCTCAGCCCCACACCTGGATATATTTACAACTGGTGTGGATCGCTTCCTATCAGAGTCTGTTTGTATACTAGAGCGACGTGTGGATGCGTAGAATAATGTATATGCGTATTGTTCTCTTATGTTTACAATGTTTATGTATTGTCATGTTGTGACGTTTTGGTGTCTCACTGTCAGTCCTCTTACTGGGCCAATACGGTGTGAAGCTGACACGAAGAAGAAAGTCCTGTACTTACCTACTCGTTAAATGGCCCGCTATATTCAAGTTTAGTAACATTGTAGTTAACTATTACTTGAACTATTATTCAAAATACTCAATTTACCGAAGCGACAAGCCCCGCCCCCAAATCTTAAAAAAAATTACAAGGCCATTTAAAAGCTTTGAAACAAACAATTGTTTATAAAAATCCCGGTCGATAGCTCAGTTGGTAGAGTGCTTGCATTCTACCCCGTGAGCTCGGGTTCGAATCCCACCGAGGAGGGTGTCAGAAATGATTTCCAATTTCGGTGTGTATTTCAAACCCCATAATATAAATACCGGCGAGGTTTACTCAGCCTTTACAAGAAATGAGTACCAGCCCCCTCGGGAGCTGGGAAATTCCCACTTCAACTGAAGTGGTTGGCGTAAGGCCGGCCCCCTTACCTGTAAAAATAAATAGGTTCAACTCGCCACATGCGACCCCTTCGGGGATAACGCGGCAAGAAGTTACACTATATGTGTAGCTTAGTTTAAATGCCTAACCTTCATAAAACTGGAAAACGACACAAAAAATGTTCAGTTTGCAACAATTTTGATGTATCCTTATCCACACGCTTGCCAACCCATCTCAAGTCAAGCGCACAGTGTGTCGTCTAGAACATGCTAGCTGGACAAAATTTTGTCTAATTGACTAATTTTGTCCAGCTAGCATGTTCTAGACGACACACTGTGCGCTTGACTTGAGATGGGTTGGCAAGCGTGTGGAAGCCCCATAACATTAAAAAATAACAGCTGATGTCAGTGAAGACGACGCCATCTTGAAAATCGTAAGTTAAAGTTACTAAATATTTACTGGCGAAATTCGGTGAGTGAAATATTATGATAATTAAACTAAAATAGCATTTAAGTTAACTTTACGGTAATTCAAAATACCGGGCCTAAATAAATACGAATGCCACGTAAAAGTGTAGAATGTGGAGGGTTTGTCTGGAGGGTAGACGGTGCTACAGCTCGAGAGTGTTGGAATTAAGACGTATGTAGGTACGGCTGAGAACACAATGGCGATCTCGACAAAGGAAATCTGTGTTTTTACAGTTTTCCATTTTTGTAGCGCCGGGCAAAACGGACAGGGGGCTGCACACGTGAGACATCAAGGATTTTATTTTAACAAGTTAATCATTCTAATCTAAGTTGCAAAGATATGTTACATTGGGGAGTAACATTATATGCATTTTCACCAGCAGTTATAGCAGTCAACAGTATAAGTTCGCGCTCAAACATGCCGCATATGTGGACTCACAATATAACAACCCAAATCTCAAATGAACATACAACCTGCAACTCTGCCGACCTTCCCTGAAACAGGGTTGATTTTGGCAAAGTGAATAATTTTCTATCACACGGTTGGTCAGCCGCATTAAGATGATTAATCTTTGTACCTATAAATCGCATTCACAGCTACTAAGCTACACATATAGTGTAACTTCTTGAAGCGTTTTCCCTGAAGGGGCCGCATGTGGTTAGAGGAACCTATTTGTTTTTCTCCACATCAAGTGAAGATAGTCTACACTCTAAATGGTACAAAAATCTTTTTCGTTCATCTCTTTCGGTGAGTTTAATATTTTAATAAGACCCAAACATTATAATGAACATAAACCCTCACACTCTGGCCGATGGATCCAGAAAATGATTATAATTAAATGAATAGTGCAAAATAAAAAAAAGGTTTTTCGGCTTTGACGGAGTGAGGAAAGGGGTAATTAGTGAAGGCGAAACTGCAGGGATTTCTATATTTATAATACTGCCATTTTGTGTATGTTTAGGACTTTCTATTGTTTCTAAGACATTTATTTGTCTTTACCTATATTCCGAGTGCAGGACCTCTACATCGCCATTGCCAAATGCATTGTCATTCTCGAAGAAGAAAAAATGAAGGATGAAAAAAAATGACATTTTAATTTTACATTATTAATTTAAAATGAATCTTCACAATGTCAATACACAAACCTTTAACTTTGATTTATAATTAACTTAAGAAAATTAGCTTTTTCAAGTGGTCTGAATTTAATATAATAACTAATATTAAAAGAAGAAGAAGACGATTCTGACGTCTAACATCATTCTAACAACACAAAAGAAAAAAGAGGAAGAAGACTTGTCTGACGTCTTATGTCATTTTAGTTGTAAAACTCTCTTGTGTTCCGGCTTTCCGACTGTCAACATATTGTGTTTGCGGCAGTGAGCCAAATAAATGGCGTGTTGAAAAAACATCGAGTTTGATTTCTGCGAGTTGTAGTCCTCTCCAATTTTGCCCAGGATTCCTCTCTTCCCCTACCCTCGTTTCTTATTCCGACATCCGAACCAGTTTAGACAATTTTTAGACCATCAAGTGTATCTTTTAACTTTGAGATTTTGTGTGGAAACTGACTTTGTTTTTGTTAAAAATTAACACCTATATGTATGAATTATGCGTTTAGTCTGCGGTGCAACTAAGATAGTTTCAGATTGTGGTTTCACAAGCGTCAACCCCCCCCCCCAACTCTCGCTCCCTCTTCTCCAACCTTCAAACCCAACACTACCCCAAGTATAAAATATTGCCTAAACTCCCCACGGATTTCGTAAATGAAAAAAATGTATCATAAGTGAATTGCTCACTAGGAGTGCTGTTTTATCTTTGTTACATTTTTCTATTTATGCGATCGGAGGGAGTTTAAATGCTCTTTCTCGGGGTACAGGAATCACAGCTTAGTGCGACTTAGCACCGGCTTAGTGGGGCGCTTAGTTACTTGAGTGAGGCACCCACCAACTCCGTGCCACGTCACACGTGTAAGTTTCGCTTTGAACAGCTTTGTGTCGGGAAAAATCCGATACAAGAAAGGCTACTAATTATCCTTGTTAGTGGCAAGGCGATCCCGGGGAGGAAAAGATCCGTAAAGCGATTCCGTCAACTATATTGTGTAATGGGATGTAGGTACTTATAGATTTGTAGTGTATTTATTGAGTGTAGGTGTTGCCAGAGAGAAATTTTGCTAGCACACCTAGCGACAGCATTTCATTAAACTACTTAGGTTATTAAAATTCATTAAATTTAATGTAATAAAATTAAAAATTAAGTTAGATTTAATTAATCTATCTAAGGACCGGTCCATAGTTCAGTGGTAACACTTCGGACTCTGTATGGAAGGTTGTGGGTTCGAATCCCGGCGGAGCACAAAAAATATACCATTTATATTTTCAAATTTGCTCTTCGCTGTGTTGAAAAATTCATACACCTTTACCAATGACCGGTTGCCAAAGGTCCATCCAGCCTCACAGCAACTGGGTCTAGCTTGAGAATTGGCCCTTTCTAGCGACGACGACCAAGCTCGTATAAAGTTCGATAGCTCAATTGGTAGAATACTTGCATTCCATGACGAGAGCAAGAGTTCGATCTCAAGGTTTACTCAGCCTTCACATGAAATGAGAACCAGCAACACAGCATGTATAAGCGCTTGTTTATTAATGTCTGCTTGTATTTAATATGAATATTTAATGTCAATATATCTTTGCAACCAAGAGTATAGATGGGTGACGTCACACAGCCGAGGGATAAATAGAATGTGCGTACCTACTTCATTACATATTTTTGATACCAGAATTTAGTATAGGTACGCTAGTACGGAACGAACATGGCTATTTATTATAAGTACAATTGATTTAAAGCTAATCCATGGATCATCGTTCCTTTTATAATAATAATATTAGGCTGATTTATTTGTAGAGTGCTGTTTTGTGTGTATCACACCTCAAGAGCCCTCTGCGAGCTTGGTCGTCGCTGTAGAAAGCACCAATTCTCAAGCAAGACCCGGTTGCTGCAAGGCCGGATGGACCTTTAGTGACCGGTATTTTGGTAAAGGTATATGAATTTTTTCACCAAGCAAAAAGCATATCGTATCTTATTTTTTTTATTTTTTACTTCATTCTATTTGTTTTTCGATATTACATAACTACTACATACTAGTTCAAGGTAATTGCATACCTAACCCATACATCGACAACTTCCCTTTATACCAATTTACGAGTAATTATGTAGTAATTATATAATATCAAAAAACAAATTGATAAAAGTAAAACCAAATTTTTTGAATTTTTTGAGATACGTGGTTGAGAAAGTAAGGCGACGATATTTGAAAATATAAATGGTATATTTTTTTGTGCTCCGCCGTGATTCGAACCCACAACCTTCCATTTACTAGTCAGAAGTGTTAACCATTAGACTACGGACCTGCAACCTGACATGAATTTCCCGCGGTGTGGGAAATTCATGTCAGGTGGCAGTTGAGCCATGGACTTGCGGTGTATGAATAACACAGAATATTTTTTTAGTGCGTGAACTGAAAGAGCATAAATTATATAGAATAGATAAGCATTGGAGATAAGACATGCGTGGATACGTCCCCTCATATGTACGTAAGGGTTTTTTCCATATGGAAATGACGCGTATGCAAAAAATATAAAAAATCATGCGTTTTCCTTAACACAGGGCTAGTACAAGTTTTGGTTAGAATTTATTTAACTGAACATATGGATGTCGTGGTAGAGGAAGACCGAGAAAGGTATGGATGGACCAAATTTCCTAATTTTGCGAATGAATGGAATATCCAGAGCCATAATAAAAGGAGAGCCTGTATGAAGAAGGTTGTGACTCTGGAAGAAATGAAAGAAGTGTGTAAGAACAGAAAGAAATGGCGGTTAATCTGTGATGTTGGCGGCTAGGGTTTTTTAATTATTTTTTTTTCTGTTATTTTTTTATGTCCATCATATTATAATTTGTTGATTTTAAAAATGTAATTTGTTGTGTATGTTCCTTGGCTTATAGGTTGGTATGCGGCTGACCACCCATGCTGTAGAAAATAATTCACTTTGCCAATGTCACCCCTGTTTCCGGGAAGGTCGGCAGGAGTTGCATGGTGTATGTTCATTTAAGATTCGGGTTTTTGTATTGTAGGACTATGTTTAAGTTTTAAACAGACATGCTTAAGCGCGAACTTCAACATGTCTGTTTTGTGAAAATGCATATAATGTGAATCTCTAATGTTACTTATATTTTGGAACTTAGATTAGATTAGATTAGAACATATCGCCACCTTAAAGGTAAAACTGAAACGTGCTGTTTCACTGATTTGAGAATTCGTGGATGAAACATTTTAGTGGATGTAACTCCTCATAGTAAGAAAGTGAACTAATTATAAGGAAATATCTACTCGCGTCAAACTTTTAAACTGCAGGATTTTCCTACTTTTCTGTCTTTTCTCTTATAGAAAATAGGAAAAAAACGGTGTATTTATCTGAGAAACCCATGTTTTTAAACCTATTTTAAACCCAAATACCGGCAAGGTTTACTCTACCTACACAAGAAATGAGAACCAGCCTCCTCGGGAGCTGGGAAACCCGCACTTGACCTGAAGTGGTTAGCGTGAGGCCGGCCCCCTTACCCGTGAAAATAAATCGATCTCGAATCGCCACATGCGACCCCTTTGGGGATAACGCAGGCAAGAAGTTACGCTATATGTGTAGCTTAGGCCCGGTTTATTAAAGTGTAGTAATATTTTTTGGCGTGAGGCCGGCCCCCGTACCTGTAAAAATAAATAGGTCTCGAATCGCCACATGCGACCCCTTCGAAGATAACGCAGGCAAGAAGTTAAACTATATGTGTAGCTTAGTTGCGATATAGCAGCACTAAAAATACATTTTTCATCCCTTATTCTTATTTCGCCTGTAGGTATTTTATATCATGTATAGGTATTTATTGTCTATGACGTAATATATTAACATGGCCGCACACACGATTTAGCAATAACACCAAACATCATTATCGATTATCTATGCCTAATTTAACGCCCGCCATTTTATGTTGTATATTTTTTGTCTATGGCCCCGCAAGATGGCGGCAACATGCGCGGCTTATTTTTTATAGAGGGTAATACCCATACTGTAAAAAATGGTTCACTTTGCCAATGTCACCCCTGCTTCAGGGAAGGTCGGCAAGAGTTGCAGGGCTTATGTTCATTTGAGATTGGGGTTTTTATATTGTAGGTCCACATGTAGCATGTGTAAGCGCGAAATTATGCATGTCTGCTTGTGGGAATGCATTAAAAATGAATCTCAAATGATACATATCTTTGCAGCTTAGATTTAGATTTAGATTTAGTAACACTGCCAAAGACGGTGGGGAAATGCCAATTCAAAAAAGAAAGATGGTCCTAAAAACATTGTTTTCTTTTCATTTTTTTTTTAAATCACGCTTTATCTTCAAAAAACCATTTCGGAAAGAAATATTTTGGTACGAAACTTATCCTGTTAATGACTCATCAGAAGTGTCTATTGATATCAAAATCAAAGGAGGAAATGAATTGGCATAGACAATATTGTGTCGTCACGCGGCCGGGTTACTATCGGGGCTATTCTTAGACATTTTAATCGTCGGTTGAGCCCACGCTTTGACAAACTAATGATGCCTGGCCTGAAATTCTCATCACCACGGTCATTCTTACCTACCGAATTTGGTAATATTTGTATGAAGACAAATCCGCTGTTCACTTGCGGCCATCTTGGATTGACAGGTCTTCATATAAATGCATCATTAGTTAGTCAAAGCGTGGGCTCAACCGACGACTAAAACGTCTAAGAATAGCCCCGTATGAATTTAGATGACAGCTGAGTGAGGGCGTTGTCACGACTTTAGGGCCTTCAAACTGCTATAACAATATTTATTTCTTTAATACTTCTGGAAATGTAGTAATTCAGAACTTCACGTTGAACTATCAAAAGTGAAGTTACCTTATACACGTTACGTTATACAAGATGGCAGCGTTAGTTACGATTTAAGCCACGTTCATTTTTTTGCAATATAGGCTTGTACAAATGTGTTATTATTGGTTGCTAAGAGCTGCTCACTTCATTTAATCAGTCACTTCTTGTCCACTGCTAGACATAGGCCTCCCCCATACCTCTCCAGACGTCTCTGTCCTGGGCTCTCTGCATCCAGTCATCAGCAACTCTTTTAATATCATCTGACCATCGTGTAAGAGGCCTTCCTCTAGTTATGTTGTTTTCACGAGGTCTCCTTTCCACCACTCTTTTCGTTCATCTTTGCTCGCTCAATCTGGCTACATGCCCTGCCCACGACCACTTCCATGACTATGTCAGAAGAGAACTGCAGAAGAACTGCAGTCGCATACAAAATTGACATCTACTCGCCGAGAAAAAAGCTGCTAATTCTTGGACCTCATGCATGATTTGTTTCTTTTGTTTTGATTTGATTTATTTGATTTGCATTATTATTTTGTGATACTGTACCTACGTCCTTGCACATTCAGATCAAGGGGTCCCCCTACATCTATTTCAAATGTGCAAGACGACACTCCGAGTATAAAACCTTATGCTTGAACGCATCAATAGCGTTTTAACAAAAAATGTAAGAAACGTTAAACGCTCTCCAGCCCTTTGTTCACACAATCCTGTAGGTTTCATCGCAAGATGTCCATATACAGAATGTCCAACAAAATCTCCACGCGACAAATATCCACGCGATAAAATGCCCGTCGACAAAATGTCCACCCGATAAAATGTCCATCGACAAAATGTCCACCCGATAAAATGCCCATCGACAAAATGTCCACCCGACAAAATGTCCATCGACAAAATGTCCACCCGACAAAATGTCCATCGACAAAATGCCCACCGACAAAATGTCCATCGACAAAATGTCCACCCGATAAAATGTCCATCGACATCTATCAATGTACACCAATGACAATCGAATCTAATGTAAGTTGCAAAAATATGTAACATTATGGATTCACATTATATGCATTCTCACATGCAGACACGTATAAGTTCGCGTTTGCACATCTTGCCGACCTTCCCAGAAACAGGGGTGACATGGCAAAGTGAATGGGTGGTCAGCCACACACCAACCTATAAGTTACGGAACTAGACTCTATTATTAACATACACAGACAAGCAAAACATACAATTACATATTCGTGAAAATGTATCTTGTTGTGTATGCTCCTTGACTTATAGGTTGGTATGTGGCTGACCACCCATGCTGTAGAAAATGGTTCACTTTGCCAATGTCATCATTGTTTCAGGGAAGGTCGGCAAGAATTGCTTTGGGTTTCATGTGTAGTTTCACATGCGGCATGTACAAGATACGTGTCTGCTTGTGAAAATAAATATAATATGAATCCCCAATGCTACATATCTTAGCAACTTAGATTAGATAAGATTACATTAGATTAAGAGTATTTTTTTTTTGGTAAGACGCCATGGTTGAGTTTAAACGTTTGCAAGTAAAGTTGGGGCAAGGGGCAGAAGCCTCCCTCCGCCCAGGGCACAGGGCCCCACTATCGCATAACACGCCACTGAACCTATTGTTGGTGCATGCACAATGCCGGGCTAAGGCCGAGGAAGAGAGCCCCACAATGCACGTTTTGCAGGGACCCGTTTTGTGTATGTATGTTGCTGCGAACTATGAAATCAAAGTACCTACGAGCAACTATACATGTACGATAGTGTGGGTAGAACAATCTGAGATTATTGCTGGAGTGATGTTTTCCAGGATCTGTACCCAGAGTACGAGTTGCAAAACTTGGGTACAGTATAGTTTACGGAAAGTATTAAAAACCTAGGTTTTCAGAAATAAGTTTCCGTTTTGGTTCACTTTGCCAATGTCACCCCTGCTTCAGGGAAGGTCGGCAAGAGTTGCAGGGCTTATGTTCATTTGAGATTGGGGTTTTTATATTGTAGGTCCACATTCGGCATGTGTAAGCGCGAAATTATGCGTGTCTGCTTGTGGGAATGCATTTAATATTAATGATACATATCTTTGCAGCTTAGATTTGAGATTTAGATTAAAGAGTGGTTTTTTCCCAAAATCTGCCGTTTTTGTTTGTTTGAACTTGATTGTCTTCATCACTGTAACTCTTTTGCTAAGACCATAAAGTATAAGAAACAAAAACGGCAGATTTTGGGAAGAATCACTATAATACTTTACGTAAACTTTACTGTACTCAAGTTTTGCAACTTGTACTAAGGGTACTGTTGCTGTGGTCTGTGGGAGCTGGAGCTTCACAGTTTTCATCAAGATCATCTGCATCATTGCACTTTCACGCTGATGAAGTCCATCGTAGACATGGGCGAAACGTCCGGAAGCTCCAGCTCCTATAGACCATGGCAACAGATCCCGGAAAACATCACTCCAGCATCATCAGCCGGCCGTGTAAGCCTAAAACTCTTATTCAATCTGGTAGTAGTCAATGATGGTGGCAGTGCACAGAACGGCGTTCTGGTGTGAGCCAGAAATCGAAGAATGATCTGGAATGTGCGAGAAAGATCTCTTTTGTATCTATACATAGGGACTGCAATGGTGCGGAGAGCGATTAATCGCTCCAAGCATTTTGCCATCTATAATCTAAGTTGCAAGGATATATTCATTCAAAGCTCTCAGATGTATGCCCACAACAAACACGTGTCATGAAGACCAATAAGCAGAGATTGAATTATCAATTGGTGTAAATTGTACACTTTGAACACGGTTTGACGTGTAAAATAAATTAAGTTTAAATAAATAATTGCAATTTAATTAAAAGATTTTTACAGTATGAGTGGTCAGCCTCATACCAACCTATAAGTCAAGGAATACAAATAATACATAACACTTCCTTAAAATTAGTCCATCTATGAAAAGTTACACCTAATAAAATGTTTTATCCGTGATTTCTCAAATCAGTTTATAAGAACTTGCAGTTCAGTTTTTTGTGCATTGAGGCCCCTGCTTCGAATCAAGTCCTCGATTTCAACAAATCCGGCTTTCGTATTTATATGTTAAGCGTGTTACAATGTCAAACTATATGGGGAGTTGAAGGAATCAAAACCTGAGCCACTCGATGCCAACCATTGATCAACAAGACTCGGTCTTCTTCTTCTACTTACAAGGACAAATTATTATCATATCGAAACGGTTCCTTGACTTATAGGTTGGTATGCGGCTGACCAACCATGCTGTAAAAATGGTTCACTTTGCCAATGTCACCCCTGTTTCAGGGATAGTCGGCAAGAGTTGCAGGGCTTATGTTAATTTGAGATTGGGTTTTTATATTGTAGGTCCACATGCGGCATATTGTGTTAGCGCGAAATTATACATGTCTGCTTGTGGGAATGCGTTTAATATGAATCTTAAATGATATATATCTTTGCAACTTAGATTTAGAAGGTTTCCTGCACATTTTTTTACTAGTTTCTACGAGAGAAAAGACTACAAGAATGTGAAAATTCTGCAGTTAAGAAGTTTGTCATCAGTAATACTTTATAATGAATTCACTTACTTTAAGAAATTACACTCAATAAAATGTTTAATCCATGGAAGCCAGATGATTTTTTTTGAATTCCAGGAATCGGAAAATTCTAGAAATAGTTGTTTACAGGTGTGAAAAAACATTATTAAAAATTAACTAGGATTAAAGTCGAGAACACCGGTCCGAAGTCGACATTCCGGTCGATGGTTGGTAGAGTGCAGAGATTTCGGTCTCAAATCCCACATAGGTTTTCAGAAATAAGTTTCCGTTTTGGTGTTTATTTCAAACCCTAAATAAAATACCGGCAAGGTTTACTCAGTAGAAATGAGTACCAGCTCTCTCGGGAGCTCAGAAACCCCACTTCTACTGAACTGGTTGGCGTAACGCCAGCCCCCTTACCAGTAAAAATAAATAAGTTCCAAACGCAATCCCTTCGGAGAGAATGCAGGAAGATGTTGTACTATATGGACAGCTAGTTGCGAGGCACTTCCTCAATTCTTCCCCCATGTATAAAACGAGGTCTACACGTGAATTGGCATAGATAATATTGTTTCCTCACCCGGCCGGGTTGCTAGGTAAGAGGCATACAAATATTTTGTTATTAGTTGCTAAGGACAGCAGTCCCATACAAGACTGACGTTCGCACGCCGAGTTAAAAGTTCCGAGCTCAAAAAAAAAATTTGGACGTCATTTCATATTTCAACTTTTATTGTCGCCAAAAGTTTGCGAGCATCTGTCCTGTTTAGGTAGTACATATTGCGGTGCCGCTAATATATCTTGTCTATGGTAAGGCAGTCAATGAAGACGCATTGTTGGCAACGCGACAAAAAAACCTCGGACGGCAGATATTATTGTTGCAAGGTTTTTGCCTTTCTTGATTTATGACTTGGCGGGCGATCGAGTGTGAACGTTTTCATTCATTGTGGGAGCTCGCGGCCAGAAGTGAGAAGAAATCCCACCAAGTGTATGAATATGGTGAGGAACGTCATAAAGAGTAAAGGTCCGCAGTCCAGTGGTAGCACTTCGGACTCGTAAATGGAAGGTTGTGGGCTGTAATCCCGGTGGAGCACAAAAAAATACGATTTGTAAATGCTCTTCGCTGGGTTGAAAAATTCATAAGCCTTTAGGTACCAAAGACCGGTCACCAAAAGTTCATCCAGCCTTACAACAACTGGGTCTTGATTGAGAATTGGCGTTTTGTAGCGACGACCAAGCTCGTAAAGTGTCCGGTCGATATGAGTTAGTTATCCATGGGTCATCGTTTTATTGAATGGAAAATCACTTCACGTGGCGGCTGAGCTATGGATTTACTGTGTGTGGATAACACCGAATGATGGACCTTAGACCTTTGTAGTAATATCTGAAGACTTCACGAAAATCGTTTACCTACTAGAAATCAAATATCCGTACTATAAATAGGTTCACTTTCGCATATTTGCCAAGGAGACCAGAGTTGCAGGGCTTGGGTATTATTTTGTAAGTGTAGGTACCTAAATGCAGAGTATGTAAGCGTGAACTTGATAATGCCGCTTGTGTGTGAGCATGAAATACGAATCTCCAATGTATACAAATTATCTTTTTAACTTGGATTATAGAGACCATAAATTTATGGATGAATACACCAGAAAATAATTTTAAAACATTACCTACTGGTACCATAAACAAATAATATCCTTGTGAATAGGTAAAGTACAAGTGTGTGAAAAAACATACGTAAAATCTACGTAAAAAATGTACGAAAAAAAATGTAAGAAAAAAAATGATTCTTACACACAACCAAAAGAAAGTGACTAAAAAGAAGACATGAAAAATGTATTGGTCAACATTTTATAAAACAGATGATGGAGAATCACATACCTCTCGTCACACCTACAGTGCATGAGCGTACTTGGGCGCCAGTTGAACAAGCCGTACTTGTGGGAGCCAGCGAGAATCCAAAAGGGACACCTGGTGTCGTGTTGTCTGCAGCAGCGGTCTGCCCTTCTGAAGGCTCCCAGGTGAGAGTGCTTCTCTGCAGAGTTGCTCTGCCCACACCACTTGGTGCCAGGAATCAGGATCAGGTTGTCCTTGATCGACCGAGAACTGTTTGGACCACCAACTTGTACAGTATGTGCTTTTTAAGTTGGCATGCCTCAAGGCTCCTACCTTGGCCCTATCTTGTTCATCATGTACAACTTTTAGTAAGCATTACTTTTTTTAAGTAGCTGATTGTAGATGTCTTCAACTCAAACATATGTAAGTTTTGTTAATCTACACAAAATCATTTAAATCTTAAAGTAAGTTATGTTAGTCCAATAAAGGTGTAACAATAATTATTAAATAGTACCCAAAGCCATTCAAATAATTATTTCTACAGGAAGTTTAAAAATTTGTTAGTTGAGACTTGATTAGTTTTGTCCAAAATGCAAATCTAAAGATTAATTTTGTACATTCTGTTAGCTTCAAACATTTGCAAATTTGTTTGACGGAACCTTCTGTCGCATGAGCATTTGGAGAGAGTGAAGGGTCTTGGGTTGGTGAAGGCGTGCTTCTTGGAATATGCTGGCACTCCATCGGGACACTGATCGTGCTGACGACAGCACTGGTCCACGGATCGTAGAGGACCCAGCTTGGAGTTGACTCCTTTGGAATCGTCTCCCATTCCACACCATACCGTGCCGGGCAACAGACCACTGATCCAGCGACGCCTAAAGGGGAACGCAACAACAAAACCAGTAGTACCAAGTGAAATCAATCGCAGATAGGTGTAGGTATGTATGGGATCAGTGTATGAATAGATTTCATGGGGTCCATCTAATAAATGCTTTTGATTGAATCAGATATTTTAAACCTCAACCATATTTTACTTTAATAAAAAGAAAAAAGTTATTTCTATAAGTAGTGATTATAAAGTCTAGGGTACTTACACCAATGTCATAAAACCCTCTTTAATTAGATAATATAATGATATTTTAATTAAAAAATCTCTAGAAAGTAAGTAAAATATGTGGATAAATAAATGTAGGTACTGTTGAAGCATCCACGACCAACTTATGCTGACAAGTAAAATCTTTGTGTCTTTTGAATCTGTCTCTATAATTCATGATATTCAAAGAAAATGAGGAGTATCTTTCACATTGATTGCGAATTGATATACTATTGATGACAGAATAAAGAATCTTTTTGTGCTAGGGAAGTAATTTAATTGGCAGTTTGATGGTAATTTAATTGAACTTAAAATCTTAACTATGATGGTTTGCTTACCTTCTTGATGGTGCTTTGGTAGCTTCAACTAATGTGGAACTTTCTTTCAAACTCGCCTTCATGGTGTTGTGTACAGCATCGCATCTTTTCTCCATAATGTCATACTTGAGCCAGTTCTTGAAGCCTTCAGGAATAAACTCTTTGTCCAACCAAGATACAGTGACATTTCTCAAACTATTGAAGGAATCGTCGATTTTACGTTTGTTGCCCGCTAAAAACTTTGCTCTTCTGTTGATAGCACGACTATGCATTAATTTGAAGTCATCGTTATGATCGAAAACATCATCATATTTTGCTTGTGGATCAACATTTTTATAAAAGTCTCCGTTTCTCAGTGGATATGGCTCATGATCAAAAATTGAGTCTAGTTCATAAACTTTATCCAAATCCATTTTGTCATCTTTGTAACGTCTTTTTGTTTCACTTAATTTACTTGCTTCATTCAAATTCATTAAACTTTCTTGAATGCTCCTTTGGGTTCTTGTGCTTCGATCTGTTGTATCATCTTGAAATTCCTCACTATCAATCCAGTCACCTTCGTCAAAATCTAACCATTCTCCTTTATTGTAAAAATCAGTGTAATAATCACTTTCTTTCACAATTTCTCTCAAGCCCTCACCATGATTTCTTGATTGCCTGTTGTCATAGTGGTTCTTGCTTTTGATCGCATGTGCCCTTAACAAATCCCTTTGCATATCTTTCTTGTTTGGTTCATGGCTCTCTATTTTAACTTCCGAATCTTTGGTTTCAGCCTCAATGTATTCATCATTCCTGTTGTCTTTCAAACTTGCACGTCTATTATCAACCGTAAACTTATTGTCATATTTGTATTTGTTGATTTCATGATTTTTCAAATATCTTCGACGTGTCTTCTTGGATCCAGGATTGACATTTTCGTCTTCGATGTTCAACAAATCCATTTGATATTCTTTATCCTTGTCCATCAAATGCTTTACATTTGTTGTGGAACCTTGCATACCATGATTCCTTCTTTGGTTTGATCCACCGTTCATAAATACCATACTCCTTGACAGTTCTAAATTGAACTTGTTCCCGAAGTCTCTGATAGTTCGTTTATCTTTCAAGTATTCGCAGTCTAATATTTCGTCATCCATGTTGGATATGGTCTGGATAAAATGGCTGCCATCTGTCAGCTGACGAAACACCAGCCCATGTCTGAAACAAACCAAAATAAAATATGAAATATTGTCTCAAAGACAAGCAAAGCTCTGTTGTCATTCTAAATATAACCATGACAAGATTGATAACACATCGCGTTTGAAACTGTCCGTGGAGTTTATTAATTTTGTAGATATAGTTCTAGAGTGAGAAATGATTATTAATTCTACTACTTCATAATGCCTTTTCCTGTTTGCGGTTTCATTTTTTAAAGTGTGAAGTGTGAAAGGAAAAAGAGGGAAGGGACGACCGAGAAAAGTATGGAGTGATCAGATTGAGGATATTGTGAAAGAATGGGATATACAAAGTGAGCGTAAAAAAAGAAAATGCATGAAAAAGGTGATGGATATGAATGAATTAAAAGAGGTATGTAAGGATAGGAAAAATGGAGGCAGCTCTGCAGAGGCTCTGGCCACCCCTAGCGGAATGGCTACAGAGTTACAGTTACAGTACAGTTATTTACCTTAAAGTTTTATGAGGAACTATTGTATTTATCTGGATTTCCTTAATCATGGATTTTTTCAAAAAACAATTCTTGCAACGATAGCGAGATAGAACCGACAAAGTTTACTAAAGCCTGGTATTTTCAACGTTAGCTTATGTGACTTTGAACTTTAAAAAAAAGTACCCACAAATATTGACATAAGTGCGTCCTTTTCACTCAGTACAAAGTCGCTATGCTGACGTTGAAAATAATGGGTAAAGAAATAAGAACCAGCTGCTTTGAGAGTAGGTAAAAAAAACACACACGGCGTAATTCTGACCTCCTCCCTTAATTGTGAAAGTAAATAGGTTCCGCACATGCGAATGAATAATAAATACGCACTAAACGTATCTCTGTGCATTATGTATGTAGCTTGGTTGAATAATTTAAAATGAATTTCTCCAAAGCATGAGGTCCAAACATTTTTGAATTTGATTTTTTTTTCTCCCCGGTCAAAAGTCAGTCTTGTATGGGACTGCAGTCCAACCAATAACAAATTATTTTTAAACTATTTACACAGAAAACACAGTGAAAAATCATTTTTCTTGAATCGGCCTTGTTGAAAATGACGTAAGAAAAGTCGAAAGTACTTGAAAGTACTAAAATAAATGCTGATTTTGTGAAAGTAGAACTCTGTGTGTTTTTCAAAAAAATATATCCCTTCTCATAAATATTTATATGCCTTTTCCCTAGCAACCCGGCCGGGTGACGACTCAATTTTGTCCACGTCAATTCATGTGCCGACCTCATTGTAGAGAATTTGGCTGTTTGGTAAAACTATTAAAAAACTATTATTCCTTGACTTATAGGTTGGTATGATACTGTAAAAAAATGTTCACTTTGCCAATTTCACCCCTGTTTCAGGGAAGGTCGGCAAGAGTCGCAGGGCTTTTGTTCATTTGAGATTGGGTTTTTTATACTGTAGGTCCACATGCGGCATGTGTGAGCGCGAAATTATGCTTGTCTGCTTGTGGGAATGCATTTAATATGAATTTCAAATGATGCATATCTTTGCAGCTTAGATATATTTAGATTAAAGTAAGTTTCCTTGACTTATAGGTTGATATGCGGCTGACCACCCATACTGTAAAAAATGGTTCACTTTGACAATGCCACCCCTTTTTCAGGGAAGGTCGGCAAGAGTCGCAGGGCTTATGTTCATTTGAGATTGGATTTTTTATACTGTAGGTCCACATGCGGCATGTGTGAGCACGAAATTATGCGTGTCTGCTTGTGGGAATGCATTTAATATGAATCTCAAATGATGCATATCTTTGCAGCTTAGATTTATTTAGATTAAAGTAAGTGAGTAGGTACCCATGTCTGCTTTACTGAAAAAAAGTTCAGTGTTCGTGTGTGCAAAGCGAAATAATTAAAATACCAACGAAAAAATATAAATTGCATCGGTGCAAAATTGCAATTAAATGGTACTTTGTAAGTAAAATAATCATTCACATTATGGCGTGTCACCTTTGGTCAACATAGTGCTTAGATTCCTGGAAGTCGAAGGCGATAAATCAAAGTATTATTGCATGGGTGATTTTTAGGAATTCAAAATTTAAAATTAAACTAAAAAAAGCTGCACTGTAGCTCGGGTTAGTTTTTACACTGACTGGATCGCTTGAGTCGTATATCATGCGTGGCAGTTTTGCTTTTGAGGTATATTTTTAAGTCGTCGAAAAGTATCTGTTCCTGCCGTCGAAGTCTCATCACCATGGTAATTCTTACCTACCGAATATCGGTTTGTATGAATACTGAGCTCAGCTGTTCACTTGTGGCCATCTTGGATTGACAGGTCTTCATGTGAATATTACCGATATTCGGTAGGTAAGAATTACCGTGGTGATGATCACAATCAGCATTAGTAAGCGCGAACTACACGTGTTTGTTTGTGGGCATACATCTGAGAGCTTTGAATGAGTATATCCATGCAACTTAGATTATAGATAGATGAGACTTCCAGCCCTGCGTTGTTACCAAACAGCTTATCAATTAAGTTATTTCTTGCTTAGGGCCCTAGTCATGTAGACGTGTGAAATCTAACATCTGAAACATTAGATTTGACATTCAGACATGACAGACTTTCAGCCCTGATCTTTATAATCTAAGGTCCGGTATTTTCAACATTAGCATAGCGACTTTATACTGAATGTAAAGACGCACTTATGTCATGCTTTTGGGTAGTTTTAAAGTCACACAAGCCAACGTTGAAAATACCGGCCCTATAATAATCTATAATCTAAGTTTTTTTTTTTTTTTTTTTTTTTTTTTTTTTTTTTTTTTTTTTTTTTTTTTTTTTGGTGCACAACAGGTTGCCCTAATTACAGTGCACCCTCACAGCCATCAACACGCTGGGAGGAACTCTTTTACCATACTTTTGAAGGTGTCTACATTATATTGAAATATATCTATTTTTGCCTCATTAATGAGTTTGACACTCCGAGTTAAAGGATGCTGTGCCAAGACATCGGTGCGGCTCATTGGTAGATGAAAAAGATCATGACCTCGCCCCCGATTATAGTAATTTGGTACAAACAACCTGAAACCCTCCAACAGGGTGGGACTGTCTATTAAACCATTGATGACTTTATAAGTGAGCACCATCAGGGTCCCGTTGCGCCTAGTTTCTAAGCTCCTGAAGCCAGTTTCCCGAAGCAGGTCCTCATGGTGCATGAACTGAGGGTAGTTTCCCTGCGTTCTCATGAGGAGGTACCTCAGGAACTTCTTCTGGAGCTGTTCTAACATATTAATGTACTTCCGCTGATGAGGTGTCCACACCTCAACAGCGTACTCTAATTTAGATCGAACGACGCAGCTGAAGACATCCGCCATCGCCCTGGGCTCTGTAAACTGTTTACAGAGTCTAATAACAAAGCCCAGAAGCCGATAGCATTCGGTCGTCAACTGCGTCATATGGTCTGAGAAATTCAGTCCGGGATCAAAGACAACTCCCAGATCCCTAAATGAGGTCACACGAGTTAGTATTTGCCCACCTATACTATACTCATGAAAAGTGGGATTATGAGATTTAGTGAAGGACATGATAACGCATTTCTTAAAATTTAAGAAGAGTTTGTTTTGCTCAGCCCAAACTGCTAATGCGTTCAAGTCCTCCTGTAATTTTACGCAGCATTGAGTGTCTATAATCTTTGTATAGACCTTCAAGTCATCTGCGTATAATAGACACGAACTATGTTTTATGATGCCAACAACGTCATTGACAAATATAAGGAAAGCCAGTGGGCCCAAATTGGATCCTTGCGGGACTCCAGAAAGTGGTTGAACTGTCAATGATGTATAGCCATTAATATCAACATATTGTTGTCTATTTCTTAAATATGATGCGAAAAGTAAGAGAAGAGATTTACTTAATCCAAATATGTGCATTTTCTTGAGTAGGACGTCATGGTCTACCCTGTCGAATGCTTTAGAAAAGTCCGTATATACCACATCAGTCTGGTGCTGAGAATCCAGATTTTCGGCTATTTCTGCACTTAATGTGCAGTAAAGTTGCAAAGATATATTAACTTTTGAAATTCATATTAAATGCATGCCCATAAACACGCACGCCTAAGTTCGCGCTTACAATTGCTACAAGTGTACATACAAATTAAAATCAAATCCTCAAATGAGCATAAACCATGCAACTTTTGCCAACCTCCCTTGAAACAGGGGTGACATTCGCGAAGTGAACCATTTTTTACAGTACCTTTGTGTGGTCAGCCTCATACTAACCTATAAGTCAAGGGATCCTAAGTCCTAATGCCCGGTATTTTCAACGTTAACTTATGTGTGACGACCGGTCCGTAGTTCAGTGGTAGCACTTCGGACTATGAATGGAAGGTTGTGGGTTCGAATCCCGGCGGAGCACAAAAAATATACCATTTATATTTTCAAATTTGCTCTTCGCTGGGTTGAAAAATTCATAAACCTTTACCAATGACCGGTCACCAAAGGTCCATCCAGCCTTACAGCAACTGGGTCTTGCTTGAGAATTGGCGCTTTGTAGCGACGACGACCAAGCTCGTAAAAAGGTCGATAGCTCAATTGGTAGAATGCTTGTATTTTATGCCGAGAGCAAGGGTTCGATCTCAAGGCTTACTCAGCCTTCATAAGAAATTAGAACCAGCCCCCCCCCCCCCCCCCCCGGGATTTGGGAAACCCCCATTTCAACTGAAAGTGGTTCGTGTGAGGCCGGCCCCCTTACACGTAAAAATAAATAGGTCCCAAATTGCCACATGCGACCCCTTCGGGATAACGCAGGCAAGAAGTTACACTATAAGTGTAGCTTAGTTGCGTTTTAACTCATAAAAAAAAACAAGCCACACGAGTAACATAAGTGTGTCCAATTCATCCAGTATTTATCAGGCCTGAAGTTTCGGAGATATCTCGCCATTTGTGAAATCCTTAGACCATAACGCGGCAAGAAGTTGCACTATATGTGTAGCTTATTGCGAGTTGCATTGAGTGCAGTCTAACTTGTCTCCCTCACAATTTTGGACGTATTTGTTTATTTGCCTCGGCTCAAGAATTGCAAACCAGTATTTACTAATTTCTTTACATATATCAAATCACAAATCGACATGAAACCATTTTTAAAATAGGGAAGCATGTAAGGCACCCCCAACAATTGTGTTAGTTGTTGAGTATGTCTTTATGATCTCGCCAAATGTTACTCATCCCCCAACTTTGATTCCCAGGGGTGGATCTGCGGTATGTTTCACTCAAACTACTCTATTGTAGTTTTTAACTTACCCCAATAAGCTGATGCCTCAATATTCGTTTTACTTAATCCGAGTCAAAAGTCGCCAACAAGTTGAATGAATTAATGTTTAACGGGGCTTTTCTTAAACATTATAGTCGCCCGTTGAGCACACGCTTTGACAAACTAATGATGCCTGGGCTGGAAGTTTCATGACCACGGTCATTCTTACCTACCCAATTTTGTTAATATTTGTATGAAGACTAATCAGCTGTTCACTTGCGGCCATCTTGGGTTGACAGGTCTTCATACAAATGCATCATTAGTTTGTCAAAGCGTGGGCGCAACGGGCGACTAAAGTGTCTAAGAATAGCCTAAAATGTCTAGTTAGAGTTCGTATATCAACACAGTGAAAATTCCCTTTTAGGAGATTTTTTTTAAAGTTTGGTCAATGGTCAGATTCTTGCAGCTTGGTCTTTGTTTTTATCAAATTGTACACTTTGCCAATGTCACCCCTGTTTCAGGGAAGGACGTCAAGAGTTGCGTTTTTATGTTGTTGCATGTGCAAGCGCGAACTTGTACGTGTCTGCTTGTGAGAATTCACATAATGTGAATCTCCAATGTAACATATCTTTGCAACTTAGATTAGATTTAGATTAAATACCTCTTTCTCGAAACTCATCCTTCTTATTTCTCGATGGTTTTTGTCTTGCCAATTTTGTTTTCTTCTTGAAAATGACGTAAGCAAGTCGAAAGTACTCGAGGTGAAATAAATACTTTATTTTTGTGCTCTTTTCGATGCTCCGACCTCATAATGAACCGTTCGATTATTGAGGTTGCCTGAGACGTGCAGCCCTCCCCCATGCGAGCCAGTATTTTAGTAAAGTGGCACAAATCGCATTACGACGTTACTTACAAGACATTTGATACTGCTGTCCTTGCGCAATATTCACTCAACGATTATTTATCACTGATACGCATCATACTATAGACATCTGGGGACACTGCTCGTAAATGCACTGTCCCCTATTTTTGTGTGCCTATTAGTATTATACTGCAAAGAACGATCTCTCTAGGATGGGCGGCCTATGGCAATCTTAAGAAGTTCTTCACCAGCAACATCCCCCAATGCCTGAAACGGAAAATGTACGACCAGTGTGTCCTGCCAGTTATGACGGAGCAGAGACACTAACTCTCACCAAATTGACTATCAGGAAACTCCGTGTAGCACAACGAAAGCACGAAAGAGCTATGCTACACATAAGACTGTCAGATCGGATACGAAATACCGAAATACGTAGAAGATCGGGAGTTACTGACATAGTCAAAAGAGTGGTAAAGCAGAAGTGGTCGTGGGCAGGGCATGTTGCCAGATTGAGCGAACAAAGATGGACGAAAAGAGTGGTGGAATGGAGACCTCGTGAATACAAAAGAACTACATAGGGGAAGGCCTCTCACGCGATGGTCAGATGATATTAAAAGAGTTGCTGGTGACTGGATGCAGAGAGCCCAGGACAGAGACGCCTGGAGGGATATGGGGGAGGCCTATGTCCAGCTGTGGACAAGAAGTGGCTGATTAAGTAAGTAAGTAAGTATAAGTATATTCATGTACCCATCACTTCTTATTCCTTGACTTACACGTTGGTATAGGACTTATAGGACCGGTCTGTAGTCTAGTGGTAACGCTTCGGACTCGTAAATAGATGGTCGTGGGTTCTAATCCCGGCGGAGGACAAAAAAATATATCATTTATATTTTCAAATAATGTATGGTTCGCTGGATGAAAAAAATCACAAAACTTTAACAAAGAACGGTCAGCATAGTTTGAGTCACGGTCAGTTTTGTTTGAGATTTGGCGCTTTCTATGTATCATTTATTATGTATGTATCAATGTATCATATGAACAAAGTTTTGAAACACATGTTGAAGAGATGAAATAGATGTGCAAGGACAGAAAAAAGTGGAGACGCATCTGCGGAGGTACCGGCCACTCCTAGTGAAACGGCGGCAGAATGCACTAAGGGCCTGTTGCACCAAACTCCTATGAGACAAAAATCAAAATGAAGAGTTATTTCTCCCTTTCATATCAAGCATTTCGTTGCATATACGTAAATCAGCTGATGTACATCATATTTCCTGTTCAAATTCTATCATATTATTACCCACTTCCGAGAAATATTTAACCAAGGTAAGCAATCAAATTTGATGTGTCAACCAAATATTGATTGGTGCCACAGTTATAAATGGATGCATTAAATTTTTGGTGATTTATATAAAAAGTCAGATGATAAGATGTCAGCTGTTATAGCCCTCACAGTCTAGCAGCTGTTTTATATTAGGTTGGCAAGTGAGCCGTTTAATAGGTGATAGTAAAAATAATATAACTGCCCAATAAACTCTCTGAATTATTACTGTGTCGCTGGCGGATTTACAGACAAGTGGGGCCCAAATACGGATTACTTCTGGGGGTCCAAAAATGAAAGGATCTGTTAGTTGATTCGTGGTTGATTCAGTACTGAAAAGTTCTATAGATCTCTCTCTCCCAAATAAAGAGAACCAGCTCCCTTGGGAAACCCCTACTTCAAATGAAGTGGTTAGCGTGAGGCCGGCACCCTTAGCTTAATATACCTGTATGTGCAGTTCCATTGCATTCCGTAAAATATTTGTTTTTAGGGCCCTATTTGACTGCTCTATGTATATTGTTACGAACCATTAAATCTAAGTATCTACGCGCACCTATACGTGTACCATAGTGTGGGTAGAACAATCTGGTAGTAGTCCATGATGATGTTAGTGCATAGATTGGCGTTCTGAAGTGAGCGATAAATCGAAGAACGATATGGAACATGCGAGAAAGATCTCTTTTGTACCTATATATAGGGACTGCAATGGTGCGGAGAGAGATTAGTCGATCCAAGCATTTTGCCGTGAAAACCAATAAGCAGAGATTATCAATTGTGAATCAAACCGTGCAAAATAAATTCTGTTAAAATAACTTTTAATATATTTATATTTTGTATTGTTTGTGTATTAACACTGTGAAAATTCATACTGTTTTAGTTTACAATTTTGAAGGAATTCAAAAACACTGTTTATTTTCACACAAATATATTTAAAAAAGATTACAATCTTTAGAATAAGTTACAAACGCGTTTTCGACCTAGAAGGTATAACTTTTAATATTTAAATAAAGAGAGCCCCAGTGAAATCGTACCATATATTGGTTAACCCGCCATTATTTTCTGAGAACCTCTTCAAATGGTACTAAATCTCTTTCTTAAAATTGCAACAGACGTTCCCGAACAATAAAAAATACATCAAATACACGTGATATAAGATATTGATAGTCGGTATTTCGTAATGGCGATAGTCCACATGACAAACTATGTGGATATACAGAGCGAATGTAAAAGAAGGAAGTGCATGAAAACAATGATATATGTGCCATGAAAACCAGTCTCAATAGAATGTAATCTAAATAAAATCTAAATCTAAGCTGCAAAGATGTATATCATTTAAGATTCATATTAAACGCATTCCCACAAGCAGGCATGTATAAGTTCGCGATAACACATGTCGCATGTGAACCTACAATATAAAAACCCAATCTCAAATGAACATAAGCCCTGCAACTCTTGTCGACCTTCCCTGAAACAAGGGTGACATTGACAAAGTGAACCAATGATAATAATATTAGGATGATTTCTTTGGTGAGCGCTGTTTTTGTGTGAATCATACCTTAAGAGCCCTCTGCGAGCTTGGTCGACGCTATAAAAAGCGCAAACTCTCAAGCAAGACCCAATTGCTGTAAGCCTGGACGGACCTTTGGTGACCGGTCTTTGGAACAGGTATATGAATTTTTAACCCATCGCATATTTGAAAATATTAACGGTATTTTTTTGTGCTCTGACGGGATTAGAACCCACAACCTTTCATTTACGAGTCCGAAGCACTAACCACTTGACTACAGACCGGTCATAGTTTTTTTTTAAGAAATCCTGTGCAGGGCACTCCCTAGATTTGAGAGACTCTAGGGGTCTATGACACTTGTTGTAGTGTCGCAGAGGTGTTGTTTGCGAGCTTGGTCGTCGCTACAAAGGGCCAATGCTCAAGCAAGACCCAGTTGCTGTAAAGCTGGATGAGTGACCGGTCTTACCTGTAAAAGATAATTGGTTCAATCGACACATGCGACTCCTTCGGGTTACACTAAAAAGTTACACTACATGTGTAGCTTAGTAGCGTTGGATAAACTTAGAGTGAATGGGCGTTATTTTATCACAGCTTGGCTGGAAGTCTCATCACCGCGGTAATTCTTACCTACCGAATATCGGTAATATTTGCATGAAGACTAATCAGCTGTTCACTTGCAGCCATCTTGGATTAACAGGTCTTCATACAAATATTACCGATATTCGGTAGGTAAGAATTACCGTGGTGATGAGACTTCCAGCCCAGGGCAAAAATTACTGATAAGAAACAAAAGAAAAAGCGGTTGGTTTTACATATACGTAATGATATTCATCGGTTGATGGAACAAAATGATAAAGACTGCACCCCCTGCCTCCCCCCCATGGGCCTACCTCAGACCTCAGCCGTCCTCCTAATTAAATTACAATGGGTCGGATTGTTATTCCACATTGATATCAATCTACCGATACCAGCGCCTCTGAAACTTTCAGAACAACTAGCCTCTGAATATGGACGGATGAAGTCCGATAGCGCTTAGGCATTGTAACTCAAAAAATGTGAAAATAAAACTATGTTGTAAAAAAGTTTTTTTAAATTAAAATCTTCTTATTTTACTTAATTTATAACGTTCATATGATTGAGAACTTGAATTTTATGACAAGTTGATAAGGTTCCTTGACTAAAAGGTAGATTTTTTTATGAATCGATTGATGTGAGACTGACCACCCATACTGTAAAAAATGGCCCACAAACTCAGCAGGGCTAATGCTCATTTGAGGTTAAGGTCTAATTTTGCAAGTAAACCTGCAGACTGGTGTGATATAGTGAATAGGCATGCATTTAATATGAATCTTGAATGTTAATATCTAACAGGGTTATTCACAACATGTTTGATCTGCAGCTGTTCCATGAACCTTCATTTTTTTGTACGGAAAATTCACGTTAGGCGGCGGTTGAGCTATGGATTTTCTGTGCGGTGTGAATAACACAGTTAGATTACAAATCGCTGCCTTAGTTCTTGTTTACCGTATACGCCATTGAGAAAATTTTACATGAGCAATGTTTGCATGTGTACTGGACCAATGTGTCTTATAAAAACAAGAAATTTATTTAATGAATATTTAAAAGAACTCTCACATTATCGAATTTTACGGTTTTTCTTAGCTCAGATTGTTTAGAATTTGATTCAAAAGACAACTGCATGAAAAAGTCATATTTGACAAGATTGGCGTATACGGTAAACAAGAACTGAAGGAGCGAAATGACAATTACTTTCATGTCATTGGTTTCTTGATTTATTAGAAAAAGTCAGCATGAGTTGCAGGACTTTTGCTCATTTGAGATTGGATCTTCTTTCGTATAATGTGTAATAAGTTCCTATGCTTAGTACATATTTACAAATCTTTGTAGGTATCTTAACAACAATTTAGACAACATAAAATCCCAATCTAAAATGAATATAAGCCCTGCAACTCTTGCCGATCTTTCATGAAACAGGGGTGACATTGGCAAAGTGATTTATTATTAAATTTGACGAAATCTGTGATTAAAAAATAAAAAAAAGAAATTATTGAATGTTTGAGAAGCTCATGTTTCGGGTCCCGCGCATCCAGAGGCCGAATATCTGTATAAAAAGTTTCTCCTAATTAAAAAACTGTCCTCTCCTAGATTTATCGATTGTGATCTCCTGTCCCCCCTACCTATAGGTCCCTACAAGAGTGCATACAAGTCTTATAGCAACATATAGCTACATATAAAGGCAGATTTACACAGGGTCAGTAGCTGTCGTCAGTCCAATGCCGAGCCAGTGCTGACCTGGCACTGCCATTGTGTAAATTGATTTCAAGTCAGTACTGACTTCAATATTCTCGCTTGATATTTTTCGGCGTCAGTCCGCTCCCCCCGCCACGTCATGTAAATGCCGAAGTCAGTCGCTGTACGGTAACCATGCTGCGGCGCACGGCATCACAAAATGACGCGAAAACTGAGCGACTTGTCAAAGTTTTTTGGCGTCGTTCTCAAAGCCAATTTGTATTCCCCAGGATCTCAATTGGGTTAACAACAGAGCAGAACCTCCAGTTTTATCTCTGTCATCTATCCATTTTTTTTACCCAAATTTGTTTCTGTTTCTATTCTTCTAACATACAAGTTAGTTCTTGCATCATCACAAATGTAAATTTTATCAACAAATTATTAACTTTGATTTAGGTATTGCTGTTTCCGAGAATTCATTTTTCCGCACTGACTTTACGAACGTGTGTGCACCCTAAGAAATATCCTCGACTACAGCTGACTCCGTGTAAATAGACACTTTTCGAGTCAGTTTGTTCTAGTCAGTTTTCGGCGCCAGTACTGACGACAGCTACTGACCCTGTATAAATCTGCCTTTATCCCAACATATGCATATAACTGCATATACCGTATATCTAAGGAATACAGATCTACCATCTGCATTTAAAACCAATCTGCCGCATCTCCAACCAGGGGTACTCATTTTATTTATTTTATTAATTAAAATTAAAATTAGGCTCATTTATTCGGTGAGCGCTGTTTTTGTGTGTATCACACCTCATTTTCACACCACACGTTCAGCGCCTTTGGGATGACCAACGGTCATGAAAAGGCGCAGAAAAAAATTACCAATATTAATTACCAATAATAAGAACCCTCCATAATGAAATACAAACATTCTCCCTATTGAGCTATTGACTGGACTTTTTAGGAGCATGGTCGTCGCTGTAGAAAGCGCCGATTCTCAAGCAAGACCTAGTTGCTGTAAGGCTGGATAGACCTTTAGTGACCGGTCTTTTTTTAAAGGTATATGAATTTTTTCACCAAGCAAAGAGCTATTTGAAAATACAAATGGTATGTTTTTTTGTGCTCCGCCGGGATTCGAACCCACAACCTTCCATTTACGAGTCCGAAGTGTTACCAGTGGACTACGGACCGGTCAAATCTTGTGTAATTAATATGACTATAACGAATGTGTGATTGTGTGTCTGTGTGATTAACTAGTGTGAGGATGCAACAGAAAAAGTCATCAGAAAAAAGAACAACGAAAGGACACTTCCAAAATAATCAAAACCTCACATGAACATAAACCTTGCTTTTCCGTGAAACCAGGGTGGCATTGCGTCCCCTTCATGCTTGTTTGTCTTATGTCCATCAGAGGTAATTTCACATGAGCAATGTTAGCATGTGATCAATGTATCTTATGAAAACTGAAAATTGATTTAAAAAATATTTTAAACAACTCCCACACTATCGTGTTTTAGGTTTTTTTCTTAGCTCAGATTGTGTTTGGTTCTTTGAATCAAATGGTAGACAAGCCAAACAAGCACTAGGGGGACGATTGGCAAAATTGAACCAACCTCATGTGTGTGCAAGGGAAAGCACGTGGTCGGTGCAATAGGAAGAATAGCAAAGAACAAGCAATTGACGATGGATCTGAGAATGGCGGTACACAATGGCATATTGTTACCGACTTTAATGTACGGAAGTGAAGCATGGACAGTGAATGATAGTGAAATGAGTAAAGTATGTACGGTGGAAATGAAGCATTTGAGAAGCATGACAGGAAAAACTCTGAAGGATAGAGTTAGGAATGAATGGGTAAAGAAAGAATGTAATTTGAAAGAGGATGTGAAAGTTAAGGTAAGTACAAAAGAATAGGATGAGATGGTTTGGGCATGTGGAAAGAATGAATGATGATAGACTGACAAAGTATAAATACAAAGAAAGTGTAAAAGGAAAAAGAGGGAAGGGACGGCCGAGAAAAGTATGGAGTGATCAGATTGAGGATACTGTGAAAGAATGGGATATACAAAGTGAGCGTAAAAGAAGAAAATGCATGAAAAAGGGGATGGATATGAATGAATTGAAAGATGTATGTAAGGATAGGAAAAAATGGAGGCAGCTCTGCTGAGGCTCTGCCCCCCCCCCTAGCGGAATGGCGACAGAGTTACAGTTACAGTCATACCAACCTATCCAGTCACGGAACGCCAATGAATGCCAATTTTTATAAAAAAAACACAAGAAAACGTGTTGGCAGAGGAATATCTTTGGTTAAGCCATTTGTTATTGTGATTAAGCACTAGGTGCCATGTCTATTGGTATTACGTAAGTTCACAATAATCGACTGAAATAACTCGATTATTTTTCTCGTTGAGTTGACAGCATCTGGTCAGATGCCAAACGGAAAAAAATACAGTACAAAAAACGTTTAAATAAAAAACATGCGTTGTACATATTATGGATACATTAGGGTTGTCAAAAATAACAAAATTAAATTAATAACGCAAAAGATTACGTTTTCTTTGCATGCAACGTAACTAAGCACTACGTATAGTACAACCTTTTGCTGCGATCTCTTCGAAGGGGTTGCATGTGCTGAGTGAAACCTATTTTTTACAGGTAAGGACGCCGACCTGACGCCAAGCCAACCACTTCAGTTGAAGTAGGGGTTTCTCAGCTTTCAAGGGTCCTGGTACTCTTTTCCTGTGAACGCTGAGTAAACATTGCCGGTATTTTTATTTTGGAATTAGGTACAATAAATACCGAGACGGGAAATCATTTATGGCACCCTCAGTGGGATTCGAACCCGAGATCTCCTTTACCATCTGAGCTATCGACCGAAATGAATAATTAAAAAAAATCATGAAAGCAATTGATAATATAAAAGAGTGCATATACACACTGTATTCAACAGATGGCATTACGTTGCATTCGACATGTGTAACCTATTTATTTTCGCAGGCTACACTTATTATTATTTTAAAAAGTAAGGGAGCCTCACGTCAACGACATGTACATACGTGGTGGGAGCTTCACTATATAGGTTATCATATATATTGTTATGTAAATATGAAATATAAATATTTAAAATAAGTAGGTATTAGTTATAGGAATTCTGTATTGTATTGTGTGGGTAGGAATCATTGAATAAAATACGTGCAGCATCGAGAAATAATAATCACTATGCCTTTCTGGAACTATCTAGCAAATATAGGTCTAGATTGTACTGTTTTAAAGAGTATAAGAAGAGTGCCAGTGGCTTGCAGGGCGAGCAGTATCATACGAGATTTACAAACACATAGAACTAACTTGATCAGTGAACAGAAACCAAGTGGAATAGTCGAGAAAGCTTTGTGAAAATAAATTATTTAAAAGTGTAAAATAAACAACTGTATAAGAAGACCTGTGTATTTTAATTTGAAAGACTTTTGAACCCTAATTTCGTAACAATATAGTGAAGATCAAGCTTGGTTGGAACTATTTTATATTCCGTGATCTGTAGTTGGCACTATTATCTAAGGCAGCAAGAAAACATCAAAACATATGCCCCTCACCACACACAAGAGCTTAGCCTCTTTTTGGTGAGGTATAGCGTTACCAAAATATAATAAAAAATGCAATAGATTTCAGAAAAAAGTGTATTATAAATGTATTTCAATAAATAAATTGTCCAATGACTGCCATCCATGGAAAAGTCGAACCCTAGGCCTCTACTTTTGAACGCAATTGTGCTATCAACGAAAATTATCCGACCTGTATTGCGTGCTATAAATATAATAAGTATCTGATGGTTTATTTACCGGGTTTGAGCTTTTTAACATCCCTAGTTGATAAAATTGTAAAGAAAACACCTTTTGATAGTCTGACAATGTGTCGGCGTGATTGAATTAGGATTTTTCTTCCCGGTATTCAGATAATATTGAATCCCGGTTATTAACGGTTTAAATGTAGGAACAGCCATTGGAAAATAGTGATGATTTTTTAGCAGGTTTATTTGTAAAAAATGGTTCACTTTGCCAATGTCACCCCTGTTTCAGGGAATGTCGGCAAGAGTTGCAGGGCTTATGTTCATTTGAGGTTTGTATTTTATTTGTAAGAACACAATCAGCATTTGTAAGCGCGAACTACACGTGTTTGTTTGTGGGCATACATCTGAGAGCTTTGAATGAATATATCCTTGCAACTTAGATTATAGATTATTACAGATCTAGTGATGTGTTTGAACCACACTTCTGAAAGTCTGATTTTCGCTATCCCTGGTCTGCACCTTTTTATAAAAACTATTAGTGAACTCGTATCACTGGTCATGAAAGAAAAAAAACAAATGAGCGAATACCGGAATTCGAAGAAGTTTTTTTTATGTATATTAAAAAATATGAAATGACGCTAATACTTCGATGATTCTTTAATTATTTTAAAAAAACATAAATTTTCCTGAGCAAAAATTTTCTGTTTGATTCAAACTGCATCTTCTTAATACCGGTTTTTAAGTAACTTACCAGATTATACCGGGCTCAGAAGTACCACATTTTCGAATCCCTATTTTCAAGTAAATGAGACGTATGGACCAATAGAATGAGATAACAATAAAGTAGTCAAACACTTTAAACGTTATATATGCTGATACAAATATCTGATACATGCAGTACCTTCTGGATGCATACATCTCTATTATCTATATCGTGACAGTTGTTTGAGATGACAGTTATATAAAGTCAACAAAAAAATATATATATGGACAAGTGACGTCATTTAGAACTTTGATGTACCTGCAGTACCAAACAATGCCCTGTGATAGTCTAGTGGTAAAGGCGTTTGACTTTGTACCGAAAGGTACAGGTCTGAGCTAAAACTTAGTTGTAAATTTTTAATTCCTTGATTTATAGGTTGGTATGAGGCTGACCACCTATACTGTAAAAAATGGTTCACATTTCCAATGTCACCTCTGTTTGAGGGAATTTTTTATTGAGGTTTGGATTTTATTTTTTGTAAGTACACATGCAGCATTACATTTCTATGCGCGGACCTTCATTTGTCTACATGTGGACACGCATTTAATATGAATTGACATTTTATATTTCTTTGCAACTTAGATTTTACCAATAACAAAATATTATTTTTCCCTAGCAACCCAGTCGGGCTATGACACATTTTTTTTCTATGTCAATTCACATGTAAACTTCATTATTAATTATATGAAACTGTAACTGTAACTCTGTCGCCATTCCGCTAGGGGGGACCAGGGATGGAAATCTCATCACCACGGTAATTCTTACCTACCGAATATCGGTAATATTTGATGTGAAGACCTGCCAATCCAAGATGGCCGCAAGTGAACAGCTGATTAGTCTTCATACAAATATTACCGATATTCGATAGGTAGGATCTACCGTGGTGATGAGACTTCCAAGCAAGACTCATAATAATAATAATATCAGGATGACTTATTTGGTGAGCGCTGTTTTTGTGTGTATCACACCTCAAGAGCCCTCTGCGAGCTTGGTCGTCGCTGTAGAAAGCCGATATTCGGTAGGTAAGAATTACCGTGGTGATGAGACTTCCAGCCCAGAGCTATGTAAATAAGTATTCTTTGTTAATTGTCGTTTAGACACTTTGATCTGTTGACCGCCCCCTTGGCAGAAGTGCGGTGTATGACGGCGGGGCCGCAAAGGGGATTACGCCACATTTCCATTTGTGCTAGTCAACCCATCAGCAACTCCCGCCAACTAACTGCAGCTAACTTCACGCCCGCAGACTTAGCGCCATCTTTATTTCACACAGGTCTGCCAACTGCCCATCGGGGGCGTAGCTCCATACTAGTTTCTGAAAACTACCTATGTGTATTTTGAATACGGTAATTACATTTTTTTTTTTATAAAATGATAGACTACATTTTTAAAAATGCAATTGCGTTTTGGAAAAAAATATATTTGGCTTAGTTTTAAAATTATAGCTCGATTTCCGATTTCCGGTAAAATAGGCCTTTTTTATTTAAGCGCATATGAAATCCATGGATCTTCGATTCTTCGGCGTGTAGGTATCGACGGGCCTAGGTAGTGGGATCCATTTACGTCATTTTGACGTCAAGCGTCGCTAGCCGGCCGCGCTGCGTTTTGGCGGGACTCAAATTCTCCGCATTTTATTTTTTTAAGTTATCTATGATATCTTTATTTTTACTACTGAAAAAATACATGGTTGTGATCCTTGAAATGTACTCTATACAACCATATTATTTTCAACCGTTTTGCTTACCACTGCATTTACCCTATTGCGAAGTGGAATACAATTCAACAAATTACTTATGTTTGATCGTTAACAGGTCGTTCCCTTTAAGTGCTTGTTTGAATATGTACATCACAGGTAATTTCACATGAGCAATGTTTGTATGTGTACTGGATTCTTAAGACAATTTCATTGAAAGGTCATCTTTGAATCAAATCGCAGATAAGACAAACAAGCACTGAAGGGTCGAGGTGTAAACAATCAATCAGTAATGGACTCGAGTAATGGACCTTAAAAATATTCGCTGGTGTGACGTCATTCATAGAAAAATAAAAAATGGATTCACGATAATCAGGTTTTTACTTTATAGATAATACGTTACGCTTATCTCATTTTTAAAATCGAAATCCTAGATGGCAGTCTTTGATTTTATACAAAGCATTTATGCTACTTAATATGTAGACAACGTTGAAGCCGACGCCGAAGTTCTGGGAGTGAGGGGACCATGGAGGGAAGCAGCACAAGACAAGAGAGTCCTGGAGGATTGCAGTGCGGGAGGCCCTGAGCCTTCAAGGCTTACGAGCCGAAGAAAGTAAGTAAAATAAAAGTAATATGTAGGTACTTTTATGTTTTAGCTTAGACAAAGGTTCTGTACCCTATGTAAAAAAAAAAAAGGACGTCTAAACTCAATAAAAGAGTTTAACAGAAAAAATGTATTGAAATTAAAACAACGCTCCTACTGAGAGTATAAGTTTCCACATATTTTTGGTGAAATGCTACGAAAAGTATGTTTTGTTGGACATGGGGGGTGGAATGCAACGACAGTTCACTGTATGACAGAGGACATGCAGAGGACGTATTGTAAAAACTGAGAGCTTTGTCGCTGCTTGAATAGAAACGGATCTAAAAGGTGCAAGATAAACTCACTTAAACGAAAACACCTTTAAAATATTTTTATAAAAAAACACACAATACTATTTTGCAAGTTAAACTTGATTAAATTTGCGGTGACTTTGCACGCTCACCATGCTACGGTCGGTTGGCTTCTAAGGCTACAGAGAGCTTAGGCCCTTATTTTAAATCAAGAATAATGATCATTCTCGAATTTTTAAGAATTGGAACATGCGAGACTCTACTAGAAAATCCGACGCGAGCAATACAAATAAAAAATCAAATATAAATTTATAAGTATCTAACACCTAATGTATTTCTAAAGCGGCTTCACAGACTTTATCACTTACACTTACACAGATACACTTTACACACAATTACATATTCGTAATAATAATTATACTATATAATGGAGTGAAAATTGGCAATATAAGGAAAAAATTGCCGGTCCGTAGTCTTGTGGTAACGCTTTGGGCTCCTGATGGGAAGATCGTGAGGTCAATTCCCGGCGTAGAACAACAAAATATTTATATTTATAAAAATGCTCTTCGCTAGGTTAAAAAACTCATTACCTTTTGCAAGACCGGCCACAACAGCTCAATAATTCAGCCTTGCAACAATTGGGTGTTGCTTGAGAATTGGCGCATTGACCAAGCTGGTAAATAGTCCGGTTGAAAGCTCAATTGGTAGAATGTTTGTTTTCCATGCTGAGAGCAAAGGTGCGATCCCCACCGATTGTGACAGAAATGATTTCCCGTTTCGGTGTTTTTTTCAAACCCCCCACTTTAACTGAATTGGTTGGTGGAAGGCCGGCCCCCTTGCCTGTAAAATATATCCCTACGCAGAAAACGCGGCAAGAAGTTACACTATATGTGCAGCTCAGTAGCGTTTTATTAGCAGCGTATGGCTTACCTGAGAGCAATGCCTGGAAAGACACTGAATGATAGAGTCCGCAATGATTGGATGATGAACGAGTGTGGTATAAAAGAGAATTTAAGTATGAAAGTAAGTGAAAAAAAACATAAGGAGATGGTTACGATATCTTGAAGGAATGGATGAAGAACGACTAACGAAGAAAGTGTACAAAGGAAATGTCAGAGGAAAGCGTGGAAGGGGAAGACCGAGGAAGGAATGAATAGACCAAATAGGTGATTTTGCGAAAGAATGGAACATGCAGCGTAATAAGAGAAGAGTATGTATGAAGAAAGTGATGAATGCTGAAGAGAAAGGACAGAAAAAAAGGAGACGCATCTGCGGAGGTACCGGCCACCCCTAGTGGAACGGCGGCAGGATACAGTAACAGTAGCCTAATTAGTTTGTGTGTGTGTGTGTGACAAGCAAGGTGAGTATGGGGTGTTGGAGTACAATCTTTGTTTGACAATACAATATCATTGTCTCCCCGGCTCTATCGCTGCACTTTACCTAACTATATGAAACCGGTAAAAAAACCGGTCGATAGCTCAGTTGGTAGAGTGCTTGCATTCCATGCCGTGAGCTCGGGTTCGAATCCCACCGAGCGCGAGGGTGTCAGAAATGATTTCCCGTTTCGGTGTTTATTTCAAATCCCATAATAATAATACCGGCAAGGTTTACTCAGCCTTCACAAGAAATGAGTACCAGCTCTTTCGGGAGCTGGGAAACCCCCACTTCAACTGAAGTGGTTGGCGTAAGGCCGGCCCCCTTACCTGTAAAAATAAATAGGTTCAACTCGCCACATGCGACCCCTTCGGGGATAACGCGGCAAGAAGTTACACTATATGTGTAGCTTAGTTGAAAATATGAACATCCCACTTGCCTCCTGCATCCAGCAGTGACTGCCGGCATATAATAAATAGCCTTACAGCGACTAAGCTACACATACTGTGTAACTTCTTGCCTGCGTTTTCCCCGAAGGGGTCGCATGTGGGGATTCGGAACCTATTTATCACAACGGGTAATGGGGCCGGCCCCACACCAACCACTCTCAGTTAAAGTGGGGGTTTCCCAGCTCCCTTGGGGTCTGGTTCTCATTTTTTGTGAAGGCTGAGTACACCTTACCAGTATTATTATTTTGGGTTTGAAATATACACCGAACGGGAAATTTCTGACACCCTCGGTGGGGATCGAATCCTTGCTCTCGGCATGGAATGCAAGCATTCTACCAACTGAGCTATCGACCGGACTTTTTACGAATTTGGTCTTCGCTACAAAGCGCCAATACTCAAGCAAGACCCAATTGCTGTAAGGCAGGATGGACCTTTTGATGACCGGTCTTTGGTAAAGGTTTATGCATTTTTTAACCCAGCGAAGAGCTAATTTGAGAATATAAATGGTATATTATTTGTGCTCTGTCGCGATTCGAACCCACAAGCTTCCATTTACGAGTCCGAAGTGCTACCATTGTACTACGGACCAGCTTGAGAATCGGCTCTTTCTATAGGTACCGAAGACCAAGCTCGCAGAGGGCTATTGAGGTGTGACGCACACAGAAACAGCGGTCACCAAATAAATTATCCTAACGAATTAAGTTTATGAAGTCTCTGGAAGATACTGGGCTGGAAGTCTCATCCCCACGGTAATTCTTACCTACCGAATATCAGTAATATTTGTAATCGAAAAATTGAAACCAAATTCCAATTGATTTTTTTTTAACTTAATTACAATTAAAAATAAATAAATTAGTTACCGTACACTATGACATATATTTATTTCCAGTGATAAGAAACAGTGGTCGATTGAGTAATTATTTATCTTATGGCGCGAATGTGTAAAAAATCGATGGCGTGATCCAATGCGTCAGATAAATTTATTTAATTACGAAAGTTAACTATAAATATTTGTGTTGTATATGTCAAATATGATAATTAATTTAATCTAATTAATTCGCGAAGAGTGCAATACAGAAGTTTCGAAACGCTGTCGATGGCACAATGGTTAGAGTGTCAGTTAATGAAACGAAATGGCCGAATTCGACTGTGGACTTCTATAATTAGTAATTTAAGTTACAAAGATATATTTGAGACGGATAGTGTCTATTTTTTAAAACAAAGTTTTTAGCCCACAAATATCATAAGTAGGAGACAATGCTGTAGGTACTAGAACTAATATGGCCTTGGTTGGATAGCATGCTCGTCCATGACAAGTGGTTGCGAACTCGAATGCATGTTGATTTTAAAGATTAGAGGGTCGTCTGGTGAGTAAGTATGTAGGCACTTTGCATCGCCCCTTCTAGGAGAATGTAAAGAAAAATAGGAGGCGCATACCCAGTAGGGACAAAGCCTAGAGATTACGGGATAGAAAGTAAAAACCTTGGACAAATCCTTACAGAACTTAGTTCGATCAAAGACTTTTTGTTTCAATTCCCGGTACAGCTAAAAATACTTAAAAAAAATATGTAATCTATCTATAATCTAAGCTGCAAAGATATTTTAACATTTAAGGCTCATATTAAGTGCATGCCCACAGACAAGCACATGTAGGTTCGCGCCAACACATTCTGCATGCGTACTACAAATAAACAAAACCTCACATGAACATAAACCTTGCAACTCTTGCCGCTTTTCGCTGAAACCAGCAAATTGGCTGAATTGGCAAAAGTGAACCGATTTTTACAGCACGGGGGGCCAGCCTCATACCAACCCATCAGTTAAGGAGCACAACAGTATCACAAATTTAAAAAAAAATGCGTAACTAAGCCACACATATAATGTAACTTATTGACGCGTTATCGCCGATGGGGTCACATGTGGCGATTTGGGACCTATTTAGTTTTTACAGGTGAAGGGGCCGGCCTTCCACCGACCTATTCAGTTGAACCCCAGCTCCCGAGGGGGCTGAGTGAACCTTGCCGGTATTTTATTTTGGGTTTCAAATAAACATCGAAACAGGAAATCATTTTAGACACCCTCGGTGGGGATCATACTCTAGCTCTCGGCATGGAATGCAAGCATTTAACCAACTGAGCTATCATTGATCCGGACTTTTTATAAGCTCGGTCGTCGCTACAAAGCTCTAGGAATTCTCAATCAAGACTTGTCCTGTCTTTGGTTAAGGGAAATGAATTTTTCAACCTAGTGAAGAGCATATTTGAAAATATAAATGGAAAGATTTTTGTGCTCCGCCGGGATCCGAACCCATAACCTTCCATTTACGAGTGCGAAGCGTTACCAAGAAACTAGGGTCCGGTCTAAAATTGTCTCTTGTCTAAATTTAAATCTGAGCTGCAAAGATATATATCATTTAAGATTCATTTGAAACGCATTCTCACAAGCAGTGAAAATTAAAATTTTCAAAGCCTCAGCCTTAAACACCAGCATTACAGATCAACTACCATTTTTTTTGGTCCTTGCATACATCTTTCATTTCATCCAGAGTCATAACCTTTTTCATACAAGCTCTCCTTTTATTCTCTGGATATGCCATTCATTCGCTATTTCGGAAATTTGGTCAATCCATACCTTTCTCGGTCTTCCTCTACCACGACATCCATCTATTCTTGCAACATATACTTTCTTTGTCAGTCTTTCATCATTCATTCTCTCCATATGTCCAAACCATCTTAGTATACTTCTTTTAATCTTCACCTCTTGTGAACACTGTAAATCACTATAAAAAAAATAAACTCAAAGTAAGTGTCGCTATAATTAGAGATATTTATGAGCACATGTGTGAGGTAGGGCAGAGGCTATCAAAATGGTTTGCTCCCAAAACTTATCAAAAATCATGCCATAGAGATAGCCTCTCGCATTCATTGTCTTAATGTGACATAACAATGTCTGAGTGAAATGACCATTTAAAACTAAGTACCTAAATAGGATTGATATATGATAGAATAAACTGTGAGGAAATCGGTTCCATTTAGAACGGCACAGTGACAAAACAACACATGAATTTACATCACATGGCAGAACATCACATGATTTTAAAATCATATGACAAAACATTACAATGACATTTTCATTGTCATGTGATGTTTTGTCCTTGAGTTGTTTTGTCATTGTGATGTATTTTCTGTGTTGTTGTATCATTGTAATGTTTTGTCATATGATGTTTTTTCATGTGCCGTTTCTGGTATGTTCTGTTTAAGGTATGTGATGTGCTGTAATGTGATGTTTTTTCCTTGAGTTGTTTTGTCATTGTGATGTATTTTCTGTGTTGTTGTTTCATTGTAATGTTTTGTCATGTGATGTACTGTCATTGTGATGTAAAGTCATGTGACGTTATATCATGTGTTCTTTCGTCACTGTGCTGTTATATCGCGGAAATCTGTATGAATGAACACTGAAATCAGAAGAATTTGCGAAACTGGAGACATCATAAAATGGTGTAGGAAGAGGAGACGGTTCTGGAGAGACTACGTAGACCACATGATGGAAAGTATGTAGGTGGAGATGCCAAGTTTGACTCCACCATTTGTGATCGAACAGACGATTGAATGCTGTTTCTCATTTTAATGACGCTTTTGAGCAAACTGATCAACAGGAAAATCTGCCAGAGTTGCAGACCATCAGGGAACAAGGAGAGGAGTCAAGGACTAATTAGATCCGTCTCACCTCATTCCCGAGTGATCTTCTTTTGTGGTTCTTTCTGTCGGTCGCGTGCGACTTTTGATTCAGTTGAAGAGACAATGTGCGTGTCTTCTCACTCGAGATTAAGCAAGTACTAAAGTCTCACACTGGAGTGTTGTTACATTGTGAGTAGGTTATCTGGATGGACAAGGCTAATAAGGCTAAAGGAGAAAGGAATTCAATAGCCTGTGACTCGTAAACAAAATGTAGCAGTTCGCTCAAACAGTTATCAATGATATTTCAATTTGTCATCAATGCGAAAGGTACTCTTCATTTACTTTGAATACCATGCATTATAACAAACTATAGAGACAGATTTGAGAGACACAAAAACTTGATTTGTCGGAATAAATTGGCCGTCGATGTGTTCAACAGATTATTTCTATATCCACATATTTTATTTTCTTTCAAACTCTGTCTCCTCACACAGGGTATTGTATCATGGTGAGAAGGTAAGCTGGATGGACAAGGTTAATGAATGGCTAAAGGAGAAAGAAATTTAATAGCCCGTGACCCATAGACAAAACACCTATCTACAATTCGTTCAAACAGTAGGATAACCCGAATCGTTGTATGCAAAATACCAGACGGCCAGCGCAGCGTCTACCAAGCCTACTTAGGGTTAAAGACGGAAGAGCAGCTGGTTTTCGGCACCTCATGAGGGAAGTCTTGAATAAACAGATCTGGAATCTATTATTCGAAATAGAAAAAAATAACATACTAGTCAGCTGAGAGGTATGCAAGTAAAAGTCGATACTTAATTGTTTTTGGAAAATTGCCAAAATTGTTCGACGCGACGTGAGTAAATGCGCACATCAATTGAAATGTGTGAAAACAGTGTTAAAGATAGCAGAGAACATTTAAATTTTCAGTTTTCAATATGAATTGATTTATTATCAATATTTGCTCTCTAGATTTTACATCCGTATTTACAAATACTGCTGTGAAAATTCGTGGCACGAATCTAATATGAAGATAAATGAATACGGCAAGTATGATTAAAAGCACTAGAATTGAAATGAAATAATTGAGATTTTAGGAAAAATAGATAAGAGAAAGAGAGATAGAGTAAGAAATGAATGGGTGAAATTATTGAGGTATTTGTTTGTTTAAATGTATGCTGCTAGAGGATTGGAAAGAAAGGTGTGCAAAAAATGTGATGTGAATGGCTGGTGACGGATTGAAAAGTGTTTTTTTTAAACTCAGAGGAAACTGAAATGGCAGAACAAGATAAGGAAAAGAATGGCAAGGGAATGAGAGGAAGATAGTCGTGAGACCTTATTAATATTATAATAATAGTTATTAAAAAAAAATATATAGCGCCGTTTAGTGGCACTAGCCACCCCCACGGCGCTTTTATGTGTTGAAGATTCTATTAAACAAATGTGTCCTGAAACTGCCAACACTGGTCTTTGTTCGCAACTCCAGAGGTAAACTGTTCCAGCAGGATGGACTAGCCGAACTAAAAGCTCTTTCCTGGAAACCCGTTCTGTTCCGTCGAAGTGGCAATTGAAGCCTATTTACGGAGGCACCCTGTATAAATCGAAGAGTGCGTCGTATGCCATCTATTTGGTCGACTTTGCACTATTCACACAAGTAGGATGAGACCAATTCTCTGATGACTTCTGGGGTTGAAAACCGAGACACATATTTGATATTTTGCACTCAATCCTTTATGGGACGCTCAGCTAATGAAGGCGCTGCAACAGATGAGAGACACGACCAGTTTTTCGTCCACCCAAGAGTAATTTGGCTACAGCATTAAAGACGGACTGCAGTCTAGACTGTTGAAACCTTGGAAGACCTAATCTTATCTAATCTAAGCTGCAAAGATATATATCATTTAAGATTTATATTAAATGCATTCCCACAAGCAGATATGTATAATTTCGCGCTAACACATGCCATGCCGCATGTGGACCTACAATATAAAAACCCAATCTCAAATGAACATAAGCCTTGCAACTCTTGCCGTCCTTCCCTGAAACAGGGGTGACATTGGCAAAGTGAACCAATTTTTTTACAGTATGGGTGGTCAGCCGCATAACAACCTATAAGTCAAGGAACATACATGACAAATTACATTTTTAAAATCAATAAAATAACAATATATACATTGACATAAAAAACTAAATCACAAAACCAATTTTACTTTAACAAACCCCAGCCGCCAACATCACAGATCAACCGCCATTTCTTTCTATCCTTACATACTTCTTTCATTTCCTCCAGAGTCATAACCTTCTTCATACAAGCTCTTCTTTTATTATGACTCCAGACCCCAGAACAGATCATTGAAATAGTCCAGCCTCGATACAACGAAAGACGCAAAAAGAACCTTAGCAGCTGTAGATGTCAAGCAGTTGTTTCTGACCCATTTCAACTGCTTCAGGTGAAGGAAACACGAGCTCACAGTCGAGCTCATTTGAGCACTCACGGAGAGAGTGTTGTTGAGATTATATGCAATGAAAGAAAGAAGTAGCAAATTCCGCAGAGACTCTGGCTATCCTTTACAAAATGGCCACAGATGTGCAACAGTATGACATTTTTGGACACCTAGTAAAAATGTCAGCGATTATTCGTTTACAAAGCACAATAATGAATTGCATACTGTTTCATTTCTTACCCTTTTCTTCCCGCTGAAATCTCCTTTGCCATTATGTGTCCCAGCTTGATTCTGACCTCCCTTTCTCCATCTTCCAGGACATCGGTAACAATGAAGTCTCCATCAAGATTCCTTCGCCCATTTTGATGTTTCCCGCGCTTGTAGCTGTCAAACGTAACGCGATCAAGATGGCCGCCATTTCGTGGATTTCTTTTGTTTTTGCGTTTATTCAGGGTTACGTCATCGTTTAAATTTAAACTGAATCTCTCGGCACCATCTTCTAATTGGAGAGTGCTGTTCAATTTACTCGTCCACTCTTTTGAAAAGCCTTTTGCATAATTCTGGACTTGCCGGTCATCTTCTAGGATTGCTAGTTCTTTTTTTGAAACTCCCGCGCTGTCTAAGTGACAGTCAATGGCTGCCAAAAAACAAGCCAAAATGCAAAAGCATATAATTGAAATTTTCAAGTTTTTCAACGGCATTTTGAAACAGTTCATGTGATGTTCTTTCTCGTGTTTTGAACATTCAACTGAATTTTTAAATGTTTTTTTTTGTTTGTCTATTTCATTTTAGACATTCTATTTCACAAAACTACTAGATTAATCCTGTAAAAGGAAATGAGACACTGCCTTTAAAATGTTTTAAAAAAACACAATTATTTATTTGATTCATTACAATTTATATTTAGATTTGTTTATTTCTTTTCATTTGATTATTTTTTGTAATTTTGAAAATAAACTAGTAAAAAAGAGGTCGCAACATTGAAAATGGCGCGAAAATAAAACTCGTCACCCGACCGGGTTGTTACGGAAAAAGGAAACAAATATATTTTTTAAATAACATTTTTTTTTTGTTTTTTTTTCGCAGTTACAAATAGCGAGCGACCGCGAAGACAACGCAATCCAACACGTCGCTTTGAATCCTTGAGAATGCTTTCTGCTCGTGAAAGCGAAACGTCGACAAATAAGAAAGCTACAAATATGCCATGGTCTAACCCGGAAAAACTCACCATCGACCATAAAAATGAAAGTGAACATATAAACATTATTTAAATAAGTTGTTATTGGTTGCTAAGGACAGCCGTTCCATAAAAGACTGACGTTTGCTCGCCGAAAAAAAGTTCCGAATTCAAAAGTGTATGGACCGCATTAATTGAGTACTACCTATTATCCTTTTTTGAATAAGTAAACAAAAAACTAAAAAAATAGGTAGATTTGGTTCATTTTTGGAACTCCCCCATATTTACAGAACGACCCCAATATACCCTAGTGCTTTTAGTCAGAATGGACATGGACCATTTTTGAATTTGGAACTTTTTTCTTTATTAAACCAAACCTCACATGAGCATAAGCTTAGAAACTCCTGCCGCCGTTTCCTGAAACCGGGTTGGCATCGACAAAAGTGAAGAATAATAATAATATTACAATGATTTATTTAGTGAGCGCTGTTTTTGTGTGTATCACACCTCAAGAGCCCTCTCGAGCTAGAAAGCGCCAATTCTCAAGCAAGACCCAGTTGTTGTAAGGTTGGATGGACCTTTCAGTGACCGGTCTTTGGTAAAGGTTTTATGAATTTTTCAACCCAGCGAAGAGCATATTTGGAAATATAAATGGTATATTTTTGTGCTTCGCCGGGATTCGAATCCACAACCTTCCATTTACGAGTCCGAAGCGTTGCCACTGGACTACGGACCGGTCCAAGACCAAGTTTTTGCGGCATGGAGGGTCAGCCTCAAACCATTATTTTAAAATAGTAAGACCGCGTCACTATTATCTAGAATTCCCATCATATGCATTCATGTCTAATTTAATCTAATCAAAGTTACAAAGATATTTAACATTGGGGATTCACATTATATAATTTTTCACAAGCAAACACGTATAAGCTCGCGCTTGCATGTGAACCTTTTTTTTTTAAGAAATCCTGTGCGGGAGACTCCCTAGATTCTAGAGATTCTAGGCGTCTATGACACTTGTTGTAGTGCCGCAGAGGTGTACGAGCTTGGTCGTCGCTACCAAGCGCCAATACTCAAGCAAGACCCAGTTGCTGTAAGGCTGGATGGACCTTTGGTGACCGGTCAATGGTAAAGGTTTATGAATTTTTCAACCCAGCGAAGAGCAAATTTGAAAATATAAATGGTATATTTTATATGCTCCGCCGGGAATCGAACTCACAACCTTCCCATTCAGAGTGTTACCACTGAGCTACGGACCGGTCCTACAACATAAATTCCCAAATCTCAAATGAACATACACCCGCAACTCTTGCCGACCTTCACCGAAACAGGGGGGATATTGGCAAAGTCAACCATTTTCTACAGCATGGGTGGTCAGCCACATACCAACCATTATTATTGTTAAATGTTATTCCAGGAAAACTTCGGCATTTAAAATTGAATGGGAATTCTAGAAAAGTAAGTAAATGTGAAATGAACTCTTTCTTAGAACACAGGAAGTGTGGGTTTGTGTTGATAAAAAAAATGGCAAAAGCAAAAATATTATGGAACGATTTAGGCCCGGTAGTTTCATCGTTAGCATAGCGACTTTATACAGAATGAAAAGGACGCACTTATGTCAATCGAGTGGGTAGTTTTTTTTATCAGTTTAAAGTCACATATGCTAACGATGAAACTACCGGGCCTTAGAGAATAGACTGAGGAGATAAGAACTTTTGAGAAATGAGCGGTTTTGTTTCAATTTCAGGAAAGAAACATTCTTCAAATTCTATAGTTAACAATTCGACTGCTCCAAGGAAGACAGCAACAAATCAAAAAAGATAGTTTTGCAGGAGAGCCAATTGAATGTTATTTATTCCATGGAGAACAATGCCCAAACTATTGTTTACATTAATTTATTAACGAATTTAAAAGAGATAGACACACGGCTGTCATCTTGGAATGAAGATAATGATTTGTTACCTTCAGAAATGGAAATAAGTCAAAAACCTCAATTTCGGAGTTACTTCCTTCTTCCTTGGAGCAGTCGAATTTGTCTTCCTAGAGATTGGACTCTATTTTAAGAGTGCTCTGTACCCTTACCCTGTCATTGTATTAATCTATCTATAGTCTATAATCTAAGCTGCAAAGATATGTTACCATTTAAGGCACATATTAAATGCGTGCCCTCAGACAGGCACATGCAGGTACGCGCCTACGCATTCTGCATGTGTGCATACAAATAAAAAAAAAACCTCACACGAACATAAAGCATACCTACATCTCTTGCCGACCTTTCTTGAAACAAGGGTGACATTGGCAAAGTGAACCATCTTTTTTGCTGTTTGGGTGTATAATACCAACCTATAAGTCAAGGAACATGTAAATTTACAAAACAATTCACAAATAAGAAGAACCCTGAATATGAACATGAACATGCGCCCTGCAACTCCTGCTGCCAAAGTGAACCTTTTTTACAGTATGGGTGGTCAGACTCACACCAATCTTTAAGTTAAGGAACTGATATCAAAAAATATATTAAACACAACAGTTCTAATCTTTTTTTTTTAATGGATTTGTGAAGAAGAATGCAATTCACCAACCTATTCTGGCCAGAAACAGGTATTAATATCATCAATTAATTATTCATTATTGTTTATATTAATGAATTATTCATTAATAATTACCCAATAACATCTGTTGAACCAGGGTCAAAGTTAAAGTCACGTGACCCAAAGCGGGGATCGCACCAACGTTATTCTATTCCAAATACGCTAGAAAGATCGGCCACTTGGCCCTCTCGGCCATAACACCGACATTTTAAAAAGATCCAATGAAAGCTTTGTTATTTTTGTAAGCATAACATATTTTTAAGGTTGTAAAATATGCTCATGTATCCTAATGCTAAATTAATTTGAAGCTATTTTCGTCCTGGCAAAAATCAATCGAGTTTTGGTTTCGGGTTCAACCCATTAAAGGATCATCACAAGGGTTGCGAAAGCTCATTGCAATTTATTATTGTGGTTTGGCCGATAAATTATAATTATTTCTGTATCTTCCACCATGAAATTTTACTTATGTTCAAATCGCTTTCATATGAAAAATAGTAAAATATATTTAAATATTGTTGTAAAACTATATTAGCTTCCACTTTTTTGAATACACTAAAAATTATAAAATTGTCTTTAAAATAATATATTTTGAATTGGAAACTATTTTCCGGCGAGTAAGCGCCAGTCTTGTATGGGACTGTCGTCCTAAGCCACCAATAACAAAATATTTTATGTGTCTTTTCCCTTGGAACCCGGCCGCGTGACGTCACAATATTTTCTTTTCAAATTCACGTGCGGAACTCATTTCAAATATTCGTCAAATCTACATATAATCCAAGTTGCAAAGATATATGAACATTTAAATTTCATTTTAAATGCACGCCCAAAAACAGACATGTGTAAGTACGTGCTTACAAATGCTGCATGTATACTTAGAAATTTAAATCCAAACCGCAAATGAATATAAGCCCTGCAAATTCTACCAACTTTCCCTAAAACACTGCATGTTTAAAGGGAACCATTTTTACAGTATGGGTGGTCAGCCTCATGAATCCAGAAATAATAACTTATTTGCACTTTTGTAGTATTTTTATTCGTAGAAAATAGGAAAAAAAGTGCGTTTATCTGAGAAACCCATCTATAATCTAAGTTGCAAGGATATATTCATTCAAAGCTCTCAGATGTATGCCCACAAATAAACACGTGTAGTTCGCGCTTACAAATGCTGATTGTGTACTTACAAATAAAACCCAAACTTCAAATGAACATAAGCCCTGCAACTCTTGCCGACATTCCCTGAAACAGGGGTGACATTGGCAAAAGGAACCATTTTTTACAGTATGGGTGGTCAGCCTCATACCAACCTATAAGTCAAGGAATGTTAGCTTAATATGTCACTTATTCAATTTTACCTTTAAGATATCGTTTTTTTCTTTTAAAAAACCTTAACTTAAAACTTTATGGTTAATTTTTAATGACAAAAGTAAAAAAAGTTTTTTTTTTTTTTTTAAATAATATTTTGGGTTTATTAGATTGTTTATTTGTTAATTAATGAAGATATATGAGCACTATTTTTAAGACAAGTTTTCCGTCCGAAATACGAATATAGACTTGAGATGCGTCGCACCGCACACAACCGCGCCGCACGGTCTCCAAAACGCAACTGACTCTTGCGGCTTTGCCGAACTCAAAAGTCGGAACTGAAATAATCAGCAAACTTCGCATCTAATTAATTCAATATATCTTATCTTCCCGAAAGATCTCCCGCATCAAAATATGTGAATGTCCTCTCAATGTGAATATAAGCCCTCTCTTCTTAGGGCCTGTTGCACCAAATTGCAATCTGTACCCTTAGTACGAGTTGCAAAACTTGAGAAAAGTAAAGTTTACGAAAAATATTAAAGAGCAAAAATCTGCCGTTTTTGTTTCTTACACTTTATGGTCTTAGCAAAAGAGTTACAGTGATGAAGAAAATCAAGTTCAAACAAACAAAAACGGCAGTTTTGGGGGAAATCACTCTTTAATAATTTCCGTAAACTTAACATTACTCAAGTTTTGCAACTCGTACTAAGCGTACAGACAAAAATTAAATTTAAGTGTAATTTCTCCCATCAATTAAAAAATTTGGTTGCATATAAGTAAATCAGTTGATGTACATCATCTTCCCTGTACAAATTCCATCATATTATTACTCACTTCCGAGAAATATTTAACCGAAGTCCTTACCAGGATTAAGCAATCAAATATTGATTGGAGGTTGGTGCTACAGGTTCTTAATCTTGTTCCTCATTGCTGAGGATTGTGACCCTTGTGGAAGCTACCACTCTTCTCCAGTTTTTTCTTGACTGCTCTGTCCGCAGTGCTCCAACCACCGCGGTGCCTGCTGCTGTCTTCATTTGATCGTTCCATCGTGTGGGGGATCTTCCTCTTCCTCTCTTTCCGTACAAGCCACCGATCACAACCACACGTTCCAGGCTATCCTCATTGCCACGGACAACGTGTCTGAAAAACTGAAGAATACGGCGTGTACATAATATATTGGCCAGAGTCAAGCCATCCAAACGTAGCTTCCGACGAATGGACTCGTTGGTTGGTACGTCTAGCTGTCCATGGGATTCGGAGCATGCGCCTCTAGCACCATTTTTTCTCCTTTCTGCTGCTTTTATTGTCCATGTCCCAACAGCCACTTCAACTGAAGTGGTTGGCGTAAGACCCCTTAACTGTAAAAATAAATAGGTTCAACTCTTCACATACGACGCCTTCAAGGAGAACGCGGCAAGAAGTTATACTATATCTCCGCCTTAGCGCTCGTTTGTCTTATGTCCATCAGAGATAATTTCACATGAGCAATGTTTGTACGTGTACTGGACCAATGCCTCTTATGAAAACTGGAAATCGATTTACAAAATATTTCAAACAACTCTCACATTATCGTGGTTTACGTTTTTTTCTTAGCCCAGATTGTGTAGAATGTGATTCTTAAGACAATATCACTGAAAGGTCATCTTTGATTCAAATGGTAAATGAGCCAAACAAGCATTGGGGCAACGATATGTGTAGATTTGTAGCGTGTTAGCGGCTACCAATTTTTACAGTATGGGTGGTTAGACTTATAGCAACATAAAAGTGAAGGAAGATGAGGTTAAAAAAAAGTAGACGATTGAATGACAGTTCCGCAGCACTCTATTTTTATTTTCCTTGAAAATTTATCTGGACTAAGGATTGGGGGGAAGGTTGAGACTTATCGAATACCAAAAGAGTTTTTTTTACACCTTTTCCTTGAATCACAAAATGTGTTGTATGACTGATGCTTTATAAATAGGTTAGCATCAGACCACCAAACCACAAAACGCGATACCACCCAATGATTGTAATCTGATGAATGGAGATATTATTATCGTCTGAGCTTTGTCATTTCCTTCGACGCGGTTTTGTCAACGTTAATTTTTAAAAGTTTGAGGGGACAGATAATCTGGGAGGATTGCGTTGTGAGAGGCCCTGTGCTTTCAAGAGAAAGGAAAGGATTTGTCGATTTTGTAAGCACACCGGTCGACAGCTCAGTCGGTAGTGTACTTGCATTCCATGCCGAGAGCTCGGGTTCAAATGCCACCTTGATTTCCCGAAGTGATTTACCGAAGTGGGTTTCCCGTTTAAGACTCCGTTCAAAAAAAAAATCCCGTTGTTTGTAAAAATATGTTTCTTATACTTTGTGGTCTTAGTAAAAGAGTGACATTAATGAAAAAAATCACGCGTGTTTAATAATTTTTTGTCTTAATTTTAAAGTTAGTTTTTTTTATATAACTTAAAAAATGACGCCACAAAAAAATATTTAAAAAAACTGTTTTTTTTTACTTTTTTTTGCTCGGATTTTGTTGTTTTGTATTTTGGAAATATTTTTTTTCTTTATAATTATAGAATGATACAAATTCTAGTTTGTAGTGTGATTTTTAATAAAATAATGTGAATAGTTTTTGCGCTAATATGAAAAAACTGAAACCAATTAACTTATTTAATTCTTGAAAACTGTTTTTTCATATTATCTCAAAAACTATTCACATTATTCTATTAAAAATCACACTACAAACTAGAATTTGTATCATTCTATAATTATAAAGAAAAAAAATATTTCCAAAATACAAAACAACAAAATCCGAGCAAAAAAAAATAAAAAAAACGAGTTTTTTTAAATATTTTTTTGTGGCGTCATTTTTTAAGTTATATAAAAAAAACTAACTTTAAAATTAAGATAAAAAATTATTTAACACGCGTGATTTTTTTCATTAATGTCACTCTTTTACTAAGGCCATAAAGTATGAGAAACATATTTTTAATAACAACGGGATTTTTTTTTTGAACACGGCCTTAACCCAAAAATAAAATACCGGCAAGGTTAACTCAGCCTTCACTTGCAATGAGTTCCAGCCCCCTCGGGAGCTGGGAAGCCCCCACTTCAACTGAAGTCGTAGGCGTAAGGCCAGCCCCGTTACATGTAAAAGTAAATAGATTCCACTCGTCACATGCGAAAACCTTCGGGGATAACGCGGTAAGAAGTTGCACAATATTATGTGTAGCTTAATTGCGTTTGCGTTGAATTAGAATGCACACATTGCACAGCTATCTCTATACATAATCTAAGTCGCAGAGATATATATTTACATATAAGGCTCAACACGTGTAGTTCGCGCTTACAAATGCTGAATGTGTACTTACAAATAAAATCCAAACCTCAAATGAACATAAGCCCTGCAACTCTTGCCGACATTCCCTGAAACAGGGGTGACATTTGCAAAGTGAACCATTTTTTACAGTATGGGTGGTCAGCCTCATACCAACCTATAAGTCAAGAAAATGTGATTACATAAAATAAGAAAAGACCATTAATATAATATGAAGTTTGAAATGTCCTACTTGCAAATATTTTCGATACTCACGGCTTGGAAGTTTAGGCGGCTATGCCAAAATATTTCGTTTCCGTTCTTTCCTACAGATGCTGCAGTCAAGGTTTCCTGGTATTTTTCGACACATCAGACCAAAGACAATGCTCTCTTTCATTCCACGAAGCCCCGAAGAGTTCATGGATACGATATAAAAAAAATCAAATATATTTTACCCTCAACATACAACATACAACAACATCAAGAATACAGTAGGTGTCTATGTATACTCAAGCAGACATTTGTATGTTTGCACTCATATAATATATGCTGCAGTGCTGTATTTAGCGGTGACATTACGCTTCGGATTCGTAAATGGAAGGTTGTGGGTTCGAATCCCGGAGGAGCACAAAAAATGTACCATTTACATTTTCAAATATGCTTTTTAGTTGGATTGAAAAATAAGTATACCTTTACCAAAGACCGGTCACCAAAGGTCCATCTAGCCTTAGTGGGTCTTACTTGAGAATTGGCGCTTTGTAGCGACGACCAAGCTCGTAAAAAGTCCGGTCTTAGCTCAGTTGGTAGAATGCTTGCATTCCACGCCGAGAGCATGGGTTCGATCGCCACCGAGGGAAATGATTTCACGTTTCGGTTTCTATTTCAGACCCAAAATAAATACCGGCAAGGTGTACTCAGCCTTCTCAAGAAATGAGAACCAGCCCCCCCAGGAGCTGGGAAACTCCTACTTCGTGATTCCGGCCCCCTTACCTTTGAAAAATAAATAGGTCCCGAATCGCACATGCGTACCCTTCGCGGATAACGCAGGCAAGAAGTTAGATTATATGTGTAGCTTAGTTGCGTTGCGTTGCTGGGTTGAAAAATTAGTGTACTTTTACCAAAGACCGATCACCAAAGGTCCATCTAGCCTTATACTAACTGAGTCTTGTTTGAGAATTGGCGTTTTCTATAGCGAAGACCAAGCTCGCAGAGGGCTCTTGAGGTATGATTCACACGAATACAGCGCTCACCAAATAAATCATCCTAAATGTTTTTAGGCTTTCACGGCCGGATTCAGATGCTTGATTTTTTGGTTCCGGGTTTTGCTTCTTTTCTTCTTTTTCTTCTTTCTTGATACTTCTCGAGCTCTGCTCACTTCTGCTCAGCTCCGAAGAAGTCACCCACAGAGGAGACGAAACGTAAGCTGAAAGTCTTCAAGAAGTATCAAGAAAGAAGAAAAAGAAGAAAAGAAGCAAAAATATGGACCATGGTCAAAATCCGGAACCAAAAAATCAAGCAAATTATCCTAATATTATTATTATAGATCGCTTTACTAAAAAATATCAACTGTACTAACAAACTGATCACTTGACTAAAATGAATTTTAAACTTAGTGGTAGGAAGTAGGTTAGTGCGGTATGTATTGGCTGACATATCAGTTTACTTAGTCAATAATATCACAACACTTAAAATTTTGGTTTTCAACATTTTTTTACAACAAACAGAAGTTACATTTGGTGGGAACATGAGACATATTTTCTTGTTTCTATACTTAAAACAAAAATCTGAAATCAATACTTACTTCTTGTTCTTTGACTTATAGGTTGGTATGCGGCTGACCACCCATGCTGTAAAAAAAATGATTCACTTTGCCAATGTAACTCCCGCATCAGGGAAGGTCGGAAAGAGTTGGGCTTATGAGTTATGTTCATTTGAGATTGGGTTTTAAATTGTAGGTTCACATGCCGCATGTTAAAACGTGAACTTATACGTTACCTCTGTTGGACATACGACAAACACGCATTAAAGTGATGTACTACAGGCCATTTATGACGTCAAACTTCGTAAAAATGGCGTTTGAATTCCTTTTCAAATAACCCTGTTATTAATTCACGAAAGTTGGCCATTGTTATGACATTTGTAAGTTGAATTGTCGACTTTTGGCGCCGAGAGCGGATTGTCTGTGGTGCTCTCGAACAAGATGAACGGCTGTTCTCTGCTGGCGAAGTGCAGTCTGCGAGTGCAAAAAGAAGAAGAAGAAACCTGCAGGCAGAGCCGCAGCAAGGACACCGGGGGCCCTGGAGCAGGGACGGCAATAGTGGATTAAACATTTAATCGAGAGTAACTTCTCACAGTAAGTAAACTAATTATGAGGCAGCCTATATCAATAATCTTTCTTTCTATAATTTAAGTTGCAAGGATACATTAACATTCAAAGCTCATATCAACCTCGCGTTTAGGCAACTTGAGTCCTAAATAGCACGGATTCATTGAAATGCCACAATTTCTTTAATATGTCGTCTCCTTCTTGCTTGTTTATCTTAAGTCAATCACACGTAATTTCACATGAGCAATGTTTGTCTGTGTACTGGACTGGGCTGGATGTGAACTGCGCAACTAAGCTACACATATAATGTAACTTTTCGCCGCGTTTAGATTAGATTACTTAATAATTCATTAATATAAACAAGAATGAATTATTAATTCATGATATTAATACCTATTTCTGGCCAGGCAGAATAGGTTGGTCAATTGCATTCCTCTTCACAAATCAATTTTTTTTTTAAATAAAAGAAAAATACGTTTATGCTGTTTTATGCACTTTTTTTAGATTTTGGTTGCGGGAGCCCTGCTGCGGTAACAAAGCTCGACCCACCCTTAGTCCAGGCCTGCATACTCTGTACTTTTATACCGAGGGGCCAAAGATGTCTCTCTGCCATAATACCTTAACTAAGTAGGTACATCTAAGTGAAAATATACAGTGATACACAACCATATCGCCACTTTTAAGGTAAAACTGAATAAGTGCTGATTCACTGGTTAGAGAAATCGTGGATTAAACATTTTAATGGGAGTAACTTCTCATAGTAAGTAAACTAATTATGAGGCAGCCTATAGGCTATAGCTATAATCTTTCTTTCTAAAATCTTAGTTGCAAGGATACATTAACATTCAAAGCTCATATCAAATACATGCCGACAAACAAACGCGTGTAAGTTCGCGCTTAAACATGTCGCATGTGAACTTCCAATTTAAAAGCCAATCTCAAATGAACATAAGCCCTGCAATTCTTGCCGACCTTGCATGAAACAGGGGTGACATTGGCAATGTGAACCATTTTTTACAGTATGGTTGGTTAGCCGCATACCAACCTATAAGTCAATCCCTTTGCCAATATCCCCCCTGTTTCAGGAAAGGACGGCAAGAGTTGCAGGGTGTATGTCCATTTGAGATTTGGGTTTTTATGTTGTAAGTTCACATGCGGCATGTGCAAGCGCAAACTTGTACGTGTCTGCTTGTGATAATGCATATAATGTGTATCCCCAATGTAGCATATCTTTGCAACTTAGATTAGATTAAATTAGGTATTGCTCGATGATTGGCGATTTCTATAGCGACGAACAACCTCGCAGAGGACTCTTGAGGTGTGATTCACACAAAAACAATAAATCATAATGATATCATTGTTATTATTATGTCACAAATAAAAAATGTTGACGGTTTCTGATTAGGGATGGGCTTTTTGCGAAATATTCGGATTGTTCCAAATTGAAGGTTCCAACTTTCAAAGGCGTCTTTCTGGCGTGCTTTATTCGTAAAATATAATAAAGGATAAGTGTATGGAAACACAAAAAATAAATCGACCTACCTACCTATCTAAATCTAAATCTAAGCTGCAAAGATATGCATCATTTGAGATTCATATTAAATGCATTCCCACAAGCAGACACGCATAATATCGCGCTCACACATGCCGCATGTGGACCTACAATATAAAAAACCCAATCTCAAATGAACATAAGCCCTGCAACTCTTACCGACCTTCCCTGAAACAGGGGTGACATTGACAAAGTGAACCATTTTTTACTGTATGGGTGGTCAACCTCATACCAATCAGTCAAGGAATACAAGCAATTAAATACATTCAATAAACCTATCATCTAATTATTTCTAGAGAGACTTATTCAGACACTAACACAGACAATCCACAACACACAACTTCATACTCGTAACTATGGATTTATAGGACTTATTCAGACACTAACACAGACAATCCACAACACACAACCCCATGCTCGTAACAATATATTCAAATAAAGTAAAGTAATAACTTGCCTTGAAAATGCCTTCTACTCGTGAAGGCGAAACGTCGGCAGATAAAAAAGCTGCATGTGGAGGTAGACCATGGTTAAACCCGAAAAACCACAAAAACAATTCATAATATATTCAAAATTATTGAAATCCAGATTTTTGGATAGCTTCTCACATCCTTATAATAGAAGTTAGGGAGAATTTTTACGACGTTCTGAAATCGAAGCCAAAGACTAGCTATTATTTATATACTTGGGTTCTCGTACACGACTTTGAACTTTCTTCTTTGAAGCACGTTCCACTGTATTGTATTGTTGTAACCATTGTATTTTTTTTTTCAGTAAAAACATGCAATTTCCCGTATCCAATGCATTCATTATTGCTGACTGATACACTATAGAGCTGCGTTTTTCCCAAAGGAATCTCATGTGGTGGGTGGAACCTATTTATTTTTACAGGTAAGGGGGGCGATTTACGCCAAACACTTCAGTTGAAGTGAGAGTTTTCCAGCTCCCAAGAAGGCTGGTATTCATTTCTTGTAAAGACTTAGTAAACCTTGTCGGTATTTTATTTGGGGTTTGAAATAAGCACCGAGGCGTGAAATCATTTTTGGCATTCTTGATGGGATTCGAACCCGAGCTCTCAGCGTCAAATGAAAGCACTCTATCAACTGAGCTATCGACCGCCATGACCGGACTGTAAGTGAAATGGGTAAAAAAGTTGTGATGTTACACGGCGAAGCAAAGCACACACGCGCCTATGACTTTTATGCTGATAAAAAATCAAATAAGAAATTAAAAGTTAGGGTTTGCGTATTGACATTGGGAAGATTAATTTGAATTTAAGGTAAAAAATAAATTACAATTTCCCGATTAAGTTGCGAGAAAAATGCATGCAAATATTTTGTTATAGGTTGCTTGCTCGCCGAGAAAAAAGTTTCAAATTAAAAATTTTATATAAATATAATTTATAATATTTCTCGTTAGGTATTTTTTTCCCCGAGCAAATTGTAGGGATTATTTCACTCGCATCACAGCACTCATGTGTCACTTTACGCGTTTGACGTTTCGCGGTAGACGACATGTCGATTTTTTCCCAAGTGAAAACAATTGTTTGCGAAAGTCTTTGAATACTAATTCGGCATATTGTTTAATTAATTCACAATCCCCAACACGCGTTTGCAGTCAGGTGAGTAACGGCATGCCCATATTAACAAAATCATAATTTCTCCATCATTTCTTCTTGCAGTCTTCGGTTGCACTTTATTTTGCTCGCAATACGTCAAACGGGCTCCGCACACTTAGAAAAATAAATAAAATTGAAACGTCACGCGGCTGAGTTGCTAGGAAAAATGCAAACAAGTGTATTGTGTTTGGTTGCTGAAGGCCGGTAGTGCCATACAAATGCGACGTTTGTAGGCCGAGAAAAAAGTTTAAAATTAAAAGTGTGCTCCATTCTATACCAAACGTTGCTCAATGAGGCCCACAAGTGATTTGCATAGACAATATTGTGTCGTCACCCAGCCGGGTTGCTAAGGAAAAGGCTTATAAATATTTTGTTATTGGTTGCTAAAGACCGTAGTCCCATGTGAGACTGACATTTGCTCGCCGAGAAAGAAGTTCCAAATTCAAAAATGTTCTGACCTCATTCTAAAGCAAACATCGCTCAAATTATACAGTATCTTTTTCTGTAATATTCCGTATGCTTACTCAAGTGAAAATTGAATTGTTTTTATTTAGTTTTTACATTTATGAATTTTGAATTATAAAATGAAGCCGCTGCCATCAAAAAACAAGTCTGGAAGGCCAACAGTTGATGTTGCAACACTTCACAAGAAGAAAAAGAAGACGTGAGTTGTGTGAAACCAAATGCAACAACCTAGGATTCTATTCTTAACTCAACTACACATGTATGTAACTTCTTGCCAGTGTTATGCCCAAGGGGGTCGCATGTGTCGATTCGGGACCTATTTATTTTTACATGTTTCCGACACCACGCCAACCACTTCAGTTAAAATGGGGGTTTACCAGTTCCTGACGGGGCTGATACTCATTTCTTGTGAAGGCTGAGTAAGCCTTGCCGGTATTTTTATTTTGGATTTGAAATAAATACTTAAACAGGAAATCATTTCTGACACCCTCGGTGGGAGTTAAATCCGAGCTCTTGCCATGGAATGCAAGCATTCTACCAACTGAGCTATCGATCGGCGACAAAATGGTGGCTAAGTGATTATCTGTGTTTCCACAATATTATAAACATCGGGGAATACAAGGGTTACACTGGATTTTCCTTTGAACTTGTATCATCATTGATTTCTGTATTGACATAATAATAACTATTTCCGGGCTCTGTAGTCGTGGTCTGGCTGGTTTTTATTCCGAACAGTTTCGCCCATAGGCTTCGATGGGCATGATCAACGGTTAGTAGTCTAGTGGTTAACACTTCCGACTCGTAAATGGAAGGCTGTGGGCTTGAATCCCGGCGAAGCACAAAAAATATACTATTTATATTTTCAAATATGCTCTTCGCTGGGTGAAAAATTCATATACCTTTACCAAAGACCGGTCACTAAAGGTCCATCCAGCCTTACAGCAACTGGGTCTTGCTTGAAAATTGGCGCTTTCTACAGCGACGACTAAGCTCGCAGAAGGCTCTTGAGGTGTGATACACACAAAAACAGCGCTCACCAAATAAATCATCCTAATATTATTATTATTATTAGCCAGGCACTTTGATCTTCTCAGAGGTTCTGGTGTACTTGAACCGGCGCTGGCCTTTGAGTTAAGTGTTGTTGTGTTGCGCCGGTTTAAGTACACCAGAACCTCTGAGAAGATCGAAGCGCCTGGCTAACCGTTGATAATGCCCATTGAAGCCTATGGGCGAAACTGTTCGGAATAAAAACCAACCAGACCACGGCTACACAGCCCGAAAAAAATATTATTATGCCAACTACCGGCTGTGAAAGCATTAATATACAATTGATTTCTGTATTGTCCCCCCGTCAGGTCGATGTCATCCCCCAAGGAGGATTCCCCGGGCAGTGCCTCCGGAGGACGCCCTGCTCTGCGCGTGGGACAGCGGGTCCGGGTGACGGGCAAGGACGTCAAGGGGACAGTGGCGTACTATGGACGTCCCACATTCGCCACCGGGAACTGGGTGGGAGTCATCCTGGATGAGCCCAAGGGGAAGAACAATGGGACCATCAGGGGGCATGCATACTTCACGGTAAATATTATATGATGTCACTCCTGTTTCAGGGAAGGTCAGTAAAAGTTGCAGCGCTTATGTTCATTTGCAGTTTTGATTTTAATTTGTAAGTACACATGCAGCATTTGTAAGTGCGAACTTACACATGTCTATATTTGAGCATGTATTTAATATCGACGGTTAAAAAGAAGTAGTGCATAAGCGACGTTTTGGTCAAAAATGAGTTATGAATGCTATCCTACTTAAAAAAATTCACTCTTTCTAATGCGCTAACTCCCATAGCTCTATGATAATTTTTTTGTTGTTTATTCCCAAGCAAACAACTTC